>BSBK01001080.1:965000-1489826 GCA_027943335.1 Chamaecyparis obtusa
TCATCAGTATCCAAGGTGATCTTTGTACATTCAACATTCATAGATTCTTCTTCAATGTTTATAGCCGGTGGAGAGGGAATGTCCTCTTATTATGGTTCTTCTTCTTGCTCTTCTGCAACTAATGGCTCTCCAATAATTTCTGCCATAACCTTAACTATTGCTTGTTATGTCTCTGTATTCACTTCTTCATATTGTCCTACCATGATCTGAATGGTTCTCCTTTTTGTCCTTAAATGGGTGCTAAGGGGCTTCAAGATTTGTTTAAGATGTTCATCACCTCTCACAACACATAGTTTCTTCACAAGATTCTCTCTGATAGATTTTTCTTCCTCTTGTGCTCTCATCTTCCTATTGACAAGTTTCTTGAATAAGTAATCAAGAATCTTACCCTGAATGGTGTCAAACTTCTTATTAGATAGAATCATGTGCTTGACCACTGCATTTTCAAGATTCAATCTCTTTGAGTATTCATAGAGGTCATATTATTTATTCATCTTAGTGAAGTCTCCATCTTGTATAATCTCTTCATTCACTCTCTCAACTCTAGGTTTCCATGCTTTCTTCTTAACAATAGTGACATCATCTTTAACTTCTGCAACTTTCTTAGGAACTAGTGGCACCAAAGTTTTCTGCCTCTTTCCAGGTCCAAAAGAAATTTCTTTCACTCTCTTGCTAGGTGTGGAGGAAGAGGATCTAGTAGGTTTGCTTGCTTCTTGTTCCTTCTCAGGTTCCTCTACTTTCACCTTGACTTGTGTAGGTTCTTGCTGTACTGCACTAGATAACAAGGGAGGTATAGACAAAATCTCTTTTTGTCTAATATCTTTGATTGCTAATGATGTCTACTTTGCCACTAAAAATTATTGCTCTGTCATTCCTATATCTTTCATTATTTTATTAATAGTGCTCTCAACTCTTTTCTTGGACTATTTCTCCTCAAGTATAGCCTTTGCAGAGTTGAAATTTTCTTCAAAAGTTCCAAATCTGTTACTGTGAGTGTCAACCTTACACTTAAGTAGCCTATTCACATATTCTTCTATCTCAATTTTAGTTATTTCATAGCCAAGAGGGTCTATGAACTAAATTCTAGGTTCTACTACTTCAATGTAGGTAAAGTCAGTATCAACCATAAAACATACTTCATTTTTGTATTTCTCCACAAGAGACTGTGGGATCCTTGATCTGCTAGTTACCAAGTTCTGAAATGTCTTCATTACCAACATAGTACTCTCATTTACTTTGTAAATAACATGCTTCATATACACTTTATTGATTCTTTCCATTGTAGTTTGTCCATCATTCCAATCACTTGCAATGGTGTAAGGAAATCTTCTCAATAGGTGGAAAAACATGTAAGTGATCAAAGATGAAAATCTAAATTGTGCATACCTTGTCTTCTTAATCTTTTCAAAATTTCCAAATAGTTGAATTCTCAAAAATTTCACACATATCAACTTCCACTTTGTCAACGCACATCAAATAAGTTATGTACCATTCAAGCTACCATGTCATCCTCTCTTGAATTTGCACAAAACTTAGTTGTTAGGATCTTGCATAAGTATCTAACATCATGTTGTTGGATCTTACTAATTACAATTCCTCTGCCATTATAGGATGAATTAGTGTTATTAATGATTGTTTTTCTCATGTTCTCATTTAAAGGAATAGCTCTGGATTTAGATAGTCCAGTTGTATGCACCCTAAAATGGTCACCTAGGTCTATCACTCTATCTTCTAGCCAAAACTTCCCATTATGAATTCTTCTTAGGATTATCTTAGTGCCTTCTTCATTATCAAATTCATACTATAATGCATACTTAACAATCTCATTGTCTTTCAAATGATCATATCCTTCTTTTAATGACATGTCCTATTTGTAAATCTACTAATACTCATTGGTAAAATCACTATGACTAATGGTTTCCAACTCACATCCAAGATAACTTCTTACATTCTCCAAATGCAAAACTCCATCTGGTATGGATGATAAAGCTAACCTAGGGTCATCTTCCAAGGGTTCTACTGGTTCCCTTCTCATTCTAGGTCTATTTTTGTCTTTGACATTGTGAATTAAAGATACATCCATGATTACTTCAAATTCCTTTTACCAATTCAAAGATCTACCAAGTAAAATACCTCGATTTCAAAAATTAAGGGCTTGTGTAGATTCGACGCTCAAATCCTTCACCAAATTGTTGTAAAATGCTTCCAATCTCTTCTCTTTGATCTCCTTAACACTTTTATTTGCTTTGATGATCAAATAATACTGATTATAACCTTTTATTACCTCAATTTGACTTAGATCTAACATCTCATTCAATTCCTTTTCCGCTTCTTTCCAAAAAAGTTGTTTATGTTAACCTGCAAAACTTAAAACTTCTTGCGATCTCGCAAAACATAATATTTTCTTTTGCACTCTTAACTGTAGCATTAGTACATCATATAATACCTTGCATTAACTACACAAGACTTAATTCATCATAAATCTACTTCTACACTAATCTAAGTTCCTAATCTACTACAATTTTCATAAATTAGGTTCTTTGAGTTAGGTCAAGTAAGGATTCATTCTTACCACTTGATAATTCACCTTTTTGATTACCTTCAATGTTGAATATGTCTCATTGATCTATGCTTGTAACAAACTTCACTTCATCTGTATTACTACAGCAACCTTTCTATCTGTTACTTGTATCTTCATTCCTTCTTGCATGATTTCTAGGGCTAGTGTTAGGATGAAAAACTCCATTGTTCATTCTACAAAACCTTGTTGTATGTCTAATCTTATTGCATATTTGACAAACAATTCCATTGGTCCCATATCTTGGTCCAGGTGGATTGATTTGTGATCTACAATTTCTAGTAATGTGTCCAACCTTGTTGCAACTATAACATATTACTCCATTTCTTCTGTTCATATCTTCAGTAGGTTTCTTATCTGCATTGTTAGTATTCCTAAACATTCTACTATTATTGTTATTCTCAATAAATTTAGGTTTCCTACATTCAATAGCTCTATGTCCAAAACCATGACAATTATAACAATAACCATTAAGAGGTTTAAATTGCTTACCTGTGCAATCTCTCTTCATGTGACCAATAGTATTACAACCAAAACATCTACCTTTGAATTCTCTTTGTATACCTTTGGGTGATTCCTCTTGCTTCAATGATTCTTCTTCTTTAGGTGTGTCTCCAGATTTGTCTATCTCATTAGAGTTCTTCTCATCTATGCTTTCAAATACTTTCAGATCTAATTCCTTGTTCTCATCATTTGTTTTGAATATATTAAATCCAAGACCAGTCTTATCATAGAATGGTTTTTGAAAAGATGCTTGTTCATCAATCTTCTCACTAGTTGAATATAGTCTTTCAAGTTGTTGTTTGGATTGAGTCAGTTCGCCTTTCACAATTGTATTGTATTTCTCAAGTTCAGCATGCTGCAAATTGACTTTCTAAAATTCAGATGTTACTTTGCCAAGTTTAGATTTTAATCTTTCATTCTCAATCTTTAGCTTTTCATTCTCAGATCTTAGATTTTCTTCATTCTTGCCATTTTCATCTTTCAAACTAAGCTTTAGATTTTCTATCTTCAATTCATGCTTAAGGATCTCATTTTATTTTTCTAAATTGTCATCACAATCTTCAATAAGAATTTTGGATTCCTTTTTAGATTTCAAATCTTCCAACTTCTTTTTCAGTTTCTCAATGAGGTTCTTTGCATCATCATATTTTCCTTTCAAAGTGTCTCTTTCATCAGTAAGCATATCAATCTTTTCAAGAGCTTCTTCAAGATTCTTTTGTAGTTGATCCATATCCATAGAGATCTTACTCAAGCTACTAGGCTTTCCTTGAATGATTCTTTTCTGAGTAACTAAGCACTGATACCAATTGTTAGAAATAGGGAATACTGAGAGGGGGGGTGAATCAGTATTCTACAAACTTTATCTTTTGCCCAATTATGGATATAATAGATTATCTCTATACATGCATAAAATAAGAAGCTAAACAACATGCAAAGCAATAAAACTAAAGAGCTCATAACACATGATTTGTTCTCGAGGAAACCTTGGCCAAGGGAAAACCCCAGTGGGGATGGTACCCACAAAGATCCACTAATCAAAAGTATCCTATTAAGGATGTTGACCCTGTTAGGAGTCTATTACAAGAATATAGTGTATCAGTCCTAATTAAGGGACTATAGGCCTTGTTAGAAGCCTCAACCCTATTAGGAGTTGGTAGTACAAAATGTGATTACTAGATGAGCCCACTACCCAAACAAGTAATGTACAATATACACTGATTACAAAAAATGGGTTATGGTACATAACCTTATACTTCTTGCATCAATATCTCTTCACTGCTCTTTCACTATCGCTATTACATATGCATCATATATTTCACATCATATCACTGCTTCATTACATTTCATGTCCACTATCAACTTCTATCCTTTTCTTACAATTACAATTACATTTAGAAAAATAACTTTATCCAAGGTTAAACACCTAGGATGCCATCCCTTTATATTGTTAAGTCATTATTTTGATAAACAAAATAATCCCTTAACTCTACCAATTCTCTCTTGAAAAATTGTCATGTTGATTTCACACTGTCTTTAGCAAAACTGTCATAACTCCTTCGGTACATGTCATACTAACTTGCACTCTGAGATGGGTCATCATTAGTCACCATAGAGTCCATATTCAAGTACACAAGCATTGAACTTACTCCGGTCAATATTGCAAAACAAAACTATCTCTTGGTTCACTGGCAACGACATACTGTCTCATACTTAGACAATTTCATACTACACTCTAACATACTAGCTCTCTGACCTGTGCAATCTTCATGTAAGACATATGTTACCATAATGACAACATCTAAGTAACCAACTTAGCCAAATTTCCAACAAGTTATTGAAGAAATGTTTGATAGTATTGATGTGTTATTCAATGACCCTGAAACAAGTGAAGAAGATACTCCTAAGGCAGGTGAATCAACATGACCTAAAGTTCCAAAGTTTACATCTAGAAACTATTCCAAGAAAGACAACATTAGAGATTAGAGTGACAAATTCTTAACAAGATCACAAGCAAAGAACTCAGCTAGCAGTGGAGTGGTATGTTTACTATCTCAAATTGAACCTTTAAGTGTTGAAGATGCTTGTAAAGATTTAGATTGACATGATGCTATGAAAGAACTTGATTAGATTATTAAGAATGACACTTGGGAACTAGTCCCAAGACCTAGTGATAAGAATGTTATTGGAACAAAGTGGATATTCAGGAACAAGATGAATGAAGATTGGATTCAAGAAAGGAGCAGCAGACTATAATCTATTCATAAGAGACATCTGAAGGCTTACTACTTGTAGCTATATTTGTTGATGACATTATCTTTGGAGGTAATGAAAAACTTAGTGCCAAATTTGCTAAGGAGATGCAAAATGTGTTTGAGATGAGTATGATTGGTCCTATCAAATACTTTTTGGGATTGAATGTGTAGCAGATAGAGAAAGGTATTTTTATTAATCAGTCCAAGTATGTGAAAGAAATATTAAAGAAATTCAAGATGGATGATAGCAAGCCAGTAGGGACTCCTATGATAAATGGATTGCAAGCTTACAAAATAAGATGACTCACCAGCATTAGATGTAACATTATACACGTCTATGATTGGAAAACTTATTTATCTTACTAAAACTAGACCTAATATTTACAATGCAGTTGGCATAGTTGGAAGATTTGCAGTAGAGCCTAAAAAAATTCACCTCATGGTAGTAAAAAGGATATTCAAATACTTGCAAGGCACTATAGACTATGGTCTATGGTATCCTAATTCAAAAAATGTTGAGCTTCATGTGTACACTGATGTACATTGGGTAGGATACGTTGATGATAGAAAGAGTACATCGGGTGGAGTAGTGTTTCTTGGTGATAGACTTGTCACTTGGACAAGCAAGAAATAGAACTGTATTTCTCAATCAACGGTAGAAGTGGAGTATGTTGCAGTAGCCTTGAATTGTTCTACAATTGTTTGGATCAAGTAGATGATAAAATATTTTGGAATTCAAATTGATTAGCCTATTGTTATTCACTATGATAACACTAGCACTATCAATATGTTGAGGAACCCTATGATGCATGCAAAGACAAAGCACATTGAGATCAAGTATCACTTCCTAAGAGAGAAAGTGGCAGAGAAAGAAGTCAAGCTAGACTATGTGAGTACTAAAGATCAGCTGGAAGACATATTCACAAAGCCCTTACCAAAGGATACTTTTGAGTATCTCAGGGAGAAGTTGGGAGTAATTCCCTTCCCTCATTTTTCTTAGAAGAAAGAAGGAAAAGCATCAGTCCTCAAGGACTAGTGGATGGTTGACTACTCTACTTCTGGAGTAGTACCGGGGCTTAAACTCATTGGCACCCCTTTCCATTTATGTCAAAGGGGGAGTAATATATAGTCATGAAAAAAAAAGTAAAAATGAGGAGTAGTATACTAAGGGGGAGTAGTATTCAGTTATGACAACAGTTCAGTTGAGAAATGGAGAATGTTGAAAAAATATTGTAGTAGATGGAGGACTCATCTTTGGGGGAGTTTTGAAGAGGAAATGGAGAATGTTATAAAAGTAATTTTCATTTGGATTAGTGGAGTTTTTTCATTCCATATGTTTCCATCAATACCAAAGGAGGAGATTGTTGGAGATTTTTCAGTAGGCTAGTACTGACTGTATGTTTGTCATTGATGACAACATATGGAAAGTAGCATGCATGGAAGACTTATGTAGTAAGCTTTCAATATATGTAGCATGGACATGATATCAGCCTAATATCATGGGTGAAGAGGTTATTTGTTAGTACAGATAGTTATATAGCAACTTGTGTCAGCAATGTTCCTAATAGAGTAATAGGCAATGTTCTATGTATGGTTGTTTGTATAGTTATCATACAGCCTTGCACGCTTGGATATATGTTGAATACATGTTAGTGATGTTACATTCATGGATGCAAATTTTGATGATAAGTAGAAGTGAAGTTATGCAATCGTTATTCTCCAGTAATAGTTTCTTGTGTTTATTCTAAAGAGCTGACAGAGATTTTATTGGTTCTGGAGTTACATCTATTATTTGGATATGTTCCCTTGGATTTAAGCTTAGAGAAGAGTTAGTGATGTTTGATTAAGAACCCATGAAGTAATTCAGCTTGAACAGAAAGATCCAGTTATTTTGGTAGAGCTGACAGTGTGTAGTGTGTGTCTTCAATTATCTTATTGGGTAGCTCTCAGAATGTGTTGTGTTCTTAGTAGAGCCAACTGAATGGTTATTGGAATTTGTTATGGTTTCTATAATATGATTTCAAGGTGGTTCTAATAGGATGCCTTGATTATATCACTTAGAGGAAAGATATTTATAGACAGTCATTTGTGATTTCTTGAGTTTGGTTCTTAGTTGATTAACAAGAGTAGAGCAAAGTGTGCAAAGTGTTGAGCCATCAGAAGAAGGTCTATGTGACCAAGTAAATTATTTATGCTATACATTAGAACTGATCCAGATAGCAGGTCTAAGCATAGCTCATCAAGATCCAAATATAGTGTGTATCTGTTATTCAGAAGGTTGTAGCCTATGCCCCTTTGAGCGGTGAGCTCTCCAACAGTGCGTCCTCTCCCCTAAAAGGGACTATTGTAAAAGAATCCTAATAGGTTCTGACCCTTGACCAGGTCTACTATACTAAACATATTGTAAAGCAACTCCTAACAGGGCTAATGATCTTCTAACAAGGATCATAATACACTAGTGTAGAATATTAGTGGGTGTCAATTCCCATCGGGGTTTTTACCTATATGAGTTTTCCCATAACCAAAATATTGGTGTTGTGTTCAAGTGTTCTTTCATTGTGTTTATGCTTTATATTTAACTATACTTAATTGGATAAAGAATTGAAACTTGTAGATAATTGATTCACCCCCCCCCCCCCTCCCCCCTCTCAGTTATCTCTTGGGAATATTCCTAAAAATTGGTATTAGAGCCAAGTTCCTTAGAGAGAGTTTAATAGATTGAGGTTGATCAGATGGCATTATTTAGAAAAGAAAGTCCTAAGTTTGATGGAGAGAATTATCTTGATTGGAAGAACAAGATGGTGACTCATTTATAGTGCATTGCGTTTGAAGTTTTTGATGTAACTATCAAAGCAGTCAAGATTCCTACTTTAGAAGACCTTGCAAAGGCTGATGCTAAAAAATAAGAAAAAGGAATTATTTCATCATAATGCAATAGCCAAAGAAGCCCTTATCAGTGCCCTATCTAATAGCGAGTTTTCAGAAATAAAGAAGGTAGATACAACCCACAAAATATGGATGTACCTAGAAGACATATTTAAAGGAGACAAACAAGAAAAGGATGTGCATAGAAAGACATGGAAAAAAAGATGCAATGCATCAGAAATGCTTCCTGAAGAAAACATCAGAGCTTACAATCAAAGGATCAATGAAGCAATTGCTGGAATCAAGAACAATGGTGGAGAGATCTTTGAAGAAGACATTATGGACAAATTGATGACTACTCTCACTCCTGAATATGAAAACAAGATCAAAATCCTTGATGACACCATGCAGCTTACATCAAATTTCAAGAGAGTCCTTGATTTGAAAAATCTCAGCTTTCGAGATTTGAAGATTGAAGATAGAACCTCAAAGTGAGATAGCCTTCAAAGTCATAGTTCATGGTAAGAAATCTGCAAACACTTTTGGTAATTTTGATGATGATGATGAATAGAAAACACTAGATGATTTCATTGCTATGATTTCCAAAAGAGAAAAGAAAGGAAAAGGAAAATATGAAGGTCAATTTCCATTTAAATACTTTTCATGTAATAAGATAGGACACTTTGCATCTAAATGTCCCTTAAGAGCTAGAAAGTTCAAAAATGACTACAAGCCTAAATTCTCTAAGGAATGTTACTATGTTAGAGATGGAGTTTTAGATGATGAGTCAACTAAAGAAAAAATTGGATTTATTGCTATCATAGAGAAAATGAACAATAAGATATATCATGAAGATGAGAAAGAGAAACAAGAGCTAGCATTGATTTCCCAAGATGATATAAGGATACATTGGATAATAGATAGTGGTTGTTCACATCACATGACAGGTGATAAAAATAGATTTGTTCATCTAGACAAATACAATGGTGTCATGGTTAGATTTGGAGATAACACTCCTAAACCCATCGTTGGTAGATGAGCCATCACCTTGGATGGAAAGAATAGTACTGATGATGTTCTCTATGTAGATGGTTTGAAACATAACCTTCTTAGTGTTGGATAGTTACTTGGAAAAGGCTATCAATTGGAGTTCAACGATGACAAATGCATCATTAACAACAAGGATGGTGTTATGATTGCATCAGGCTCAAAGACTAAAGGGAATGTTTTCCAACTCAATTCAGAAGCAAGTTGTTTTGTTGCTTTAAAGTTGATGACAGTTGGTTGTGGCATACAAGACTATATCATGTCAATTTTGCTAACATAGTTAAGATAAGAAATGTAAAGGTAGTAAGAGATCTACCTTGCATACCAAAGCCAGTTGATACTATATGCAAGGAATGTGTGATGGGAAAGCATGTGAGAAACTAATTCAGGACCAAGCACAATTCAGTAGAGAACAAGTTGGATCTGATTCATATAGACCTATGTGGTCCAACTCAAACAAGATCATACTATGGTGAAAGGTATTTCATTTTGTTTTTTGATGATTATAATAGGATGATGTGGGTTGCATTCTTGAAAGATAAGTCAAAAGCATTTAAGAAGTTCAAAATATTCAAAGCTAAGGTTGAGAATGAATCTAGACTTAAGATAAAATGTTTGAGATCAGATAGAGGAGGAGAATTCACCTCTAACAGATTCTATGAGTACTAAGAAGAACTTGTCATAAAGAGACAATTGAGTGCACCTAGAACCCCTCAGTAGAATGGAATTGTAGAGAGAAGGAATAGAATCATCCTTGATACAGTGTGCACCATCATGATTGAAGGAAAAGTTGCACACACCTATTAGAGAGATGCGGCCAATACAATAGTCTATAGCATCAATAGAATTAAATTGAGGCCTAGCGCTAACAAAACACCTTATGAGCTATGGTTTGGTAATGTTCTCATAGTAAAATACTTCATAATCTTTGGAAGCAAGTGCTACATCAAGAGGGATAAAGCAGTAGGCAAGTTTGATGCAAGAAATGATGAAGGTATTTTCCTTGGTTACTCCACTAAAAGTAAAGCTTATAGATGTTTCAATTTAAGATTGAAAAAGATCATTGAAAGTTCTCATGTTAATATTGATGAAATGTTTATGGTTCAAGAAAGATTTCATGATTACTCACCCATGATTGAAGAAGAACCCAGGCTCTCCACTAGTGAGACAGTTATTGAAGAAATGTTTGACAGTATTGATGTGTTATTCAATGACCCTAAAACAAGTGAAGAATATACTCCTAAGGTAGATGAATCAGCATCACCTAAAGTCACAAATTTTACATCTAGACACCATTCCAAGAAAGACATCATTGGAGATCAGAGTGCCAAAGTCTTAACAAGATCACAAGCAAAGAAGTCAGCTAGCAGGAAAGCGGTATGTTTACTATCTCAAATTGAACCTTTAAGTGTTGAAGATGCTTGTAAAGATTTAGATTGGCATGATGCTATGAAAGAACTTGACCAGATTATTAAGAATGACACTTGGGAACTGGTCCCAAGACCTAGTGATAAGAATGTGATGGAACAAAGTGGATATTCAAGAACAAGATGAATGAAGATGGTATGGTATGGTATGGTATGTGCACAAAGAGAAGGCATTGATTATTCAAACACATTTGAACCTATGAGCATATTAGAATCTATTAAGTTGTTTCTAGCTTATGCTACAATCAAAAACTTCAAATTTTATCAGATCGATGTCAAGTCAGCATTCCTGAAAGGAGATTTGAAAGAAGTATACATTGAGCAGCTAGAAGGATTCACATTATCAAATAGACCTGATATGGTATGCAGATGGAAGAAGGCCCTCTATGGACTTAAGAAAGCCCCTAGAGCATGGTATGAGAGACTAGATGGATATCTAACAAAGATTATTCTATACATTGGAACTGATCCAGATAGCAGGTCTAAGTGCAGTTCATCAAGATCCAGATATAGTGTGTATCTATTATTTAGAAGTTTGTAGCCTTCACCCCTTTGAGTAGTGAGCTCTTGGATAGTGCATCCTCTCCCCTAATAGGGACTATTGTAAAAGACTCCTAATAGGTTTTGACCCTTGACCAGGTCTACTGTACTAAACATATTGTAAAGCAACTCCTAATAGGGTTAAGGATCTTCTAAATAGGATCATAATACACTAGTGTAGAATGTTAGTGGGTGTCAATTCCCACCAAGGATTTTACCTATTTGGGTTTCCCCATAACCAAAATATTGGTGTTTTGTTGAAGTGTTCTTTCATTATGTTTATGCTTTATATTTAAATACACTTAATTGGATAAAGAATTGAAACTTGTAGATAATTGATTCACCCCCCCCCCCCCCCCCCCTCTCAGTTATCTCTTGGGACTATTCCTAACACTTCCACCATGTTGGAGTTGGTCTCCTGAGTCTTGACTTGGAAACCTTCACCCTTTTTGACTTTGTGACACCTTCACACTCAAAATGATTCTCCATCCTTTCAATCCACTCCATGAATAACTCTGAGTCCATCTTGTCGGTGAACAGGGGTATCCCATCAAGTGCTTTGCCCCAATGCCTTGATGGATTTAAGGAATGGTTCCTTCTACATTGGTGGGTCTAGTTCTGGAATGTAGTCATCCTCATCCACTGCTTTACCCTTATCATCTTCAACTTCCAATTTTTCCTTCATCTTACCAGCTGCTTCTACAACTTCATTAAGCTTATCCTTCAAAGCTTCTAAATTCTCTTAAAGGATCATGTTTCTTTCCTTGTTCTCAACCACTTCTCTTGCAAATTCACCATTGGTCACCATGGTGCTATCTCCAATTGATTCACTTCTTTTTGTCATACACTATTCACTTCCCAAGCCTTTCAATGGCTCTAATACCACTTTGATGGGGATATCTAACTTACAAGAGAACTATTACTCTTCTAAGACATTTTCTTTGGTCTTCCTAGGGTACTCCACTCTACCCTACCTAGAGGACACTACTATGGTTCCTTTACTCCCTTTAGATCCCTCCAACAATTTCAAACTCTCTCCTTACCTTCACAACCCTCACTATGTATCCATAGGGTCAATCTTCTAACCATACTCCCAAAATACTCAAAGCAATGGAAAAGGGTGTTAAAAATGTCCCCCTTTCAATTCCTACCATTCTTGATCCATTTCTTTGGATTATTTCATAATTTTCCCATCGGGTTCATGAATTCCTAGTTCTAGGCCTTGTAGCCTTTTTAGCCCTAATTAGGCCTCCTAGAAATTGGATTCTTGATTTTATTCACAACTAACCTTAACAACCCACTAGAATAACTATGGATTCTTTAGAAGACCACCCTAGGTTCAAGGATTTTCTAGGTTTTAGGTCTTCAAGTTGTCCGTACATAGGACTTCTAATAAACCCCTATTTTCAAGGGTTTCTAGGGCATGTGAACCAGTCAGGGTTATTTGATTTCAATAGATTCTCAAATAAAATCCACCACTCTTCTCCTTTCATTAACTTATCAATTACACATGCTCCAACCATTTATTGGTTCAAACCAATCCATCTAGTAAGTATTATTTCCTCTACACTATAGAAGCTCCTAGCTAGAATTCCACTGAACTCACCTAGGGCTTGTTTGTAAACTTAGCTCCCCTAAAAAAAAAAATAACCCTAGGACTATATTTACATTATTTATAATGTTCCCTTCTTGATTCCAAGTGTCCATGGTGATTCAACCATGGGAACTCAAGAAGGAGCCATCTGTACATGACTGGGACCGTTCAGGATAGTGAACCAAGAAGACTTAAAGAATTTACAAAACAATAAAGAAATAAGTAAAAATACTAAAATTAGTTCACAAAATTCCTTCACATAGAAAATACTAACACTTAAATTAATTAAAGTATCCTAATCAATCCTTTGATGTTGGATGATGTCTCAAAAGTAGTTCTCACATAAATTCAGTGCTTCCTAGATACTCAATCTATATAGTCTAAAATCTAACCTCAGGATTAGGGTTTGTAACTTTTGAGGAATGTTGTCATGACAACTTTGCAAAGTTATAAAGTTGTCATGAGCAACTTTACAACTTTTGTTATTTTGTCTTCCAACCACTCTTATTTGCTCAACTTGATCAAAATCCACCCTATTTGTTCCCAAAACACTTAAAAACAACTAAATAATAACTATTCCTTCAATTTGGGACCTTGGCCAAAGTTTGACCAATGTTGACTTTCCTAGAACTTAGGCACTAGGCCTTACTAAATCAAACCAAGGACATGACCTTAAAGACTTCTACTTAAAAACACACACCACACCAAACTTGGGACTTCATCATTAGTCCTTATTACCTTTGTGGTTGGCTAAAACCACCTACAAGCCAAAATTATCAAAGATCTCCACTAAGACCTTGATGTGCTCCTACACCACTATGAGTGGCAAATCACTAGAAGGGATACCACTTTTAGTGGTAAGATAGAAGTTGAGTCAGTTATGGAGTGGATAGAGGGTATGGAAAACCATTTTGAATGTGAGGGCATTAGTGAAGCTCAAAGAGTCAGGGTAGCCAAATCAAGGATGAGAGGGTCTAGTCTTACTTGGTTCAAAAGTTTGTGCAGGATGAGAGGGTGAAGGAAGGAAAGAACCCCATAGAAAATTGGAAAGGTATGTTGGCCAAGATTAGGGAATCATATCTACCTGATGATTATGAAGTGTAGCTGCATAAAAAGAGACAAATTTGGAAACAAAAGGACCTCAAGGTTAGTGTCTACACTAAATAATTTAAAAAACTATGCCTTAAATCCCATGTGGTGGAAGAGTAGAGCCTGAAGGTGGCTAGGTACCTCAATAGTCTTAGATGGATCATCCAAGAATAATTAAGTTTTTTAAACCCCAATACATTTCATCAGTATTATCAGTTAGTTGACGAGAATCTCAAAAAACATAAAAGACTCAAGTAGTCGAGGTATAGGTAAGGGTAGAGACAATAGGGGTCATAGAGGAGGCTATGGAGGAAGAACCTTAGTTTCAAGAGTCCAAGATGAGACCAAACTCATTGAGGAGCAAGGAGAGGTCTCTAGCAGCACAGGAGGCTACAATAGCAAAGGTAGGGGATCCAATAGTAACTTTAGAGGAAGATCAGAAGGCCAAGGGAGAGGATCCTACTTTTCCACCATGAAATGTTACCATTTCCATCAATATGGACACCCAACATATAGGTACCTTGAAAAAGGAACACTTGCCAAGGAGGAGAGAAAAGAGTGAACTACCGTCAAGAGAAATCTTTAAGTAGAAAACCTGTAGAAGTGTCCCCAAATTCAAAAGTAGGGGATAACCTCATGATAAGGATGACATTGATAAAAGAGCCAATCAAGGAGGACCCTAGTCAAAGAAGGTATCTATTTAGGATAAAATTCAAAACATTGGGCAAAGTGTGCAAGATTATTATTAACTCTGGGTCTACTAACAATATAGTCTCCAATGAAGCAGTCATCATATTAAACCTTCAAAGGATACCTCACACAAGTCCCTATAGAGTCACATGGATAAATGGGGGTCAACATGTCTTGGTAAATGAGAAAGCTTGGTAGACTTTACCATTGGAAGGTACAAGGAAAGAGTTCTATATGATGTGTTACCAATGGATTCTTTCCATCTCCTATTAGGGAGACCATGGCAATTTGATAAGCAAGCAATCCATGATGGAGCAAACAAATCCTATTCATTCAAAAAAGATGGAGTTACCTTAAATTTTCAATCCCTTCTAGAAGATGGAGAAGTGAAACTAGTGGGTCCTAATGTGCTTTTTCTAGGGGAGAAAGAATTCTTAAACACCTTGGAGGAAGGTGAAGGAGTGGGGTATGCCTTGGCGTTGAAGCCTAGAGAGGAGGAAGAAGTCAAGAAGAAAGAAATACCCAAATAAGTTCAAGGGTTGCTTGAACAATACAAAGAGATAGTGAGTGATAGAAAGACAACTACCCTACCTCCTAAAAGATCCATAAGCCATCAAATTAAATTTATCCCAGGAGCCTCCCTACCTAACAAGGCTATAAACAATGGCATTATTCAATTGGTTCATTAATTCCTTATCTAGATCAGAGGGAGATGAGCATTTGAGCTCCTCCTGGTGATGCTCCTAACTCAACTATTGGTGAATGAGTATGACCTAGAATATGCCAATGATGATCAATGGAGGTAAAAAAACACTTTCAACCAGGCCACATACCCCAACATAAAAGCTACCTGGTAGATCTATGTTTCTCTTAAAGCATGATCTAAAGATCAATCTATTTGCATACCACCATATCAGACTCAAATCATATCTATGTGTTGCACCATCAATTAGATGGTAATTACACAAGCCATCTATTCCTCTCTTTTAATTTTCACTAAGTTGCAGCTATCACAGACCTCCTGATTTGATCCATACCCATACATTAATTAATTAATGAATTATGGTTTATAGTTTAGATAATATTTGTTTAGGTCTATAGGATTCTCCATATTCTAAGAAAGAGGTATTTAATTCTACTTCAAGTATGAGCCAGACACATCCTATTCTTAGAACAAGCCAAAAAAAAAAAAAGGTCTTCTTCAATTCCCCGTCTCTCAATTAGAACAAGCCAAAAAAATAAATGATCTTCTTCTTCAAAGCTATAATCTATAGATGATAATACAAAAGCCATGTTGAGAAGAAATCATTCAAATCAAGTGAGAGGATAATCATCAACCAACCATAATTTTAAGGCTAAGGTCGATGATGATAAGTTGGTGTCTTTAACTAAGAGTTTGATCTTTCCATCTATTATGTTCTGATAAAATTTAAAGTAAATGTGTAGAACCAGATGAGAAAAGTGCAATCTTTCATAGCTTTGTAGAGATGAAGTCTTCATACAATCCGCACAAGGATTTAATATATTGAATGTTTGAAATGATAACAAAGAAGGACATTCATGGCTCCCAAGATCTTGAGAAGCTCCTTGAATTCTACATGTCTTTGAACTCTATTGAATACCATGATATCATCTTGAGGGTCTTTAAACAAGTAGCAACATATTTGAAGGGAATAAAGTCATATTTTTTAAGTTGGGTAGAGTGATTTTTCTGGGTTAAACTTGAAGTTTCAGTTTTGTAAATAATATGTTTGGTATGCACAAATAGTAGAGAAAAAATTTAACTGAGCACCCATTTGAATCATGTGTTTCTATTTCTCAAAATTGCACTAGAGGGTACTGAAAAGCATAAACCAACTAAGGTTTGAATCTAGAATCTCCCATTGAGACAGAGGGTACTCAACTATTGATAAAATGACCTCCAATATTTTCTATTTGTCTTAGACAAGGGATTGACCTTTCAAAAACCTTTGTATGATTTATTCCCAATACTACTTAAAGTTAGACATATTTCAAAAAAATTAGGGGTGGTTATCACACAATGTAGATTATGATTATGGATTGAAATTGCCTATGGAATTCTGCAATAAATCCCCTAAATTGAACACCACACAATAACTCGAGGCTATTTTTGGTTGGTTGAAAACCTTAAACAGTGGCATGTTATTTGCTAGAGTGGAAATCCATGTTGTACAATTTATGGAGAAGTGCACAGGATATGATATTATGTACAATTCAAGGATGTTTCTTCTTGGTTGAAAACTATAACCAGAAACCTTGCAGGCAAGACTGAAAATTGTTCAAGGCAATGCAATAGAAACATGATAGAAACTTTAAGAAATAGTTATACTCTTGTTGAATTTATGGAAAATCATGTAGATTATGACTTGTATACATAACACTTATTAGCATGGACAAAACTCTAGGGGTTTCCGGAGGGACGCAAGGATGAGTTTCTATGTTTCCATGGCTAACAATTGCAAAGAATTCAATTTGTTGCTACTTTTTGAGCTCATTTAAATTGTCATCCACAAATACAACTAGTGTTGTGTGTTCAAAGAAGAGGATACATTCTAGTTTATAACTTGTTAACATGCATAGAATTACAAACATTAAGCACAAGAATCAGTGTGAATTAAATGATACTCTTCAAGGCCTTGGGGATTGTGGGTTCAACCATCCCAGATTATGGACAAATGAGGAGATTCACCATTGGTAACTATTGACATATAATTAGGTTATATAATTGATGATTGTTAAAGAATTTTGTATGATTAACACAACACAAAAGAGAGTAACATAGATATAGATTTTATTTCGATCCATATACTTGTATACTCTAGTTCAAAACATGTGCCTATCCATTACTCATCCCTAGTTGTAGACCTTTAGTGGCAACTCCCAAAGGCACAACCCTATCAATAGCCTTCTCTTTTTCATAGTTTCTACTTAATATTATTTGTTAGCAATGACTTCTTATCATCAAGTCTCTTCCTTGTAGTGGCTTCCCATTGAATGATATTCATTCTACCATCACCAAATACCTAAGTTCACATTTATTGCATGAGTTTATCTTGTGAAAATCATATTGCCAAGGGAGTTAATCTTCTTTGATAAATTGTTGGACACTTTTGTCACAAATGCAACATGGAGGCTTCTATGTAACTGAACTACTCCTGAAGTAACGATGTGTAAATGAAGATAATGACTTAATGAACTTCCAGAAATAATATACACTACCTTCTATGTTTTTTGCTTCAATTACATCAGAAGTATTTGGCTATATGTGGGGGGGGGGGGGGGGGGGTAAACTTTGTTAGATCAATCCTTGGCTCTCCCCCTCTATTACATGTCCCAAGTACTCCAAAGACTCTTTTGAAATCTCACACAACTCTTAATTATTTACTTAACACATTACAGGTTTTTTTTTATGTTTCTACATTTTTTTGGATCTAATGGGCTACATTGTCATGTCATTATATCACAACATTTTGGGCCTATCTTCTAAGCCCTCATCAAAATATATGATGAAGGGCTCTCTCCTAAGCCTGCAAACTCTCACCAACTATTTGTAAGAGGGTGAAAGAAAATGTAGCTTTTAAGAGATCACTAGGAAGCACCAAACTAGTGAAGCAGACTTATGCAAGCATTCCATGGTGATTGTTTTGTTCTTCTTATCTTAAATTGTGTTGACCTATATGAAGACCCTCTCATGGATTCAAATATATGACCTCTAATATGGAATAAAAATTTATTTGCCAGTAGGCCAAGTCAAAATGAGTAGAGATATATAAAATTGAATTGCCAAAGAAATAAAATATTCATTAAATATACATCTATATAAAAATGTTGTTGATCTAAAGCATTAGGGCATCAAATAAAATATTACTTGCTACTTGTTAAGCTTAATAAAATTGCATGGTACATTGGGGTTTATGTGTTGACAATCCAAATGGTGTAATGATGGTTGCACCATACAAATGATTAAAATCATTCCAAATAATGAGTTGAAAATGATAAAAAATTTAATTTATAAATTAAAAACTGAAAAGAGCGGTTTGGATGTTCTCTTACATAATTCAAGGCCACTTAAAAATGACATAGTTTCATAATAACTCTCCTCACACTCAAGGCCACCTACAAATCCAATGTAAATTTTCTACAAAATTACAATAAAAAATTGAATATTTTCTAATGAAATCTATACTCATGGGTTGCAGGCCACCAAACATAGATTGGAGTTAAAACCTCCACCAAATGCAATACAAGTCTACAAGATCTGAGATAAACAAGCACCAACATGCGACTAGATTTTTCCAACAAAAATGATTGAAAATAAGGTCTCTAGAGATTGGAGTGTGAGAGTGGTGATTACAAAACCAGAGTAAAATAGCAGGAGAAATAGTAATAGGATTTTTACAAGATGTGGCTAGCTTTGGGGTTTGTTTTTTTTATCAAATTTAACTTTGCAAAATCCTTATTGAAAAAATTCCCTCCCAAAATGATGTCTGGTTAAATAACAATAGACTTTATTTTATTGCTTTATGAAAAACTGAGATCTCATTTAATAATACAAATAAATAAGCTTCCCCTCCCAAAGACCATTGTCTATAGAGCACTAAAACTACTCTATTTAATGTAATTAATAATTAATTAAAAAATGTTATGTTGACTATATTTCAATTTTTAAGTAATTAATTTTTTTTAATTAATTAATAATTATATTAAATGTTACAATTTGGGGTGTTGTGTAGATATTGTCTATGCAACACCAAAAATTATCATTTTTTTATTAATTAATTAAAAATTAAAATTAATTAAGTAAAAACTGAAATATAATAAATATAACATTTGTTATTAAATTAATAATTAAAATAAATTGACTAATTATTTAATTTAAGGAAAAAAATCAAATCAAAGCTACACAATTTTAGTTGTTAATTGAAGTACCATGCAGAGCTTTAAATGCTTCCCCTCTTGATAGCTACCACACTATAGTAACCAATCTACTACCACAACTAACACCTTAGAAAACCTTGATAATGTCGATGAATTATATGCACCTGATCTATATAAATTCTAATTGCAAAATGCTTAGATGAATTTTAAATATAGTTACGATTTAGAGATATTGGCAAATAGTGGCTGGAATAATGTTCACATAATAAGTCGATTGGCAAACACACATTATTGGTGAAATGCAACTTCTAAGAATATAAGTATATGATATTATCAAATGTTAATGTATAAAGGAATATTAATCATTCATTTAGTCATTTTTATTAGTGTAACTAATTATTTAGTCATTTTAGTTGTCATTTTACCTGATGACCAAATTGGTCATTTATTTAGTCATTTATATTTGTAGAACATGATCATTTTTAGTCATGTGACTAAAAATTTTTGTCACATGACTAAAAAATGGTAGAACATGATCAATTTTAGTCACCTGGTCATTTATTTGCCCAAATTCTACTAGTGCTACATATAAAATGACCCCTCAAAAAAATGAGGAAATAGCCAAGAAAATTCAAGAAATCCTTGATCAAGTCCTTATAAGGAAAAGAATTAGCCCTTGTGTTGTCTCCACAGTCCTAGCACCAAATAAAGTAGGAACTTGGAGGTTGTGTACCAACTCTAGAGCCATCAATAGGATTACCATAAGGTATAGGTTTCCTATCCCTAAGATTAAGGACTTGATGGATTGCTTAGGAGGGGCCAAGTATTTTACCAAGATTGACCTCAAGAGTGGATACCACAAAATTAGAATTAAGGAGGGAGATGAGTGGAAAACAACTTTCAATACAAATGAAGGCTTATATAAGTGGCTAGTTATGCCCTTTGGGTTATCCAATGCCCCCAGCACCTTTATGAGATTGATGAATTAACTTTTGAAAGAATTCCTTGGAAAATGGGTTGTGGTTTACTTAGATAATGTCCTCATCTTCAGAAATATCAAGGAGGATCATTTAATGCATTTGCAAGAGGTGTTAAAAAAGTTGCACAAAGAGAAACTCACTATAAAACTTGACAAGTGTGAGTTCATGAAAATATAATTGGTGTACCTAGGTTTTGTGTTTTAACAAGGTAACTTAAAAATGGACATGAGCAAGGTAGAAGCAATTTTGAAGTGGCCTACTCCCAAATCTACTACAAAAGTGAGGAGCTTCCATGGGTTGGCCCAATTTTATAGGAAATTTATCAAACATTTTAGAGAAATTTGTGCACCGGTTCTAAACACCATCAAAGGTGGCATGAAGGCTAAATTACAATGGGGTGAGCAAGCTGAAAAGGGTTTTTAGACCTTGAAAAGAAGGATTGCAATCCAACCAATCTTGGTGTTACCTAGCTTTAAGAATTTGTTTACAGTTGAGTGTGATGCTAGAAACATTTCCATAGGGGAAGTCCTAAGCCAAGAAAATCAACCAGTGGCCTTCCATAGTGAAAAGTTGAGTGAGGCAAAAAAGAAGTACTCTTCATATGATTTGGAGTTGTATGCTTTGGTCCAAGCCTTAAGGAAGTCGAGGCATTACCTCCTTCCTAAGGAATTTGTATTCTATACTAACAAACAAGCTCTAAGCTTTCTTAACTCCCAAGATAAGTTAAGCCACAATCACATGAAGTGGGTTGAGTACATTCAGGCTTATACCTTCACCATAAAGCACAAGAAAGGACAACAAAATAAGGTAATAGATGCCTTAAGCCAGAGACTCTTGATAGTCTAAGAAATTCAGCTAAGAAGCATAAGCATAGATAGTTTCAAGTACTTGTATCTAGAAGATGAAGACTTCACAACACCCTACAAGGTATGTAAAGACTTTTAGAATCATTTTCATAGTAAATATGTTGATTACCTTATCCAAGGTCTTTTGTTTAGGGGAGGGCAACTATGTGTGCCTAGAGGCTCCATGAGGTAGAACCTCATTCAAGAAAAGCATAATAGGTCATTGGGTGGACATTTTGGAGTCCATAAAACATTAGAGTTTGTTCAAAGATTTTACCATTGGCCTGGGATGAATCAGGACATAAAAAAATATGTGGAAACTTGCATAGTTTTCTGAAAGGCCAAGGTTACTTCATCCAATGTAGGGTTGTATCAACCCCTTCCAATCTCCAATAGACCTTGTGAGTTCCTTAGCATGTACTTTGTGGTAGGATTGTCTAAGACCAAGCAGGGACTTGACAACATCTATGTTATTGTGGATAGGTTTATCAAGATGGCTCACTTTGTGCCTCACAAGACTATGCATGATGTTTTCTATAAAGCCAACTTGTTTTTTGAATAAGTAGTTAGGATCCATCGACTACCATTAAGCATAGTATCTGATAGGGACTCTAAGTTTATGAGCCATTTTTGTAAAACCTTATGGCATAAACTTGGCACTAATTTATCTTTTGGGTCTTCATACCACCCCCAAAGAGATGGGTAGACTAAGGTAGTTAATAGGAGCTTGGGGAACCTTCTAAGATGCTTAAATAAAGATTATGGACAGTCATGGGATCAAGTGATAGCACAAGAAGAGTATGACTACAATGATACCATCAATAGGACTACCAACAAGATTCCATTTGAGATAGTCTATGGGATACACCCAAGAGGCATCTATAAATTGAGAGAACTTGGAGACACAAAAGAAAGAAGTGGATATGGAGAGGACTTTTCTCAGTCCATGAAGGAATTCCATGATAAAATCAAACAATCTCTCAAAGATAGTACCACTAAGACCAAGAACAAGGTAGATAAAAGGAGAAGAGAGCTACATCTCAAAGTGGGAGATCTTGTCATGGTACACCTTAATAAAGATAGATTGTAGAAGGGGATCCCACACAAGCCAAAAATGAAAATTATTTGTCAATGTGCCATCCTAGCCAAGTATGGGTCTAATGTCTACAAGGTAGACTTACCAATAGATTTGGCTATCTCACTAGTGTTCAACATAGAAGATCTCTATTACCTTATAAAGGACCCATCCCTGTTGGAGGTGATGAACATGATGAAGTTAGAAAAGACTTGGAAAGTATGCAGTTACCTATCACTCCAAGCTTCAAAGATGAGAAGGTCTTGAGCTCCCAAGTCATCAAGAAGACTAGCTACATAACTTATCTTGAATACCTTGTCAAGAGGTAGGGAAAGGCAGATGCAGAGGCTACATGGGTCTTAGAGTTAGAGTTCCATAGGTTAGGCATTAGTCCTAACTCATTCCCCACCAATGGGACTTGGTTTCTTTCACTACAACATTTAGGGTCAAATTTTGATGCCAATTTGTGATGCCACTACAATTTGTGTTTTTTTTTGCATGTGCCCCCAACAATGTCATAATAGTAGTGATGATGTCATAATTGTGATACCCATTTGGTTATAAACAATAAAAAAGAAAAAGAAAGTGTCATTTGAAATTTTTTTGATTTTGAAAAGCTACCGCAAAGATGAAACTACACTTTTGCATGGTGCAAAGAGGGCATTTGAGTTTGGCGTGCGTGAAGAGGTTGGCACCATGTGGGAAGAGGGCATTGGCACTTGAGGTAAGCATTCAAGCTTTGTCTTCTCATTAACTCAATTTCATTTTTATTGCATTTGTTGATTTAATGGCACCATATGAATGTTAACAGTGGCATTATTTACATCTTAGCATTTGGAATGCTCGATGACCTGCGAGCTTTAAGAGCTAGGGCATTATTGCTATTACCTCGAAAGCATTGTGTGAAGTGTTTTATTTCTCTTTATTTGTTTTGTTGTTGATATTCACTATGTGGTACTTCCTGTTTATGATCATTTCATGACGAAATGCCTTTGTGGCTCATGGGTTGCAAGCAAGGGAATCATACATTGTTTATAAGCTGACTGTTTAATACTGGCATTATTTTCATCTTTTCATTTGGAATGCTTGATGACCTGCGAGATTTGAGAGCTAGGGCATCATTGCTATTACCTTCAAGGCATTGTGTGAAGTGTTTTATCTCTCTTTATTTGTTTTGTTGTTGATATTCACTATGTGGTAATCCTTGTTTGTGATCATTTCATGAGGAAATATCTTGATGGCTCGTGGGCTGCAAGCTAGGGCATCATACATTGTTCATGAGCTCACTGTTTAATACTGACATTGTTTACATATTTTCATTTGGAATGCTTGATGATCTGTGAGCTTTGAGAGCTAGGGCATTGTTTCTATTACCTTCAAGGCATTGTGTGAAGTCTTTGATCTCTCTTTATTTGTTTTGCTATTGATATTCACTATGTGGTACTCCTCATTTGTGATCATTTCATGAGGAAATGTCTTGATGGCTGGCATGCTGCAAGCTAGGGCATTATACATTATTCATGAGCTCATTGTTTAATACTGGCATTGTTCATGAGCTCATTGTTTAATATCTGTCATCATGCAAACATACATTAATACACTTACTATTTTGAATTTGAGCTCGGGCATCATGCAATGTTATTGTTGTCATTGCATACGTGTTGTTGTTGTGCACCATATATTGTTTTATACATTGTTTATTTCATTGAGACCTTGAGCTTGGCATTTGTAATGTATTTTCTACTATTGGATCAATGCTACCATGTTGTTGAGTCTATGTAAGACTTGCAAGGTTTTACCCCAAAATTTAGCAGTAATAAAATAGGGACATCAGTAATAAAATAATACACTTACTATTTTGAATTTGAGCTCAGGCATCATGCAATGTTATTGTTGTCATTGCATGCTTGTTGTTGTTGTGCACCATAACAGCAACAAGAATGTAATGTTATGAAATTTTGGGATTAAATTGGTGAGTTTGTATACTTTCTCCATTTTAAACTAACCTATGACTTCAAAGGAGGAATTATGAAATATAGTTGTAGGTGGTTATCTCTTCTATAATGATGGAGGAGTCAAAGGTAATGATCAATGAGGTTGCTCTTATTAGATCATACATATATTAATACACTTACTATTTTGAATTTGAGCTCGGGCATCATATATTGCTTTATACATTGTTTATTTCATTAAGACCGTGAGCTTGGCATTTGTATGGTATTTCCTGTTATTAGATTAATATTTCCTATTATTAGATTAATATCAACACTTTTGCCACCAATACAAGCGTAAATAACGCATTGAACGTAATCTATGAACACTCTATGGTATGAAGTCTCGTTGAAGCTTGAAATATATCACTCCTCATGTTATTGTCAAAATTAAATTCAAATATTTCTCAAAATATTTATTCTTGTAGAATTAAGTTATCCTTATCTCAATAAATAAAACAATCTTGCATAATAGCTTTTGAATCACATTAACACACACCCATGTTCTGTAGCATAGTTCATTTTAGAAGTGTATGGCTTGACTATGCACATCCATAATTGTAGATGAGGATTAGTAATAGGGTGCTAGGCATTTCTTAGATCCTTTGGATCTAATCCCATCTTTTCCTTCCTTGCAGGTTTTGGATCATACAAGAGCATACTGGATTGAACCCCGGTCAACACTTCATTACATCAGGCAATGTCTGGTACCTTCATTATTTATGCTCATCCACTTATGTATGTTTGCATTCATTCATATTATTCTAAAAGATGGCTATTAGCGACCATATATGATGATTCTTGATGTTTTTGAGTCATTTGATGAAAAGATGTAAAAGTTTCCTAAAAGTTTATATTTTTATTTCAATTTTTAAAATCAAAAAAATAAAATTTAAAGATAACAAATAAAGATAATCTTTGTCTTCACTTAAAAAAAAAACATAAAGCTCATAAAACATGATAAAAGAGGGCCCTAACTGTGGTAAAATGGGAAACTTGCCACCTTGCACTGCTCTTCATATGGCAGCTGCTAAGGGATTATGTTATAAAATTTCAAGGCATGAAATTTCATACTTTTTGATATCATAATTTTTTCTCCTTGGCATTGAGTTTACAATGTGGGGGAGTCGAAGAAAATATATGTACAGTTATAAAATTTCATTCCTTGAAATTTGGCATGAAATTTTATAACATAGTTCCTTAGCATTTGATCTTTATATGGAAGCCATGACTTGAGGTAGGCATTTGAGCTTTGTCTTCTCATTAACTCAGTTTAATTTTGATGGCATTTATTGATTTAATGGAAAAATATGAATGTTAATACTGGCATTGTTTACATCTTTGCATTTGGAATGCTTGATGACTCATGAGCTTTGAGAGCTAGGGCATTGTTGCTATTACCTTCTAGGCATTGTGTGAAGTGTTTGATCTCTCTTTATTTGTTTTGTTGTTGATATTCACTATGTGGTACTCCCCATTTATGATCATTTCATGAAGAAATATATTGATTGACCGCGGGCTGCAAGCTAGGGCATCATACATTGTTCATGAGCTCATTGTTTAATACTAGCATTGTTTATATCTTTTCATTTGGAATGTTAGATGATTCGCGAGCTTTGAAAGCTAGGGCATCATTTCTATTACCTTCAAGGCATCGTGTGAAATGTTTGATCTCTCTTTATTTGTTTTGTTGTTGATATTCACTATGTGGTACTCCCTATTTATGATCATTTCATGAGGAAATGTCTTTATGGCTCACAGGCTGCAAGCTAGGGAATCATACATTTTTTATGAGCTCACTGTTTAGTACTGACATTGTTTACATCTTTTCATTTGGAATGCTTGATGACTTGCAAGCTTTGAGAGCTAGGGCATCATTGCTATTACCTTCAAGGCATTGTGTGAAGTGTTTGATCTCTCTCTATTTGTTTTGTTGTTAATATTCACTATGTGGTACTCCCCGTTTATGATCATTTCATGAGGAAATGTCTTGATGGCTCGTGGGCTGCAAGCTAGGGCATCATACATTGTTCATGAGCTCACTATTTAATACTGGCATTGTTTACATCTTTTCATTTGGAATGCTTGATGACCTGCGAGCTTTGAGAGCTAGGGCATCATTTCTATTACCTTCGAGACATTGTGTGAAGTGTTTGATCTCTCTTTATTTATTTTGTTGTTGATATTCACTATGTGGTACTCCCTGTTTATGATCATTTCATGAGGAAATGTCTTGATGGCTCACAGGCTAAAAGCTAGGGCATCATACATTGTTCATGAGCTCACTGTTTAATATTGGCAATGTTCATGAGCTCACTGTTTAATAGCTGGCATCATGAAAATATACATTAATACACTTACTATTTGGAATTTGAGCTCGGACATCATACAATGTTATTTTTATCATTGCATGCTTGTTGTTGTTGTCCACCATATATTTTTTTATATACTGTTTATTTCATTGAGACCATGAGCTTAGCATTTATAATGTATTATCTTTTATTGGATCAATGCTACCATGTTGTTGAGTTTGTGTAAGACTTGCAAGGTTTTACCCCAAAATTTAGCAGTAATAAAATAGGGACATTAGTAATAAAATAATACACTTACTATTTTGAATTTGAGCTCAGCCATCATGCAATATTATTGTTGTCATTGCATGCTTGCTGTTGTTGTGCACCATAACAACAACAAGAATGCAATGTTATGAAATTTTGGGATTAAAATGGTGAGTTTGTATACTTTCTCCATTTTAAACTAACCTATGACTTCAAAGGAGGAATTATGAAATATAGTTGTAGGTGGTTATCTCTTCTATAATGATGGAGGAGTCAAAGGTAACGATCAATGAGGCTTCTGCTATTAGATCATACATATATTAATACAGTTACTGTTTTGAATTTGAGCTCGGGCATCATATATTGTTTTATACATTGTTTATTTCATTGAGACTATGAGCTTGGTATTTGCAATGTATTTCCTATTATTGGATTAATATTCCCTATTATTGGATTAATATCAAGAGTTTTCCCACCAATACAAGCATAAATAATGTATTGAATGTAATCTATGAACACTCTATGGTATGAAGTCTCGCTGAAGCTTGAAATATATCACTCCTCATGTTATTATCAAAATTAAATTCAAATATTTTTCAAAACATTTATTTTTGTAGAATTATGATATCCTTATCTCAATAAATAAAACAATCTTGCATAATAGCTTTTGAATCACATTAACACACACCCATGTTCTGTAGCATAGTTCATTTTAGAAGTGTATGGCTTGACTATGCACATGCATAATTGTAGATGAGGATCAGTAATAGGGTGCCAGGCATTGCTTACATTCTTTGGATCTAATCCCATCTTTTCCTTCCTTGCAGGTTTTGTATCATACAAGATCTTAGTGAATTGAACCCTAGTTCAACACTTCATTACTTCAAGCAATGTTTGGTACCTTCATTATTTATGTTCATCCACTTATGTATGTTTGCAATCATTCATATTCTTATGAAAGTTGGCTATTAGTGACCATATAGGATGATTCTTGATGTTTTTGGTTCATTTGATGAAAAGATGTAAATAGGGACATTAGTAATAAATAAAAAAATTGTTGTGCATATACCTTCTTTCATCAACTCTGATATGCATAGGTGATAAACATTCATATTTTTCTAATCAATACTGTGAGCTTTACTTTCTGTGCGCAAGGCTTTTGAGGATCCTGTTATCTATTTTGAAAGGCTCAAATCAATCAAACGTTAAGAGTTTAATCTAGCATGAAATCAAATCAAAACAAGGAAAACTCCTAAGCTAGCCACCTCAGATTGAGCTAAAACAGGTGCATCCAAGCACTGTTTGATTTGCTCTTGCTTAAGGGGGTGTGGGTGTGCTCTCTAATCACTTGGAGCATACTCTAATGCATTTTAGGATGGATTTAGATCCATGAAAACCTCATAAATGGTAGAAAATAGGTATAAAACACCTGATTTTCCCCTAAGGCTTCAAGGATCAAAATGATGCTGATATGAATATTAAACTACATGAGATTTATGCTAAGATTGATTTTAAGCCAAATAAAGATGTGATGATGCTATGCTTATACAAAATAATGAAATAAACTAAGTTAATCCATTATTACTAAATTAGGATGAGCTAAAATGCTTGAAAGTAAGCTAGATTAAGATGATTATGCTAAGTCTAGAGCTAAATGGGCATGATAACAATGCATGAGAAATAAAGTTAAGCTAATGAATTTGCTCTTGAAAGGAGGAGCATTTATAGGATTTGGGAAGGAGGAATGAATGGCCAAGATCAAAATCCTTAAGAGAGGCCAAGATTCATTCAAAGGGGAGCACATGGATTGTGCTAGTTCAGGGCCACCTCCTTGTGACAAGTGTCACAAGGGCATTGGGTTTAAAGATGGGAGGAATGTGTACAATTTGGGAAATGTGCCTAAGGTCAAAGGGTGTAAGAAAGGGGTGAGGGGCTTCTTAAATGCATGATAAATACATGTAAGAGGGATAAGGAGGCCTTAAATGCACTTAATGCATGTAAGAGAAGTCTCTAGAAGTTTGTTGACTTTGGGTTAAACTTAGGAGTTGGCTAACCTTGGTTAGGAAATGTGACAGGATTAGGGGAGGGATTAGGATTAGGATTAGGGTTAGGACTTTCTAGAAGAGTCTAGAATTTTCTTAGGATAAACATGGATTTTAGGAAATAAATAAAGATTTATTTATTTCCATGGTTTAGGTTTTGAGAATATTTATTAAAATGAATTTAACAAATATGAGGATTAAATATTTAATCTTAATTAAATATTTTGAGTTGGGATTAGGGTTAGGAAATGAGGGGATTAGCCTTTAATTAAAATTAAAGAAGGATTAGAAGATTCTGGAAGAGGTTAGTGGTCTTAAGGAAATTGGCCAAGTTTTGGGCAAAAAATAAATTAATTATTTATTTTAGGATTTTTGGTTAGTTTATTAATTAAATAATTAATAAATAAGGAGATAATGTTTAAATAAGATTTAAACATTTTTGGGAGGGGTTTCTTAATTAAATATTTTTAATTAAGATAAAGGGATTTAATGACATAAAAATCAATTAATTAATTAATTAACAAATGATGATGTCATCAGGGATTTTTTAGAAAATAAAAATACTTTATTTTCTAAAGGATTTTTAGGTGTCTACACTTTCAACACATGTACTATTGTGAAAATCATCACAAGTCCATTTGTTGCAAGAAAGGTCATAGTACACATGTTTGGATGTCTGCATATTTTTCACCTATTCATAGACCAAATGATGAATGCTCAATTGTTGTAATGGCAAAGCATTAGAACCGTCCATATAGGACCTTGATTATTTATGTTCATCCACTTATGTATGTTTGCATTCATTTATATTCTTTTGAAAGTTGGCTATTAGTGACCATATAGGACCATTCTTGATGTTTTTGAGTCATTTGATGAAAAAATTTAAATAGGGACATTAGTAATAAAATAGGGATAGTTGTCATTGCATGCTTGTCACTGTTGTGCACCATATATTATTTTATACACTATTTATTTCATTGAGACTGTGAGCTTGGTTTTTTTTTTAGAAGTGTATGGTTTGACTATGCACATGCATAATTGTAGATGAGGATCATTAATAGGATGTCATTCATTACTTAGATATTTTTAATCTAACTCCCATCTCTCTATTCTTTGTAGGTTCTAGATCACACAGGGGCACACTAGATTTGTACATGGGTCAAAAATTCATCACTTCAGGCAATGTCTGGCACCCTTATTATTTATGTTCATCCTCTTATGTATGCCTATACTATTGCATTTTCTTCTAAAAGTTATTTTCCTTGTATATTATCTACAAGTTATTTTTCATATATATACATGTAGTCTTTAGATGCAAAAAATTATTTTCCTGTACATGTATCTTTGCATGAAATGAACACAAATTAAACAAGATCATCTAATAATACAAACTAGGGTACTGTAGTCACTCATCTAGTAATTGGTTCCCCAAACCATTACTAAGTATTGAACATAAGTCTAAGTCCCAAAACCTATTGTTCTATGTGTATAAAATAATATATGGTGCACAACAACAGCAAGCATACAATGACAATAATAACATTGCATGATGCTTGAGCTCAAATTCAAAATAGTAAGTGTATTAATGTATGATCTAATAGCAGAAACCTCCTTGATCATTACCTTTCACTCCTCCATCATTATAGAAGAGATAAATACCTAAAACTAAGGCATCATGCATTGTTTATGAGCTCACTGTTTGAGCACCTCATGTCCCTATTTGATTGGTCGGTGCTCAAACAGTGAGCTCATAAATAATGCATGATGCCCTAGCTTGCAGCCCGCAAACCATCAAGACATTTCCTCATGAAATGATCATAAACATGGAGTACAACATAGTGAATATCAACAACAAATGACCTAACCCCATCTTTTCCTTCCTTGCAGGTTTTGGATCATACAAGAGCATACTGGATTGAACCCTGGGTCAACACTTCATTACTTCAAGCAATGTTTGGTACCTTCATTATTTATGTTCATCCACTTATATATGTTTGCATTCATTCATATTCTTCTAAAAGTTGTCTATTAGTGACCATATGGGATCATTCTTGATGTTTTTGGGTCATTAGTAATAAAATAGGCCATGTAAATTTTACCAGGCCAACCTAATTAGCCCAACAAAATATGTCATGTTTATCTTTGTCAAATACACTCATTCACCATTTTTTTCTTCTAGTGCTCCTAATGAGCATAGAGAGAGGCTAGAGAATCTTACAAGCCTAAAATGTTGGTATATCACTATATGGCCTCATAATTACTAAGCCAAAGGGGTTTTCTGATTTGAAAGACTTAGCAGCCTCCAATGTCATTTTATTTTCTATTGCATTAATAGGACATCTACTAGAAACATTATCACTATGCATCCCTATTCTCACCTCTTTGGTTTTTGTTTTTGTAGATTTCACCATCTGACATTCCTTTTCAGTAAGAGATGGTTGTGAAAGAGATATTTATGTTTTTCATTCTAAGAAGATCCAGAGTGATTTTGAGTCACAAAGGAAATGCCCTGATCCTTCCACAAGTGCTATTCCGACAAGTTCTAATCACTTGACAAACATAAAATTATCTATTGAGTTGAAACAAAATCAACAGAAGACACTGAAAATGAAGTGAAACAACCTAAGGTTTCTTTTCAACGTAAGTAAAATCCTTTCCCTCAATGAAAGATTGAAGTCTTTCCAAACTCATTTCTCCCAAATTATGGGAAACTTTGAACTTACCATTTGAATAACCATAATTTTTTATTTGTATGTAGGCCATTCTTCTAAAATTCATGAACATTTCCATCCATCTCTTACCGAAAAGGAACATCAGATGGTGAAATTTATGAAAAAAAAACTAAAGAGATGAGTAGAGGGATGTGCAGTCATAAATGTAGATATCACAACAGCTAAGAAAAATAAATGTAGATATCCAAAAAATTGTGACCATGATGCCTACATTTATGTTTCTCAGCTGTTGTGTCCCAGGACCCCTTATTTGATTGGTCGGTGCTCTGTTTGTTATATTGATGCTATTAGATCAAATAGGGACATTAGTAATAAAATAGGGACATCAATAATAAAATAATACACTTACTATTTTAAATTTGAGCATTGACATCATGCAATGTTATTGATGTCAAAATATTAAGTGTATTAATGTATGATCTAATAGCAGCAACCTCATTGATCATTACCTTTGACTCCTCCATCATTATAGAAGAGATAACTACCTACAACTATATTTCATAATTCCTCCTTTGAATTCATAGGTTAGTTTAACTATTGGACAATGAGCTTATAGGAGTTTTGAAGAGATTTGAATAAAAACTAAGAGTATTGAATTTTATCATGCACTATTATTGTTTTCATTGCATTCTTCCTACTATTGTGCACCATATATTGTTTTATACACTGTTTATTTCATTGAGACTATGAGCTATTGTAGTTAACTATATTCTTTTGGGGTCTGATCTATTGTAGTTGTTTCTTTTTTCTTTGAATCATTGTTTACAATTACTTCTAATGCAATATTTGTGTGAAGAACAAGAAAAAAATGGTGAATGAGTGTATTTGACAAAGATAAACATGACACTTTTTGTTGGGCTAATTGGGTTTCCCTAGTACTATTTACATGGCCTAGCTAGATATTAATGTTGGAGATTTTCCAGCAGACCAGTATTGACTGTATGTTTGTCATTGATGACAACATATGGAAAGTAGCATGCATAGAAGTCTTATGAATTAAAATTTATATATTTGATGTATGGACATGATATCAGCATGATATCATGGGCATAGTGGCTAACTGTTAGTATAGACAGTTATATTACAGCTTGTGTCAACAGTGTTCCTAATAGAGTTACAGGCAGTGTTCTGTGTATGGTTGTCTGTATAGTTTTCCTATGGGCATGCACATTTGGATATATGTTTCAGACATGTTAGTGATGTTAATTTCATGGATGCATGGTCTGATGATGAACGCAAGTGAAGTTATGCAATCACTATTCACTAGTAGTAGTTTCCTATGTTTGTTTAGCAGAGCCAACAGAGATTTTATTGGTTTCAGAGTTGCACCTATCTTTACGGTATGCACCCTTGGATTCATTCTTAGAGATGATTTTTTGATGTTCGGTTAAGAGTGCATGAGTTAATTCAGCTTGTAGAGAAAGATCCAGTTGTTTTGGTAGAGTCGACAATGTGTAGTGTATGTCTACATTTATTTTATTAAGACATGTCCAAGAATATGTTGTGTGCATAATAGACCTAACAGAATGTTTGTTGGAGTTTATTATGGTTTCTCTATTATGATTTCAAGGTGGTTCTAATAGGTCAACTTGATTATATCATTTAGAGGAAATATACTTATAGACAGTCATTTGTGATTGCTAAAGTGTGGTTCATGGTTGAATGAGTAGAGCAGAGAAGAGTGTGTGAAGTGTTGAGCCATCAGAAGAAGGTCTATGTGACCAAGTAGAGTATTTGTGCTATACATTGGAACTGATCCAGATAGCAGGTCAAAGGGTAGTTCATCAAGATCTAGATATAGTGTGTATTTGTTATTCAGAAGGTTGTAGCCTTCACCCCTTTGAGCAGTGAGCTCTTAGACAGTGCATCCTCTCCCTTAACAGGGAAAATTTTAAAAGACTTTAAATAGGGTCTAACCCTTAACCAAGTCTATTGTACTTCATATATTGTAAAGCTACTCCTAACAGGGTAAAGTATCTTCTAACAAGGATCATTATACACTAGTATAGAATATTAGTGGGTATCAAGTCCCACTGGGGTTTTTACCTATTTGGGTTTCCCTATAACCAAAATATTGGTGTTGTGTTCATGTGTTCTTTCATTGTGTTTATGTTTTATGTTTAAGAATAATTAATTGAAAAAATAATTGAATCTTGTAGATAACAGATTCACCCTCCCCCTCTTAGTTATCTCTTGGGAATATTCCTAACAATTGGTATCAGAGCCAAGTGCCTCAGAGAGAAAGTTTAACACCTTGAGTTTGATCAAATGGAATACTTCAGGAAAGAGAGTCCTAAGTTTGATGGAGAGAATAATCTTGATTGGAAGAACAAGATGGTGACCCATTTGTAGTGCATTGGTTTTAAAGTTTTTAATGTAACTATCAAAGCAACTAAGATACCTACACTAGAAGACCTTGGAAAGGATGATGCTACTAAACTACAAAAGGAGTTGTTTCATCATAATGCTATTTCCAAAGAAGCCCTTATCAGCGCACTATCAAATAGTGAGCTCTCAGAGATAAAGAAGGTAGACATCACAAACAAGATATGGAAGTACCTAGAAAATATATTTGGAGACAAGTAAGAAAAGGATGCACACATAAAAACTTGGAAGAAAAAATACAATGCATTAGAGATGCTACCTGAAGAAAACATGGGAGCCTATAATCAAAGGATCAATGAAGCAATTGCTGGAATTAGGAACAATGGTGGAGAAATCTCAGAGGAAGATATCATGGACAAGTTGATGACTACTCTTACTCCAGAATATGAAAGCAAGATCAATATCCTTGATGAGACCATACAGCTTACATGTAATTTCAAGAGAGAGACCTTGATCATAAAAATCTCAACTTTTGAGATTTCAAGATTGAAGACAGAACCTAAAAGTGAGACAGCCTTCAAAGCAACAGTTCATCATAAGAAATCTATAAACACTTCTGGTAATTTTGATGATGATGATGAAGAGAAAACTTTAGATGATTTTATTTTTATGATTGCTAAAAGAGAAAAGAAAAGAAAAGGAAAATATGAAGGTCAATTGCCTTTTAAGTGCTTTTCATGTAATAAGATAGGTCACTTTGCATCTAACTATCCTACTAGAGCTAGAAAGTTCAAGAAGGATTACAAACCTAAGTACTCAAAGGAATGTTACTTTGCTAGAGATGGAGTCTTGGATGAAGAATTAGGTGAAGAAGAAATTGGATTCATTGCTATTGTAGATAAAATGAATAGTAAGTCAGTTCCTAAAGATGAGAAAGTAAATCAAGAGCTAGCATTGATTTCCCAACCAGACATAAGGATAGACTAGATTATAGATAGTGGTTGTTCACATCACATGACAGGTGATAAAGGTAGATTTGTTCATCTAGACAAATACAATGGTGGTATGGTTAGATTTGGAGATAACACTCTTAAACCAATATTTGGTAGAGGAGCCATCACTTTGGATGGAAAGAATAGTACTGATGATGTTCTCTATGTTGATGGTTTGAAATCTAACCTTCTTAATGTTGGATAGTTACTTGGAAAAGGATATCAGTTGGAGTTCAAAGATGAAAAATGCATCATTAACAACAAGGATGGTGTTATGATTTCATCAAGCTCAAAGTCAAGAGGTAATGTTTTTCAACTCAATTCAGAAGCAAGTTGTTTTGTTGCTAAAGTTGATGATAGTTGGTTGTGGCATAAAAGACTTTGTCATATCAATTTTGATAACATAGTAAAAATAAGCAATGTTAAGGTAGTAAGAGATCTACCTAGCATAGCAAAGCTAGTTGATACTATATGCAGGAAATGTATGATGGGAAAGCATGTGAGGAATTCATTCAGAAGTAAGCATAATTCAGCATAGAACAAGTTAGATCCGATTCATACAGACCTATGTGGACCAACACAAACAAGATCATACTATGGTGAAAGGTATTTCATTTTTTTTGTTGATGATTATACTAGAATGATGTGGGTTGCATTCTTGAAAGATAAGTCAGAAGCATTTGCTAAGTTCAAAATATTCAAAGCTAAGGTTGAGAATGAATCTAGATTAAAGATAAAATGTTTGAGATCAGATAGAGGAGGAGAATTCACTTTTGATAGATTTTATGAGTACTACGAAGAACAAGGCCTTAATAGAATGGAATTGCAGAGAGAAGGAATAGGATCATTCTTGATACAGCACCCACCATCATGATAGAAGGAAAAGTTGCACACACCTATTAGAGAGATGTGGTCAATACAGTAATATACACCATTAATAGAATTTAGCTAAGGCCTGACACTGACAAAACACCTTATGAGCTATGGTTTGGTAATGTTCCCACCGTAAAATACTTTAGAATCATTGGAACCAAGTGCTACATCAAGAGGGATGAAGCAGTAGGCAAGTTTGATGCAAGAATCGATGAAGGTATTTTCCTTGGTTACTCCACTAAGAGTAAAGCTTATAGATGTTTCAATTTAAGATTGAAAAAGATAATTGAAAGTGCTCATGTTAAGATTGATGAAAAGATTATGATTCAAGAAAGATATCATGATTACTCACCCATGATTGAAGAAGAACCCAGACCCTCTTCTAGTGAGACAGTTATTGAAGAAATGTCTGACAGTATTGATGTGTTATTCAATAACCCTAAGACAAGTGAGGAAGAAACTCCTAAGGCTGACTAGTCAGCATCAACTAAAGCTCCAAAGTTTACATCTAGAAACCATTCCAAGAAGGACATCATTGGATATTAGAGCGGAAAAGTCTTGACAAGATCACAAGAAAAGAACTCAGCTAGCAGTGATGTGGTATGTTTATTATCTCAGATTGAAAGTTTAAGTGTTGAAGATGCTTGTAATGATTTAGATTGGCATGATGCTATGAAAGAAGAACTTGATTAGATTATTAAAAATGACACTTGAGAACTGGTCCCAAGACCCAATGATAAGAATGTGATTGGTACAAAATGGATATTCAGAAATAAGATGAATGAAGATGGTACAGTAGTAAGAAACAAAACAAGATTAGTATGTAAAGGATATGTGCAAAAAGAAGACATTGATTATTCAAACACATTTGCACCTGTGAGTAGATTAGAAGCTATTAAGTTATTTCTAGCTTATGTGATGGTTAAAAACTTCAAAGTGTATCAGATGGATGTCAAGTCAACATTTCTGAATGGAGATTTGAAAGAAGAACTATACATTGAGCAACTAGAAGGATTCACCTTATCAGATAGACCTAATATGGTATGAAAATTGAAGAAGGCACTCTATGGACTTAAGAAAGCCCCTAGAGAATGGTATGAGAGACTAGATGGATACTTAACAAAGATTGGATTCAAGAAAGGAGCAGCAGATTGTAATCTATTCATTAGAGAGACATCTGAAGGTTTTTTACTTGTAGCTATATTTTTTGATGACATTATCATTGGAGGTAATGACAAACTCAGTGTTGAATTTTCTAAGGAGATGCAAAATGAATTTGAGATGAGTATAATTGGTCCTATCAAGTACTTTTTAGGATTGAATGTGCAGTAGATAGAGAAAGGTGTATTCATTAATCAGTCCAAGTATGTGAAAGAAATATTAAAGAAATTCAAGATGGATGATTGCAAGCTAGTAGGGACACCTATGATTAATGGATGCAAGCTTACAAAGGAGGATGACTCACCAGCAGTTGATATAACATTGTATAAGTCTATGATTGGCAAATTTATTTATCTTACTTAGACCAGACTTGATATTTCAAATACAGTTGGTATAGTTGGTAGATTTGCAGCAGAGCCTAAGCAAAGTCACCTCATGGTAGTAAAGAGGATATTCAGATACCTACAAGGTACTATAGACTATGGTCTATGGTATCCTAATTCAGAAAATGTTGAGCTTCATGTGTACACTAATGCAGGTTGGGTAGGATGTGTAGATGACAAAAAGAGTACATCAAGAGTAGTGTTTCTTGGTGATAGACTTGTCACCTAGACAAGCAAGAAACAAAATTGTATTTTTTATTCAATAACAAAAGCAGAGTATGTTGTAGCAGCCTTCAATTGTTCTACAATTGTTTGGATCAAGCAAATGATAAAAGATTTTGGCATTCAGATTGATTATCCAATTGTTATTCACTGTGATACACTAGCACTATCAATATGTCAAAGAACCCTGTGATGCATGAAAAAAAAAAGAACATTGAGATCAAGTATCACTTCCTAAGAGAGAAAGCGGCAAAAAAAGAAGTCAAGTTGGACTATGTGAATACTAAAGATTAGTTGGTAGACATATTCACAAAGCCCTTACCAAAGGATACTTTTGAGTATCTTAGGGAGAAGTTGGGAGTAATTCCCTTCCCTAATTCAGCTTAGAAGAAAGAAAGAAAGGCATCATTCCTTTGGGACTGATGGAAGGTTGACTACTCTACTTTTGGAGTAGTACCGGTGCTTAAAATGGATGGCACACTTTTCCATTGATGTCAAAGGGGGAGTAGTATACAGAGTCATGAAAAATAGGAGTAATATACTTAGGGGGAGCAGTATTTAGTTGTGACAGCTGTTCAGTTGAGGAAATGAAGAAAGTTAGAATATATTGCAGTAGATGGAGGATTCATCTTTGGGGGATTTTTGAAGAGGAAATGGAGAATGTTATGCAAGAAATGTGCATTTGGGTTGGTGGTGGTTTTTCATTCCACATGTTTCCATCAATGCCAAAGGGGGAGATTGTTGGAGATTTGCCAGTAGACCAGTACTGACTGTATGTTTGTCATTGATGACAACATATAGAAAGTAGCATGCATGGAAGTCTTATGAAGTAAGATTTCTAAATTTGATGTATGGACAAGATATCAACTTATGATATCATGGGCACAGTGGTTAACTATTAGTACAGACAGTTAAATTGCAGCTTGTGTCAACATTGTTCCTGACAGAGTTACAGGTAGTGTTCTATGTATGGTTGTCCGTACAGTTGTCTTATGGGCATGTTCCTTTGGATATATGTTTTAGACATGTTAGTGATCTTAAGTTTATGGATGCATGGTCTGATGATGAACACAAGTGAAGTTATGCAGTCACTATTCACCAGTAGCAGTTTCTTGTGTTTGTTCAATAGAGTCGATAGAGATTTATTGGTTCCAGAGTTGTGCCTATTTTTAGGGTATGTACCCTTGGATTCATGCTTATAGATGAGTTTTTGATGTTTGGTTAAGAGCATATGAGTTAATTTAGCTTGTAGAGAAAGATCCAGTTGTTTTAGTAGAGCTGATAGTGTGTAGCATGTGTCTACATTTATGTTATTAAGACAAGTCCCAAAATATGTTGCATTCATAATAGAGCCAACAAAATATTTGTTGGATTTTATTATGGTTTCTCTATTATTATTTCAAGGTGGTTCTAATAGAATGACTTTATTATATCATTTAGAGGAAAGATACTTATAGGCAATAATTTGTGATTGCTAAATTGTGGTTCATGGTTGAATAAGGAGAGCAAAGCAGAGTGTGTGAAGTGTTGAGCCATTAGAATAAGGTCTATATGACCAAGTAGAGTATTTGTGCTATACATTGGAATTGATCCAGATAGCAATTCAAATCACAGTTAACCAAGATCTAGATATAGTTTGTATCTATTATTTAGAAGGTTGTAGCCTTCGCCCCTTTGAGCAATGAGCTCTCGGAAAGTGCATCCTCTCCCTTAATAGGGAAAATTGTAAAAGACTCCTAATAGGTTTTGACCCTTAGCCAGGTCTACTATACTTCATATATTGTAAAGCTACTCCTAACAAGGTAAAGGATCTTCTAACAAGGATCATTATACACTAGTACAGAATATTAGTGGGTATCAAGTCCCACCAGGCTTTTTAATTATTTGGGTTTCCTCGTAACCAAAATATTGGTGTTGTGTTCATTTGTTCTTTCGTTGTGTTTATGCTTTATGTTTAAGTATACTTAATTGGACAAAGAATTGAATCTTGTAGATAATTGATTTACCCCCCCCACCCTCTCAATTATCTCTTGGGACTATTCCTAACAATTAAATAGTGAGCTCATGAACAATCATCCTACTACTTACACTACAATTTCTATGTCCACTTACAATAATAAATTAGATAGTTTCACTACAATTTCTATGTCCACTGTGATTAAATATATCACTCCTCCTATTATATAGGCATCATTCTCACTAAGTGTTTCCATTAAAATATATCACTCCTCCTGTTATATAATGTATATGAATACTTGTTTAAAATGCCATACTTGTTGATCTTAAATATTATTACCATTTCACTCAAATTTACATGACATTAAAGCCAAGCCCAAAATTTATACATATGTGTAAGTATAGGAGAAGCTAGATTATGAAACTATTAAAAAAAAAACTATACCAATAGCAACTTATGAGAAACTATACTTGTGCTTACCACACCATACCTCAGCATCATAATCCTTATCATTTTCAAGCTTCAGCAAGGCTTTGTACCATGCAGCATCCATAGATTTGTATGCAACACTGATGTAGGCTAGAGGTAAACTGCATGTGTCATGTAAACAACATGGTTGAATTCAATCTCTTTTGCGCATTTTCAAGAGTTTTCCCACCAATACAAGCATAAATAATGCATTGAATGTAATCTATGAACACTACGTGGTATGAAATCTCACTGAAGCTTGAAATATATCACTCCTCATGTTATTGTCAAAATTAAACTCAAATATTTATCACAACATTTATTCTTCTAGAATTAAGATATCCTTATCTCAATAATAAAACAATCTTGCATAATAGCTTATGAATCACATTAACACACACCCATGTTCTTTAAAATAGTTCATTTTAGAAGTGTATGGCTTGACTATGCACATGCAAAATTGTAGATGAGGATCAATAATAGGGTGTCAGGCATTGCTTAGATCATTTGGATCTAGCCCTATCCTTTCTTTCCTTGCAGGTTTTGGATCATACAAGAGCATACTAGATTGAAGCCTGGGTCAACACTTCATTACTTCAAGCAATGTCTGGTACCTTCATTATTTATGTTCATCCACTTATGTATGTTTGCATTCATTCATATTCTTCTGAAAGTTGGCTATTAGTGACCATATAGGACCATTATTGATGTTTTTGGGTCATCAATAATAAAATAGGCCATGTAAGTGGTACTAGGCCAACCCAATCAGCCGAACAAAATGTGTCATGTTTATCTTTGTCAAATACACTCATTCACCATTTTGTTCTTCTGGTGCTCCTAATGAGCATAGAGAGAGGCTAGAGAATCTTACAAGCCTAAAATATCGGTATATCACTATATGGCCTCATAATTACTAAGCCAAAGGGGTTTTCTGATTCAAAAGACTTAGTGGCCTCCAAGGTCATTTTCTTTTCTATTGCATTAACAAGACGTCTACTAGAAACATTATGATTGTGCATCCCTCTACTCATCTCTTTAGTTTTTGTTTTCATAGATTTCACCATCTGGCATTCCTTTTCGGTAAGAGATGGATGTGAAAAAGATATTTCTATTTTTCATTCTAAGAAGATCCAAAGTGGTTTTGAGTCACAGAGGAAAAGCCCTGATCCTTCCACAAGTGCTATTCTGACAAGTTCTGATCACTTGACGAACATAAAATTATCTATTGACTTGAAAATAAAATCAATAAAAGACACTGAAAATGAAGTGAAAAAACCTAAGGTTTCTTCTCAACGTAAGTAAAATCCTTTCCCTCAATGAAAGATTGAAGTCTTTCCAATCTCATTTCTCCCAAATTATGGGAAACTCTGAACTTACCATTTGAATAACCACAAGTTTTTATTTTTATACAAGCCATTCTTCTGAGAGTCATGAACATTTCCATCCATCTCTTACTGAAAATGAACGTCAAATGGTGAAATCTACAAAAACAAAAACTAAAGAGATGAGCAGAGGGATGCGCAGACATAAATATAGATATCACAACAACTGAGAAACATAAATGTAGATATCCAAAAATTTGTGACCACGATGCCTACATTTATGTTTCTCAGCTGTTTTGTCCTAGGACCCCTTATTTGATTGGTCGGTGCTCTTTTTGTTATATTGATGCTATTAGATCAAATAGGGACATCAGTAATAAAATAGGGACATCAATAAAAAAATAATACACTTACTATTTTGAATTTAAGCTCTGGCATCATGCAATGTTATTGTTGTCAAAATAGTAAGTGTATTAATGTATGATCTAATAGCAACAACCTCATTTATCATTACCTTTGACTCCTCCATCATTATAGAAGAGATAACTACCTACAACTATATTCCATAATTCCTCCTTTGAAGTCATAGGTTAGTTTAACTATTGGACAATGAGCTGATAGGAGTTTTGAATAGATTTGAAAAAAACTAAGAGTATTGAATTTTATCATGCAATGTTATTGTTTTCATTGCATGCTTGCTGCTATTGTGCACCATATATTTTTTTATACACTGTTTATTTCATTGAGACTATGATCTATTGTAGTTGACTATATTCTTTTGGGGTCTAATCTATTGTAGTTGTTTCTTTTTTTTTGAATCATTGTTTACAATTACTTTTGATACAATATTTGTGTGAAGAACAAGAACAAAATGGTGAACAAGTGTATTTGACAAAGATAAACATGACATATTTTGTTGGGCTGATTGGATTGGCCTGGTACCATTTACATGGCCTGGCTAGATATTAAACAATGAGCTAATGAAGAATCATCCTACTACTTACACTGCAATTTCTATGTCCACTTACAATAATAAATTAAAGAGTTTCACTACAATTTCTATGTCCACTACCATTAAAATATATCACTCCTTCTGTTGTATAATGTATATGCATACCTATCTAAAATGCCATACTTGTTGCTCTTAAATATTATTACCATTTCACTCAAATTTACATGACATTAAAGCCAAGCCCAAAATGTATACATGTGTGTAAGTATAGGAGAAGTTGGATTCTGCAACTATTGAAAAAAAAAACTATACCAATAGCAGCTTACGAGAAACTATACTTGTGCTTACCACACCATACCTCAGCATTATTATACTTATCATTTTCAAGCTTCAGCGAGGCTTCGTACCACATAGTGTCCAAAGATTTGTATGCAACAATGATTTAGGCTAGAGGTAAACTACATGTGTCATGTAAACAACATGGTTGAATTCAATCTCTTTTGTGCGTTTTCGAGATTTTTCCCACCAATACAAGCGTAAATAACGTATTGAACGTAATCTATGAACACTATGTGGTATGAAATCTCGTTGAAGCTTGAAATATATCACTCCTCATGTTATTGTCAAATTAAATTCAAATATTTCTCAAAACATTTATTCTTGTAGAATTAAGATATCCTTATCTCAATAATAAAACAATCTTGTATAATAGCTTTTGAATCACATTAACACACACCCATGTTCTTTAGCATAGTTTGTTTTAGAAGTGTATGGCTTGACTATGCACATGCATAATTGTAGATGAGGATCAATAATAGGGTGCTAGACATTGCTTAGATCCTTTGGATCTAACCCCATCTATTCCTTCCTTGCAGGTTTTGGATCATATAATAGCATACTAGATTGAAGCTTGGGTCAACACTACATTACTTCAGGCAATGTTTTTGTACCTTCATTATTTATGTTCATCCACTTATGTATGTTTGAATTCATTCATATTCTTTGAAAGTTAATCTTTATGAGCTCAAATTTAAAATAGTAAGTGTATTATTTTATTACTGATGTCCCTATTTTATTATTGATGTCCCTATTTGATCTAATAGCAACAATATAACAAATAGAGCACTGACCAATCAAATAGGGACATGAGGTCCTTAAACAGTGAGCTCATAAAATAATATATTTAGTCTTAATAAAATCTTATAAAATAACATATATTGTGTTAAGTGTTTGATCTCTCTTTATTTGTTTTGGTGTTGATATTCACTATGTGGTATACCCTTTTTATGATCATTTCATGAGGAAATATCTTGATGGCTCATAGGTTACAAGCTAGGGAATCATACATTGTTCATGAGCTCATTGTTTAATACTGGCATTGTTTACATTTTTTCATTTGGAATGCTTCATGACGCACGAGCTTTGAGAGTTAGGGCATCATTTCTATTACATTCAAGGTATTGTGTGAAGTGTTTGATCTCTCTTTATTTGTTTTATTGTTGATATTCACTATGTGGTACTCCCTGTTTATGATCATTTCATGAGGAAATGTCTTGATGGCTTGCAGGTTGCAAGCTAGTGCATCATGCATTGTTTATGTGCTCACTGTTTAAGCACCTCATGTCCCTATTTGATTGATTGGTAATCAAAAAGTGAGCTCATAAACAATGCATGATGCCTGAGCTCAAATTCAAAATAGTAAGTGTATTATTTTATTAAGACTAAGTATATTTTTTTATTAAGATTTTATTAAGACAAAGTATTTTGGGTTAGTTTTATGTTGTTTTATAAGATTTTATTAAGACTAAATATATGATGTAAACTCATAATTATACTTGATATATATATACTTCAAAGGAGGAGTTATGAAATATAGTTGTAGGTAGTTATCTCTTCTATAATGATGGAGGAGTGAAAGGTAATGATCAATGAGGTTGTTGCTATTAGATCATACATTAACACACTTACTATTTTGAATTTGAGCTTGGGCATCATGCAATGTTATTGTTTTCATTGCATGCCTGTTGTTATTGTGCACCATATATTGTTTTATACACTATTTGTTTCTTTGAGACTGTGAGCTTGGTTTTTCTTTCAGAAGTGTATGGCTTGACTATGCACATGCATAATTGTAGATGAGGATCAGTAATAGGATGTCATTCATTGTTTAGATATTTTTTATCTAACCCCCATCTCTCTTTTCTTTGTAGGTTCTAGATCACATAGGGACACACTAGATTCATACCTGGGCCAAAAATTCATCACTTCAGGAAATGTTTGGAACCCTTATTATTTATGTTCATCCTCTTATGTATGTTTGTACTCTTGCATTTTCTTGTGAAAGTTATTTTCCTTTTTATAGTATATACAAGTTATTTTTCATATATATACATGTAATCTTTAGATGCAAAAATTTATTTTCCTTTACATGTATCTTTGCATGAAATGAACACAAATTAAACAAGATCATCTAATAATGCAAACTGGGGTACTGTAGTCACTCATCTAGTAATTAGTTCCCCAAACCATTACTCAGGATTGAACATAAGTCTAAGTCCCCAAATCTTTTGTTCTATGTGTATAAAACAATATATGGTGCACAATAGCAGCAAGCATGCAATGACAGCAATAACATTGCATGATGCCCAAGCTCAAATTCAAAACAGTAAATGTATTAATGTATGATCTAATAGCAGCAACCTCATTGATCATTACCTTTCACTCCTCCATCATTATAGAAGAGATAACTAACTACAACTAGGGAATCATGCATTATTAATGAGCTCACTGTTTGAGCACGTCATGTCCCTATTTGATTGGTCAGTGCTCAAATAATGAGCTCATAAATTGTGACACCCATTTGGTTATAAACCAAAAAAAAAGAAAAAGAAAGTGTCATTTGTAAGTTGTGAATTTGAAGAGTTGCCGCGAAGATGGCACTGCACTTTTGCATGGCATGAAGAGGTCATTTGAGTTTGGCGTGTGTGAAGAGGCTAGCACCGTGTGGGAAGAGGGCACTGGCACTTGAGGTAGGCTGCTATTGATGATGATGATGCTGCTATTGATGCTGCTAATGATGAGGATGATGCTGCTACTGATGCTATTACTAATGAGGATGATGATGAGGATTACGATGATGATGATGTTGATGGTGATGATGATGATGATAATAATAGTGGTGGTGATGATGTCATTGACGATGACAATCTTGATGATGAGAAGGATGAAGAAGTATAGCAATGACAAGAATGAAATGTATAATTATGTCAAATGTTTGGCATGTTCTAACGAATGTTTTATATGTCCTACTTATATATCTTTGATCTTTTGTTAAAAGAAATTTCATTCAAAAATAGTGTATTTAATCTCTATATGCTTAAACAACCTCACTAGTTAAGACTATTCTCATTTGTAGTGGGCATGACAAGAATCAAATCACTTGAAAGACACCAGTATTTAAACATGCACAAATTAGTGACGTGATTAAGAAAATTACCTTTCTTTACAATTACATGGTTTTCTTTGGTTTTTCATTTTGTTTTGAGTGCCTAGTGATTTAAACCAAAGACTTTGACTTAGCCAAAAAATGTGCAAGTCTACATTAGTATGTTTCTTTTTATTGTAATTATAATTAGTATGAATGAACAAAATAATGACAATGCAATATTTGTGATAATGTAATATTTATTGAAATAGCGTCAATGACTTCTGTCAATGTGGTGTTGGCCCATGCATGTTGAAGATGTCACGCACAGCAAGTAATCCTAGGCATCAATTTTGGGTTTTCCCAAATAGGAAAAAGGTCTGGATACATAATTATATTTTATTTTTAAAAATAATGTGACAAATAATAATTTTATGAAGAACTAATGTACATTTGGTATTGTCAAGGAAATACTGGATGTCAATACTTTCAGTGGGTCGATCAAACCACATTTACATCTACCACATTTCAATGTCTCATAAGTCGCATCAAACGATCCACTTTCTGTAATCTAATTATCTCAACTCAGTTCACCAAGAAGAAGACTTCTCCCAAGTCATCACGAACACCATAGTGATCTATGAATCTCTAATGTGCAAGTTCTGCATGTCGCTCTTTCGACATCACACCTAACTCATTTGAAACTATGGCAAAAATGGTAGATGATCCCAGTGATCTGTCACAACCCAATCTCAACAATAATGCAAAGAGTAGCTTGATTCTGTCTTCAAGCTGATCAATGTACAGTCTACACAAATTCCAAGTCAAGTCACTACTACACTCCATAAGAACAAAGCACATCAAATTCAAACCAAAGAAGTCAAGAAGTCACTCAAATCAAATCTGAATTCAATCAGGTCTGCATATATCCCATAAACACATCAGGAAGAATGCATCTCTGATCGCCACACTAGCATCTTGTGCTGGAGCTGTCACTATCACAAGTCTTGATTTAATAGGATCCATTCAAAATCCAAGTCTCTAGACTTGATTTAATAATCCATGACCCGCTACCGAATCTACTACAAAGTTATCTATGAATGATCCATAACCAAATCATGAGAAGGAACCACATATGCAAGAACACTGTTCTGAATCGACAAATACATTTTTTTTTTTAAAAAGGTGATTTTCATCATAACTATGACGGCCTCACAACAACAATGGGTTTCCATCCCAAACATCTAACATCCAGCTATCGCATTAACATCATTGTTGTCGAAAAAAATCATAAACAATGGATATCCATCATAAATATCCAATGCATGTCCATCGCATGTATAGCATAGTCATCGTTACAAACCATAAATGATGGATATCCATCATAAACTTTTGCCAGATATCTGTTTCATTAATAGCATTTCCGTCGTCGAACAGGTTACAAATGATGGCTACCCATCAAAATATTCTGACAGGTCACCATCGTTTGTATTGTTGCGACGGATAGGAATCGCAATTTTGATGGCCACAAATAGGTGTGATGACAGGTTTGCTTTGTTGGCATCCTCTTTTTGTGATGGCCATGGTTGTCGTAATTACAACACCTAACAAAATTGTAAGTTTTTTCGACTGCAAAACTGTGACACCACGTGGTGTCACTTAATCAACAGTATACTATCTAAATTTAGATATTTGGCCATCGAAAAAAGGTCTCAAATGTACTAGTGTTTGTTTGATGAAAGGTGCTCCCCTTAATACCACAAGCACATAACAGAAATAGAGAAACAACAACAATAATATGCAAGAACAAAAAATTGGCTTCTTATTATCTCCACAAATGTGGAATTACAAACTTTCAGAATTACAATATGCAAAGCCACATGGGCATTCCCTTACAATATTCTGTAGGACAAAGCCTCGAATCAATACCCAGATCTACTACCTAGAACTGTTGTAGACAACACTATGAGCCTTCTTTATATAGGCAATTTCCACCGCCCGAGAAGGTTCCAAAAATTTAGCCCTAAGGGCCGACCCATCATAGAATTATTTTATTTTTCAATTTATTACATCAAAGTCAGCTCAAAATAACTTTTGAAACCCAAACAGAAATTTTGAAGGAAAATTATTTTTTGCCATTTCAGGTGGCCTGACTTTTAGAGACCATAAGTCATCACCAGTTGACCTGATGGACTATTATAACCCCATTTCAAAAATGCCACAAAGCGCTCTACAGGCTTAACCTATGCAATGCACCCGTCACCCAAATTTTCAACCTCATCCGGGACCTCTAAAGCCTTCAAAACTGAGTTCGAAGTTTCTATACCCTGCTGCCAATACCGAAAATCTTCAATATCTTCAAAACTAGACCTGATCTAGCCATGAAACTTTGCTGGCAGGCTGATATGACTGAGATGAACCTCCACATGTAAAATTAGAACATTACGAGATCGTAAGACCAACTTACTAAAAATAGGAAGTTTCCATAAATAGCGGCTCTGCACAAGATGGCCCTTATTGAATACAAAAACAAAAATATTTTTGGGTGATGCAAGATTGCTCTTACACCCAGGATGCTCCTGCATCATTGTTTAGGGGAGAATGGTGTAGGAGCACCTAGGACCTAGGACCTAGACTAGAGAGTCCTCCATTTTTGGCTTGTATTGGTCTAGATAGACCAAGGGTTGATAATAGGTTCCAAGAGGACCTAAGTGTGTTAGGATAAAAGAGGTTAGGATTAAACTAGGGTTTGGGTAGATTGATTAGGTCAATGAGTTAAGGTACCCTTAGGACCTAACGTAGTCCTAATATTGCTAAAATGAGTACAAGAATGGAAACATGGTTAAAATATTGATTCTTAAATGACCTCAAATGATCTTAGTCAGGTTATTTGAGCTTTGTATGAGTCTTTTTGAGGTTTGTGAGAAGATAGGAGCAATTTAGAAAAAGTTGCTAAAAAGTTGTCATGACAACTTTTGCAACTTTGCAAACGTTGCATGACAACTTTTATCCAAGGTGAACGTTGAATGGAGAAATGCAGTAATTGGAAAAGGAATAGAGGAGTCTATAGAACTCCTAAAGGAACTAGAATGTATTAATGATATCATAGCAATGATGTTAAATGCGTCGACATTAAGTTAATGGGGAACAAAGAAAAGCCAAATCGGGAGGTGGATCAGATAATTGCATCTCTTAGAGACAAGATGAACGCCTGGAAGGAAACCAAGGATATTACAATGAAGGATTTCTCAACTATTGCTAGAGTATACTCCAAGCTAATTATTGGCCATGAACATTTGGGAATGCACAAAAAAAGCTAGAACATGTCTAGAATGATAAGGAGATATGGCAATAAGTGATAGGATCTATAAAGATACCCAATCAATAGATTTCGGTGGATTTCCTAGCAACATACAAGGAGTGGAGTTCCACATGTGAAGTGATTGATGCTCATGAGAAAAAAATAGATCATGTTGATCCAAATGCCAATTAGTCCATGTCTTGAGAATGTTTTCAATTTTTAATATTTAGTTTCTTCCTAGTTTTATCTAGTTAGTTTTGCAAGATTTATTGATAAGTTATTTTTAAAAACTAAATGGTGCCTACATGGCCATAAATCTGAATTTTGAAGACTCTATGAGTTTCATTTGTCTGGTTATCAAAAAATATCTTTATCCTACTTAATTACATTTCATTATTATCTTTTTTCATTGTTAAGACTTAATAGTATTTGAATATAATATCAGTTGGTTTATATACCAGATCATGTTGTTTCTTTGATTAGTTGGTTGGGTGGAATGTGTATGTTTAATTTCAGTAAAAATTAAATTACATGTAACTTTGATTTGTGTCTGCTATTGATCTTCTTAGTGAAATATTAAATGATGTATAACCTTTTCAATTGATATTGGTAATCCTTTTCTATCATTTTGAGTCTGTCAACTTATGACTGATTCAATTTTTTTTAATTTGCAGCATTCCTTTTATAAGCTTATGATGGAATGTTAATACCTTTAGTACTTTCTAGTTAAAATTATCATTTTGGAAGTTATTCTTTTTAAATAAATAATTATAATGATTGATCATTTTAGAGGTAGTTGTACCTTTAATGCTAAGAGCATAGTTGCGAGAAACTAGCTCAACTAGTAGTGATAGATTTCTCTTTTTGATTAGGCTAAGAGTCAAATATTTATTAAAGTTTTAAAAAAAGAAAAATATCCTCACTAAAATATTTTTGTGACTCTACTATGGAGTTCCATGTTTAAAAGGCACTATATGATGATGAAAAATGGTCTTTACTCATGAAGATATATTTCTTGTGTTACAGCCTAATTTGGGATTTCAAGACACCTAAGTGTTGGATATTGCTAATGCATGGGTGGTGATTGAGACATTTAATATGTTTAATCACTATGTTAGTGAATGGGTAGTCATACTGTTGTCATTTGTGTTTTGTCACTGATGTCAACATATACTTCTATGAAGGAACCAGATTGGTAATCACAGTGTACAGCGGGTGTACGAATGTTTTAGATGCTACAAAGTTAGATGAGAGCTAAGGAGGATGTTGTGATCTTATATTTGATATTGCATCACTAAGTTTTTCATATTAAGAAAGATACAGTTGTTTTTTTAAAGACTGGTCACTAGACTGTGACAATGAGAATTAATAGAGTTAGTCTCTAAGTTTTTGATATAGATTTCAAAGGGATTGGATTCAAGGTATGTGATCTTGAAGGATGATGGAAGAGGCACTGATGAATGTTCATTGATTAGCACAAGGTATGGAATGATTGGTGATGTCATATGTGGCATGTGTTCTGGTGATGCTTTATTCTGAAGCTGACTCAGGGAATGAAGTGTGTGTCTTGTTTGGCAAGCATAATTCAAGGATTTCGATCCTTAATTATTGTAATGTAATCATTGTAAACTTTTTTTAGATACCGTGTGTATCTTAGTAAGGGCTTATGTAATTGTTTGTTATTAAGGAAGCCACATGGGCCGACCTAATCTTGGTAAAATGTAATAAGGTATAAATGAAAGGTCTTTTCTTTGGGAAAGATATGGATGGAATATATGTGAATTAAGGAGGTTGTGAAGGTTTAAAACTTGTGTCTATTGTATGTAGAGTATAGGATTACTTGTGGACTTCATTGGAACTAATCAAGCAAAGACAGTTGCTGGTAAATAGTTCAAAGATTGTGTATTTCTTCATATACACCTATTGCAAACTAGTGAGTTCAAAAGGTGGATTTAACCTTCGTTGGGCAGTGAGCCTTGGACAGTGAGTCCTCTATTATTCTTGACTCCTAATAGGGTATTTCCTCTAACAAGGACTATGTACTATAATGTTTCAATAAGCTCCTAATAGGGCTATATCTTCTAACAAGGATTACTATATTCTTAGTACATCATTAGTGGTTGCTAATTCCCGCTAGGGTTTTTACCTTTAATAGGGTTTCCCCATAACCAAAATATTGTGTTATTGTGTTGGCATTCATTGTGTTCATTAGATCTGATGTTGATGAGCTTAAAGTTTAAAGTTTAATATTTTTTCATACAACTGATTCACCCCCCCTCTCAGTTGTATTGTGGACTATTATTCCTAACAATTGGTATCAAAGCTTGTAGTCCTTAGAGAGAAAGCTTAATAGCTTGAGGTGATCTTGGAAAATGGCATTCTATAGGAAGGATAAGTTTGATCCTGAAAACTTTGATAGTTGGAAAAACAAGATGCGAACACATTTGCTATGTTTAGGCATAGACTACTAGATGATTGTAAAGAAGAAGGAAACTCTGAAGGCTGAGAATGACTTGGGGTCAACCACTGATGATGAAAAGAATTTATTTTCATGCAACATGGTCACAAGAGAAGTATTGATTAGTGCACTATCTGAGGGTGAGTTTACTGAAATCAAAGATCTAGATTCGGCACATGAAATTTAGAATAGACTAGAGGCACTTTATGAAGGAGACAAGTATACCAAACAAGCGAAATTGCAAAACTGGAAGACAAAGATGGATAAGTTGCAAATGAATGAGATGAAAGCATTAGAACCTATGTTCAAAGGGTTACAAAAGTTGTAGTTGGAATCATAAATTGTGGAGTTAATTATGATGAAGATGAAGTCATTGCAAAGATTCTCAGATCTCTAACTCATGCTTACAAATTCAAGGCAATGTCAATTCAAGAAACTATACCCCTAACTCCAAACTTTATCAAAGAGATGTTGATTGAAAATTTAACTACCTTTGAAGCTGTATAATTAGGAGAAGCTAGACCTAAAGTTGAATCTACATTTAGGGTATCCGCGCATAAGAAAGTTTTTGCACTTTTGAGCACAAGAAAAGAAGACCTAAGAGAAGAGCTTGGTGAGTATACTGAGGAGTGGGAGAAGATAATGGAAGAAGAAAAGAAGATGGAAGAACTTGTTGCACTAATTTCTAGAAGAGAGAAAAGAGGTAAGGGCAAATTTGAAGGAAAATTACCTTTGAAATGTTTTTCATGAAATAAGATAGGTCATTTTGCATCTAGATGTCCTACAAGAGTTCCTAAGTACAAACCTAATTATGAAAAAATTAGAAGAGACAAAGAATGTTATTATACTAGTGAAGGAATCTTTGATGATGAGGATTTAGACAATGAAGAGATTGGATTTGTTGCTATTAAAGATGAACTAGTTCATGAAGAAAAAGCCTTAGTATCTCATGTTGACAAGAAAACTGAATGGATAATTGATAGTGGATGTTCTCATCACATGACTAGTGATAAGAACAAGTTTGTTAAATTAGTAAATTATGATAGAGGTGTTGTAAGGTTTGGGGACAATCTCCCAAAATCCATCATAGGAGTAGGATCCATCACTCTGGATGGAAAGACTAATACAGGCAATTTACTACTTGTTGAAGGACTGAAACATAACTTGTTGAGTGTTGGATAGTTAATGGACAAAAAATTTCAGCTAAGTTTTGTTAATGGTAAATGCTTTATCAGAAGCAAGGAAGGAAAATTGATTGCTACCAGTTCAAGGTCTAGAGGTAATGTATTTGAACTAAACACATTTGGAGCCTCTTGTTTTGTTACGAAGGTAGAAGATAGTTGGTTATGGCATAGAAGATTTTGTCATGTTAACTTTGATAAAATTGTGAAGGCAAGTATGGCCAATGTAGTAAGAGATCTACTAAAGATTGTGAAACCTTCTAACACTATATGCAGAGAATGTGTTATGGGAAAGCAAACTAAAAGTAGTCATAAAAGAAAAACATTTACATCAAAAGGAAAGTTGGATCTGGTACATACAGATCTATGTGGGCCTACAAGAAAAAAGTCTTACTATGGTGAAAGGTATTTTATACTCTTTGTTGATGACTTTTCTAGAATGATGTGGGTTACTTATTTGAGAGAGAAAGTAGAAGCATTTGACAAATTCAAGTTGTTTAAAGCAAAGGTAGATAATGAATCAAGACTGAAAATAAAGTGTTTAAGATTAGATAGAGGTGGAGAGTTTACATCAGATTTATTTAACTCATACTGTGAAGAGCATGGGATAAAAAGACAAACATGTTCTCCTAGGACTCCACAAAAAAATGGGATAGCAGAGCGAAGAGACAAAACTATACTTGATGCTGCCAAGACAATGTTGATTGAAGGAAATGTATCTCGTGTACATTGGAGAGAGACAGTTGGAATAGCCCTATACACATTAAAAAAAATTCAACTCAGAGATGGAACAAGTAAGACTCCCTATGAACTATGGTTTGATCACACTCCTACTATAAAATATTTCAGAATTTTTGGTAGCAAATGTTATATCAAGAGGGATGATGAGATAGGAAAATTTGATGCTAGAAGTGATGAAGGTATCTTCCTTGGTTACTCTGTTAAAAGAAAGACATACAAATGTTTCAATCTGAGATTAAGGAAGATGGTTGAAAGTAACAATGTAAGAATAGATGAGAAATTTCAGATACAAGAAAGAATGTATGATAACAATCAGATATCAGAAGTGAAAGAAACCACTACTGCTACCGAAGAAGAACTTGTTGAGGAAGAAAGCGAAAAAGAGGCTTGTGATGATACAAGAAAGACTCCTAAAACTCCAAGGTATGTGAAAAATAACCATCCTAAAAATCAAATTATTGGCAATACCAATCAGGGAGTGCTAACTAGACCCAAAGTTAGAGAAGAAATTTGTTTGATTTCTCAAGTTGAGCCAAAAAATACAGATGAAGCCTTTAAAGATGAATCTTGGATAAATGCCATGAAAGAAGAATTGGATCAGATAAAGAAAAATAATACTTGGGAATTGGTTCCAAGACCTAAAAATAAAAATGTTATAGAAACAAAATGGGTCTTTAGAAACAAGATGGATGAAGAAGGAACAGTTGTAAGGAACAAAGCAAGACTAGTGTGTAAGGGACACTCACAAGAAGAAGGCATAGACTTTGAAGAAACATTTTCTCATATTTCCAGAATAGAGGCAGTAAGATTATTTATATCTTATGATACACACAAAAACTTCAAAGTGTATCACATGGATGTTAAATCTGCATTTCTAAATGGAGATCTTGAAGAAGAAGTATGCATAGAACAACCAGATGGATTTCTTCTATGTGAAGACAAAGACATGGTGTGCAAATTGAAGAAAGCCCTGTATGGGTTGAAGCAAGCTCCTAGGGCTTGGTATGTAAGGTTGGACAAGTATCTACTTGGACTTGGATTTAGAAAAGGGAATGTAGATAGTAATTTGTATTTAAGAACTACCGAAGATGGAATCCTGATAGTAGAAGTATTTGTGGATGACATTATCTTTGGAGGTAATGATGATCTATGTAAGAAGTTTGCTAAAGAAATGGAAAGTGATTTTGAAATGTCCATGATGGGTGAAATGAAATTCTTCCTTGGACTACAAATAACTTAGAATGAGAATGGTATTTTCATTTCTCAAACCAAGTATCTCAAATAATTGCTTAATAAATTTGGTATGGAAGACTGTAAACTAGTAGGAACACCTATGGTGACTGGAAACAAGACATCAATTGATGATGAATCAAAATGTGTTTTTGAGACTTTGTATAGATCAATGGTTAGAGGGCTACAATATCTGACTCACACCAGACTGGATATTGCTAATGTTGTTGGAATTGTGGCTAGATATCAGGTAGAACCCAAAGGGACTCATCTAGCTATTGTGAAAAGGATACTGAGGTATCTCAGAGGAACCATAGACTATGGTTTATGGTATGACAGGAATGATAGCTTTGAACTTCATGCTTATACTAATGCTGATTGGGTAGGAAATATTAATGATAGAAAAAGTACAAGTGGTGCTGCATTTTTCCTTGGGAAAAAGTTGGTTTCTTGGCTAAGTAAGAAACAAGATTGTATAGCACAATCTACTACTAAATTAGAATATCTTGTTGCTGCTATAAATAGCACTCAGATTGTTTGGATAAAAAAAATGCTGACATACATTGGAATAAATTTTAATGAGCCTGTGGTTATCCATTGTGATAACACTAGCACAGTAAACATGTCAAAGAATCTGGTGATGCACTCTAAAACTAAACACATTTCTATCAAGTATCATTGAGACAAGGTGGTAGAAAAAGAAATCAAGCTTGAATATATCAGTACAAAAGAGAAGATTGCAGACATTTTTACAAAGCCACTACCAAAAGATACCTTTGAATATCTCAAAGTTATGCTAGGGGTTTAGGCCCCTCCTAGTAAGAACTAAATGATGGAGAGGTGCATCAGTCCAGAAGTGCTCAGAGCCTCATCATTTTTCTAGACTGGATGTAGGGATCTACTCCTTAGGGGGAGTGATCATGTAAGAAATTTTATATGTGAAGGAAGTTGACACCCTTTTCCATTGTTGTCAAAGGGGGAGTGTTGTTATGAGAAAATATTCACTATATGGGGAGATTGTTCAGTTGAAGGACTTTTGGGTTGATACAACTTTGGGATAAGATTTTCCCATATGTGGACATCAATGCAAAAGGGGGAGACTATTGGATATTACTAATTCATGGGTGGTGACTGAGACATTTAATATGTTTAATCACTACATTACTGAATTGACACTCATATTGTTGTCATTTATGTTTTGTCACTGATGTCAACATATGCTTTTATGAAGGAACCAGACTGGTAATCATGGTGTACAATAGGTGTACAAATGTTTTAGATGTTGTGAAGTTAGATGAGAGCTAAGGAGGATGTTGTGATCTTATATCTGAGATTGCATCACTAAGTTTTTCATATTAAGAAAGATACAGTTATTTTGGTAAAGACTGGTCACTGGACTGTGACAATGAGAATTGACAGAGTTAGTCTCTGAGTTTTTGATATAAATTTTAGAGGGATTGGATTCAAGGTATGCAATCTTGAAGGATGATGGAAGTGTTGTCATTAAGAAAGATTTCCACTAGTGACAACACTTATTTGCATCCTGAGTGCAAACTGAGCAAAATAGTGCAAACCAAGCAGGACAGTGCAAACCGAGCAGAACAGTGCAAACCGAGCAGGACAGTGCAAACCGAGCAGGACAGTGTAAACCGAGCGACATTATGTCTACCGAGTCACAAGTATTTACCAAGTTCAAAACTTACCGAGTGGTTAGTATGAACCGAGCCTTCACTTCTACCAAGTGCATGATGATGCCGAGTAATGCAGTGGACGCCGAGTATCAGAAAGTCACCGAGTTAGTTTGCAGGAACCATGTAACCATACTTGGGCTGACTTAGTAGCACTTATGTTTATTTGTTAAGCCAACTTTGTAATTGTAATTAATTGTTTAGACTTGTATATAAACAATGTTGTACAAATACCAAGTAGTATGAATGTGGAATAAAAAGGGGAGATAAAAAGGTAGAAACTAGTGAATTACAAAGGGCTACCATACATAAGGAGTAGCAGAGACAAATTCATCACAGAAGGTGATCAGTACATCAGCAAATCTCATTCAGCAATCCAGCTACAAAGTAAGAGATATATTGTTTCATTTTAACCAGTGAATCAGTACTAAAATCCTCTAACCAGGTAGACTTAACAGTCTTTTGTAAAATCTCTTTACCGAGTACATACTTCTTTTGTAAGTTTGTAAAAATCCTTTAACATGGTGGATTTAGCAATCCTTATTCCTCCTAGTAGGGCAGATCATCAGAAGTGATCAATGTAAGCCTTAACCGACCAACTTTATATTGCAGTGTTAAAGCTTTGTGGGTTTCATCCCCACCCCAGTTTTACTTTCTTTTGGAAGGTCTCTGGGTAACCAAATCTATGCGTCATTGTTGTGAATGCTTTTATGTTTCATGCTTTCTATATGCAAAAGGATAAAGTGAACTATATGTTAATACATCTGATATTGAAAAAAAATTTGAAGTTACTGATTCACCCCTCCCCTCTTAGTAACTTGGTTAATTCTTGAATATTTCCAACAATTGGTATCAGAGCTGTATTGGTTCTCAAGATAAAGCTTAACTAGCTTGAGCAAAGATCCAGGACAATGGAGATATTCAAACTGAACAAGGTGATTGAAAATGAAAAGCTAGATCTGGAAATGGCCATAGCTAAACTTAAAGAAGTAAAAGAACATCTTTCCCAATCCCTAAGAAGAAGGAAGGAACTTGCAAATCAGATGAATGATCATAATTACATTGAAGAAAAGATTGAAAATCTTTTTCCCTCAAATAGCTCAGATGAAGCAAACAATGTTGTCAAAGAACTCCTCGAAAAGAATGGGTCTCTATAGGAAGAAGTGAGAAAATTAAAAAGAGAACAAGAACTACACTCAACAAGATTTTGTGAGATCTTAGAACAAAGAAACAAGTTGAAAGATGAATTAGATGGAAGGAACAATGAAGTCCAAAATAAAACCCTTCAGCTAGAAAATCTAATTGATCAGATCTCCCATACAAATGAGGAAATTCTGACTCTAAGATCAAAAATAGAAAGCACAAGAGAAGAACTAAGATCTGAAAAGAAAATCAATCTAAGATTGGTGGATGACCTAAACACTGAAAAACAAATCAATGAAAGAATGCTGAAGAGCCAAGAAGACTTAAATTAGCTGCATGATCAAAATCTTCATAGGCAAAAAGGAAAAGCAGGACTTGGATACAAAGGAGAAGGTGAATCTTCTAAGCAAGGTACTCAAAGGAATCAGAAACCTACTTGTAATCATTGTGGAAAAATAGGGCATACTTCAAATAAATGTTGGAGCAATGAAAAAGAAGAATTCAATGGAAAATGCTACAACTGCAATCAGCATGGTCACAAAGCAAATGAATGCAAGGAAAAACCAAGATTCAAAGGTAATTGTCACAAATGCAACAAACAAGGTCACAAGGCATCCGAGTGCAGATCCAAAACATTCAATCCAGCAGAACAAATTATGAAAGCAATGTTTGGATGGGATTACAACACTTGGTGTAGATGTCATTACTATGGATAATATGGACACATTGGCATGAACTGCATAAAACATCATCTAAGGAAAAGAGATACTACCATAAGATGTTTCAAATGCACTAAACTCAGTCATATAGCCAAAAATTGCATGAATGCTAGTGAAGTTGAAGATGGAAAGAAGAATGAAGCAACTAAGATTAGGAAACAGATGAGACAACAGTGGATTCCTAAATCTACCGAGAAAACCAGTCCAAGTAATGGAATGGGTGGCTCTACCAACTCAAACTAAATTCCCAAGAAAGCACTGGAACTGTATTCTCATAGAAAAATTTCAAGCAGTTCCAGAACTGAATTAAAAGAAAGATCTAAATCAGCATACAAGATGCAATAAGATCACAGGAAGGTTGGTATCAGTTTTCACCGAGCAAGGTCGGGAGCTATCTAATATGATTACCGAGCGAGGTCGGAGCAATATGAATTCTCAAGTTCACTGAGTTGTGAAGTCTTTACCGAGCAATTAATTCATAGTGGGTGACAGTCTGTCAGAATTCATACCCTAATTTCTACTAAGCATTAATGACAGAGTTGTAAACAAAAGGCAAGAAATCAAACTCATTCTTCACCGTGAACTTTAGCATTTTGAGAGTAGAAAATTTCCAGCAATCAAGCGATTCAAATACTTTTGCGAAAAGAATTCTCTGTGAGCTACCATGGCATCATCCAGCGCTTCAGCGAAGAAAGGAACAGAAATGATAATCCAAGGGGAATGGAGAGCACCAGATTTCAAACTCATGCCCGCAATTGCAGCAACCCTAGACCCGAACGGAGCTCAATCTCAGATTCCTCCTAAGGTACTACTTGTTAATGATATTCGCAATCATTTCAATTGTGCAATTCAAGAGATGGGAAACCTAGAGCTAGATATTGTGCATGAGGAACTATGTGCGAATGGTGTTCTAAAACCAGAGCACAAACATCTGGAAGACAAGGGATTAGTTCACATTACACATTTACCTCCAAACTTTTGGGAGAAATGGGTTAGATACATTCTCAGCCATGTACATGAAGGCAAGATTTGGCTTGAGCAACCCATAGAGATCACTAAGAAGATGATTCACCGAATCACTGGTCTTCCCATGTTAAACAAAGTTAAATCTACCAAAACCCTAGGTCGGCCGGAGCTGGAGAAGAAAACCCTAGCCGAGTGGGACGGTAGAGGCATGAAAGTAAGCAACATTACTAATGCTGAACTGAAGTTTGGAACACACATCATTGCTCATAAAATATACTGTTCAAGTCGGCAGAATAGTGTTCCCTGCGAAGCCATAGACCTAGCATACAAAGTGGTAAAGAATAATTTATCATTTGACCTTGCAGATTTGTTGTTAAAACAATTTAACAAGAACATGGAAAGCATTCAAACTTCCAAAAACAATCCATGTAAGTTTGGATCTCTACTAGTCTGTTTATTTTTCTATGTTCAGAAATTCTTCCCTTCCAAAGGAAAAGTAGTATGGAGAAAGGATGTGCCAATTCTTTATGAGATAAATGAATATATTTCAGAAATGGGTGAAAATTTTGAGAACATCATGGATAGTTATTTTGAGTCTTTCAAGGAGAAAATGAACGACAGATTCTGGATTCCACAGAAGTTGGTGGAGGATTATAAGGATGATATTTGTTTCATGGTGGATTGTGACAAAGTATACATTCAAGCAGCTAAACTGAGGATTGTACATGTGAAACCTCTTCCTTATGAGATAAACATTGATGAAACAAAGAATATCATTGAAGCCCTCCTTAATTAGCCTGTTGATCCCAAAGCTCCATATTTTGGGACATATGAAGAAGCAAAAGTGAGAATTGAATTAAGTATAAAGCTTCCACAGGCAGTAAATAAAGGAAAAAAGAGGATAGCCAAAATGCAAGCTATCACACCTCTAATGCTAACCGAGGGCAGAGGAGAAGACATTGAAGAAGAAGAGAAAAAGGATGAGAAAATAGAGGAACCAGAACCTGCAAAGAAGAAAGGAAAGGTATTCATCACCAAGGTACCTAAGCCTCCCACTACCGTATTTACAAGGAGAAGTGCAAAGGGTAAGGTAGACAAAAAGGACAAAGATATAATATTCAAAAAGCCTCCTCTAACCCTTCAAGAGAAGATCAAACTTTTGAGAGAAGGATCTGGAGTAAGTAATATAAAATCTTTAAAATATGAAATAAGATCGGAAATAGAACAAAAGGAGATTGAAGATGTTGTCATTGAAAAGATGTGATAGTGGAAATACTCTCCTGATGAAATAGCCCAACAAATTCCAGGAGCTTTATTAGATCAAATAAAAATGAGATGGGCCAATGCAAGGCAAACTGTAAAAGACATATTTGATCAAACCCTGAAACAGTTAATGTCGAGCTTGAAAAATGATGAAATAAAGAAGGCATTGAAGGAGAATGAAAATAAGATGACACTGAAGTTCAATACTTGTTTAATTCTGATTAACAATATTGAATTGGTTGTGAAGAGTGCAAATGCCACATGGAAGAACATATACCATCTTCACCAACTGAGTACTGAATCAATTATAATAAAAGACATTGAAGATGACAGTGATGAACAGGAAGAAGCCACTGAGGTAGATGATACCGTGAGGATAGCGGCAGAAGTCATTGCATCACTTCCTACCTCTCCAGCAAAAGTTGCTACATCTAGCCCGGAGACATCTTCAAGCATGGTTGTGACAACTTCAACATTTGTCCAATCACCTATAGCAACAACAGAAGTAACTACCATTTCTTCTACTGAGTTGCAGTCTCCTATTTCATCAAGTTTTCCAGCAGTAAGTATTCCAATTTTTTATTCTACAAGTGTAAATACTTCAGCTTTAAGTTCTCCAGTAGACAGTATACCATTCTTTATAGCCAGTCCTACTATGTCTACTATCACTACTACTAAGGCATTAAGTACCATAATAGATAAGCCTAAGGCTCAACCGAGTATAAGATTTTTGGGCAAGAATATAGTAGAGGATATAGACCTAGATGAGGAAATAGAGATTCCAACATTGGATTTTGCAAATCTATCAGCGGATCAAATGCAAAATATAGGTGAACTCCTCCAAAGGAAAGTGAAGCAAAAGAAGCTTAAAGAGGAGAGAGACAAGGAATATAAAATCATTAAGGATGCTAAGGACATTTTGTCAGAAGCATTAGGTATTAAAGTAGACTCCTCTCAACATGTTTTGTTACAATTAGCAGAAGCGGTAAATAAGTACAATGAGGATTCATCTGGGATAGACAAGTTAGTTGAAAAAGCCGAGAAGAAATTCAACAATAAAGTGCTTGAGCACATTGCTCAGCACATAGCTATTAATCAAGCAAAATTATCTTCAGTTTTGACAAACATTGAATCTTCCTATTCGAATGTTACCTCTCTTTTGGCCAAACTATGCAATGTTGCCGAGTTCACCAAGGATGTCAAGGATAAAATGAATAAAATTGATGAGGATTTGAAGATTAGCATATAGAAGCTGCAACTTGAACCAAGTTCAAACTCTGCTCATCACATGAAAATCTCATTCCTATCAAATATGCAGTCAGAACTACTGAAAGAAGACACAAGGATCCGGTCCACACTGCTAGACATTCAGAACATGATCCTTCCCATCATGAATACAATGTATCAGCACATTGAACATTCCAAAACATTAATTCTTGACAATCAGTTCTCAATAGTAGATCACATGATTGCACTCTCTGCAGAAGTCCAAATTGCAATCCAAACATGCAAGATTCTGCAAGAAAATTGGGACATAACTCTGGCACTGATAATGAAGGTACATTCTATTTTTCTATCAAATTTTGGATTCTCCCTGTAAAACACTTGTATATACACCTTTGGCATTATCGTCAAAAAGGGGGAGATATGTATAGAAGAAAAAGTTAGTGCATTGAAAGGGGGAGATAATTTATAAAGCCCTATGACAAAGACAAATTTTGAAAAATAAAATAAATCTCAGCATGGTTCATGTATATAAGTTTTGGGCAATAAGTGTTTTTGTCACTAATGCCAAAGGGGGAGATTGTTGGCATTAAGAAGGATTGCCACTAGTGACAACACTTATTTGCATCCTGAGTGCAAACCGAGCAGAACAGTGCAAACCGAGCAGGACAGTGCAAACCGAGCAGAACAGTGCAAACCGAGCAGGACAGTGCAAACCGAGCAGGACAGTGTAAACCGAGTGACATTATGTCTACCGAGTCACAAGTATTTACCAAGTTCAAAACTTACCGAGTGGTTAGTATGAACTGAGCCTTCACTTCTACTGAGTGCATGATGATGCCGAGTAATGCAGTGGACGCCGAGTATCAGAAAGTCACTGAGTTAGTTTGCAGGAACCGTGTAACCATACTTGGGCCGACTTAGTAGCACTTATGTTTATTTTTTAAGCTGACTTTGTAATTGTAATTAATTGTTTAGACTTGTATATAAACAATGTTGTACAAATACCAAGTAGTATGAATGTGGAATAAAAAGGGGAGATAAAAAGGCAGAAACTAGTGAATTACAAAGGGCTACCATACATAAGGAGCAGCAGAGACAAATTCATCATAGAAGGTGATCAGTACATCAACGAATCTCATTCAGCAATCCAGTTGCAAAGTAAGAGATATACTGTTTCATTTTAACCAGTGAATCAGTACTAAAATCCTCTAACCAAGTAGACTTAACAGTCTTTTGTAAAATCTCTTTACCGAGTACATACTTCTTTTGTAAGTTTGTAAAAATCCTTTAACATGGTGGATTTAGCAATCCTTATTGCTCCTAGCAGGGCAGATCATCAGAAGTGATCAATGTAAGCCTTAACCAGCCAACTTTATACTGCAGTATTAAAGCTTTGTGGGTTTCATCCCCACCCCAGTTTTACTTTCTTTTGAAAGGTTTCTGGGTAACCAAATCTATGTGTCATTTTTGTGAATGCTTTTATGTTTCATGCTTTCTATATGCAAAAGGATAAAGTGAACTATATGTTAATACATCTGATATTGAAAAAAAATTTGAAGTTACTGATTCACCCCTCCCCTCTCAGTAACTTGGTTAATTCTTGAATATTTCCAACAGGAAGAGGCACTGATGGATTTTCATTGGTTAGAATAAGGTACAAAATGATTAGTGATGTCATATGTGGCATGTGTTCTGGCGATGGCTTATTCTGAAGCCGACTCATGGAATGAAGCATGTGTCTTGTTTGGCAAGCATAATTCAAGGATGTCGGTCCTTAATTATTGTAATGTAATCATTTTAAACTTGTTTTTGATATCGTGTGTATCTTAGCAAGAGCTTATGTAATTTTTTTTTTATTAAGGAAGCCTCATGGGCCAACCTAATCTTGGTAAAATGTAATAAGGTATAAATGAAAGGTCTTTTCTTTAGGAAAGACATAGATGGAATATATGTGAATTAAGGAAGTTGTGAAGGTTGCAAACTTGTGTCTGGTGTATATAGAGCAGAGGATTACTTGTGGACTTCATTGGAATTGATCAAGCAAAGATAGTTGTTGGTATATAGTTCAAAGATTGTGTATTTCTTCATATACACCTATTACAAACTAGTGAGTTTAGAAGGTGGATTTAACCTTCTTTGGGTAGTGAGCCTTGGATAGTGAATCCTCTATTATTCTTGACTCCTAACAGGGTATGTCCTCTAACAAGGACTATGTAATATAATGTTTCAATAATCTCCTAATAGGGCTATATATTCTAACAAGGATTACTATACTCTCAGTACATCATTAGTGGGTGCTAATTCCCACCAGGATTTTTACCTTTAACAGGGTTTCCCCATAACCAAAATATTGTGTTATTGTGTTTCCATTCATTCTATTCATTGCATTTGATATTGATGAGCTTAAAGTTTAAAGTTTAATATTCTATCATACAACTGATTCACCCCCCCTCTTAGTTGTATTGTGGACTGTTATTCCTAACACTAAGAAGATATAATCTCAAACTAGAACACTCTAGCATAGAAGAGTATAACAAGCCTCAACAATACCATCAAGTGAGTAGAGTTCTATGATCTAGGGAATAAATTGGTGACCTATTGAGAGGGTTACCAATTAGTCAGAAAGGAACAATTGTTTGAAGATTAGCTTAGTTTCCTTAAGGAAATAATCCTCAATCCACCCTTACGATTCAATCTTGTGAATCCTAACCAATAAACTAGTAGAGAAGAGATATATTGGAGGAGATAGGATGAAGGGGTTGATTGATGAATATTTTGAAGCACTGAGAATACTAAGGTTTTCCTCAGAGACACCCTTACAAAGAAGGAAAACTAAGTCCAATAGAAAACCTTCCTCCCCCTCAAAACCACAACACTTGTTCCTATCCTTCAAGCCCTAACCTTTTCTATAATTTTGATCCCTTTATTTATCAACGTACAACCTTTAAATTTTAGATTACCCAACATGGCATAGAACCAGCCATGGGGAGCCCAAGTAGGTCCTCTTAATATGGGAGCCAATTTAAATCCTCTACCTAAGGGATCCCGAGATCTTCTTCCTAAGTTCAAAGGAGATGGCTAGGTGTCCATGGATGATCATTTGAATACTTTTGACACCGCATGTGGTATCATTGTAGTCACTATAGAAAATGTGGCTCTATCTATTTGTCCAAACATTGATTGATGTTGTTTCTAAATAGTTTCATCACTTCCCTAATTCCTCCATAAAAACAAGAACACTATGTGAACAATGTTTGAGGCATGTTTCAAAGTAGTAGAGGATAAACATTCCCTTTTACTTTAATTTTTCTAGTTGATGTAATAAATGCATGAACCTAAGAGAGATTTCATTGCTAAATTCAACAAGATTTTGCACCAAATCCCTAATGCACTAAGACCTAATGCTAAAAATTGGAAAGGATTATTTGTAAATTCTATGCCCCTAGACATAGGTTTTCATTTGAGGCATGGAAGGGTTTCAGATTTGGATGCAACTCAACAAATGACTATTGAGCTTGAAGATGACTTAATAATAGTAGGGAAATGGAGGATAGAAGTGCAAATGAAAAATAACTAAGAATCCAAATTTGGTTCTATAGAATCCCTTGTTCAAATATTGGTGAATGATATAATAGTAGTAAAAAGATAGTTTCCTGAGGAAATAACCTCATATCAAGATATTCCCTAGAGATATCCTAATTAGGGAACAAGTAATCTTGGGAGACAACCTAATTCATTACCAGCTCAGTAGAAGCTCTTAATTGATCCTTCCCTAGGGAATAGAAACAATATGTGCATATTTTACTTAACCAATGAACATGATGGCTCTACTTGACATAAAATGGTACAATATAGGCAGATGGAAGAAAACAGAGAGACTATAGAAGAGGTACCTAAAAATGAAGAACCCTCTAGAGGACCTGGTAACTCTATAAGTTATTACCTAGAATATGAGTCTGATTCTGAATGAGGTGGTAATATTCTAATTACTCTGGAGGTACCCTCTTGTTCCATCCTCACATGGAATCAACATAGGAGTAAAGTCATCAGACAAACATTGTCTCTATCACTCATCAAAAGAGATAAAGAACCATTAAACCAAGCTGGTAGAACCTCAAAGGTTCAAAGTACCCCTATAATAGAAATGTAGATATTCAAAAGGTTAGATCCTAAGCCTATTTTGTATATTGTTGAATTATGTAAATCTTCAAAGATAAAGATCTCTCTCATTGAATATTTAAAACTTAATTCTAGTGAACTGGATAAATTGGTAGATTATGTAAAAGGTTCCACTCCTAGGATTGAGCCTCATCAAGTAAACATTGTATCCATTTTTTAATCTCCTCCAAATATAGAGGTTAACCAACATAATAATAGTGAACCTACGATTTAATTAGAGACCTCATAAATCTTCCCTACTATTGAAAAACCAGATCCATTCTATGTATCGCTATTTATTCATGGCCACAAATTGAGTTACTAGATCATAGACTCTAGGGTGTTAGACAATATAATGCCTTCTTCTATAGAAAAATCCCTAGACCCACCTTTGACCAAGACCTTTGGAAAATTTTATTCCATGGATTCCAAATAGGTACCCTTGATTGGACAAATTAAAGATGCCCAAGTCTCATTAGTTTTCTTCCCTAATAAAAAGTTGAAATAGACTATCATAGTGGTCGATATACCTACCATCTATGGCATGTTGTTGAGTGGAAATTTCTGTAGAGATTTAGGTGGTGAAATTAATTTGGACTGGTCACAAGCCACAATTCTCATTGGAAATCCAAAAGTTACCTTACAACCTAAAACAAAATCTAAATACATAGTTTTCCCTTCTGAGGACCCTAGGTCTCATATTCTATACCAGGAGTATGATTTTCCTAATTATGTAATCATGCCTAAAGATGATGTGACAGATCCAAAACCCCTAAAGAGTGATGGATTGTGGACCCTAGAGTTCGATGGAAGTTGTTCTTCAGCTAGCTTGGGCATAGGAGTAGTCTTGATATCTCCTTCAGCAGAAAAGTCACTCTTTTCTTTCAAACTCAAATTTGAAAATACCAATAATACAACCAAGTATGAAGCATTGTTGATTGGTATAAAGGTAGAAAAAATAAGAGGTATAAATTTATTAAAGGCCAAAGGGGATGCAGAGTTTATTGTAAAGCAAGTCAAGAATCTATTTGTAGTAAAGAATAGAAGATTGAAGCATTACAGGAATAAAGTTTGGAATGAAATAGAAGGGTTTGAGGAATTCTAAATTGAAGCTATACCTAGAGAGTTCAATTCTAGAGTGGATGTGTAAGAAGGGTCAATAGATTTGTTAATCCCTCATCCATATTTTGGAATAGATTATTATACTATAGAACTTGTTCATTGACCAAGTGTGCCTGATAATTCCAACTCTTGGAAAGTTTTCAGTGATGATTCACACATACTCACATTCTTACAGTGTATTGAGAATTTTTCCTATGTTTTCTTTGAAGGATCATATTCTGAATGTCATGAGTCTTGTATAGATCAAGGGGTAAAAGGAAGGGAAGAGACATGACCCTAAGTTCATGAACTTCGGTACCTATTGTAGCCCTAAAGCAATTCTCAAAGCTATTGAAGGATTTTGAGGATGTTTTTGCATGGTATTACAAAGACTTGAAGGATTTTAGACAAGGGTAGTTTCAATATCACATAAACCTGAAACCTAGAGCAACCCCATTCAGACAAAAGCTCAAAAATTACAACCCCAAAGTGGAAAATGCAATTTTTTGAGAAGTGGATAAAATGCTCAAAGCTTGGATAATTTACCCTATACACCACCACTTGGATGGAAAATATTGTACTTGTTTAGAAGAAAAATGGGGAGATTCATATATGTTTTGACTTGAGGAGTTTAAATCAGGCCAGCTTGAAACATAACTATGCTTTACCCAATATGGATCATATCCTACAAATAATTCCTATATTTGAGATGATGTCTATACTCGATGGATTCTTGGGTTATAATAAAATTAGTGTGGCACCTAAGGATCAGCATAAAACTTCCTTCACCACCCCATGGGGTACCTTCATGTATAACATGATGCCTTTTTTCCTAATCAACATATGTTCTATCTTTCAACGAGCCATGAATTCCTCTTTTGGTCACTTAATTAATAAGATAATTATGAGATATCTAGATGACATGACATTATTTTCAAGGAGGAAGAAACATTTGTGGGATATAAGGATAGTTCTCCAAAGGTGTAGAGATCATAGAATATCCTATAACCCCAAAAAGTTTTTGTTTTATGTAAATGAAGGGAAATTGTTAGGGCACCTGGTGTCTAGAGAAGGGATTAAAATTGACCTCAAGAGAGTAAGATAAATATAGGAATTGTGCTTTCCATCCAATAGAAATGGTATTCACTGCTTCTTTGGCCAAATTAACTTTTTAAGAAGATTTGTACCTAAATTCTCCGAGACCGCAAGGCCCATGGAAATCTTACTAAGAGAAAAAAAACCTTTAGGTGGAATGAAGAAGGAATGAAATCATTCAATGAAGTATAGAATACAATTGCACAAGCTCCGATTCTTGCACATCAAGATTTCAAAAGGGAATTTTAATATATTTCTATGCTTTTGAACATACCATGTTAGGCGTGTTGCTGCAAAAGAATGAAGAGAATGAAGAAATTCCAATCTCCTTCATGAGAATACCCCTGAAGAAGCATGAGTTGAAATAATTTCTTACAAAGAAGCAAGCATTTGCACTAGTGAAGGTTGTGAAGTAATTCTGATATTATATCCTCCACTCTCATTCTACTATTTATGTACCCAGTACCACAATTAAAAGTATTTTAACCCAATAGGAGGTGGTAGTGAACAATAGAGAAATGTGGGTGGAAAAGGTATAGGAGTTTGACTTAGAAATCAAGCCTACTAAGTTGGTAAGGGGTCAAGGGTTGTATAAATTAAAAGTTGAATATAAGAAAATTGAAGAAGAAGAGTCTCCCATGTCCTTATTTTTGGGGTTAAGAGACTCTTGGTTTTCCAATATTGCATATGATTTAACATATGGAGAATGCCTCAATCACATGACCCCCAAGGAGAAAAGGAATTTGAACCTCAAGGTTGCAAAGTATGTGATATTTGATGACATCCTTTATAAAAATGGATTAGATGGAATGTTTCTCAATTGTGTGGATGAAGATCAACATAAGCAGTTGTTATAATCCTTCCATAGTGAAGCTTGTGGAAGGAATTAGTCATCTACTATCATAACATTCAAGATACTCAAGAACTATTATTATTGGCCTGGGATGTTCAAGGATGCATATAAATGGGTGGCCTAGTGTGAAAAGTGTAAGTTTTTCTATAGCAATCCTTAATTAGAAGCCCTTCCTCTAAAACATGTTGTTATAGAAGAACATTTCAAATAGTTAGGATTAGACTTCATTGGTCCCCACGACCTACCATCCAATGCAAGGCACACCCATATACTGACATCCATTAACTATTTTGTGAAGTGGGCAGAAGAGGTGCTAGTCAAGAAAACAAAATTAGAAGTGGTTTGCACCTTTCTAAAAGAAAATATCTTAGTAAGATTTGGAGTACCAGCAAAGATAGTAGCCGAAAATATGAAAAATATCTCTTCAAGGGAGATTTAGATGTTTTGTTATGATAATGGGATACAATTTTCACACTCTTTTGACTACTTTCCCTAAGAAAACAGGCAAGCCAGGTCCACTAACAAGAATTTGATTTCTATAATGAAGAAGTTAGTCAATGAAAATACAAGGGACTAGCACAAGAGATTATATAAAGCTTTATGGGAAGACCGCACATCACTCAAGAGAGCCATCAGGATGATACCCTTTGAGTTGGTGTATAGCGTTGAAGCACAATTGTCTCTTCCTTTGGAGCTAGAATATGCTAAATCGCAAAAAGTTATAGAAGATGAAACATTTCAGAGCACCCTAGAGAAGAGAATTATGTATGTGTCTCAAATTGAAGAGGAATAAGAAAATATTGTTGACAACATCACTAATCATCAGGCGAGAGTGAAGAAATTTTTTAATCCAAGAGCCAGGCCAAGGAAATTCATGGAGGATGATAAAGTGTTGCTCTGGGACAAGCGAAGAGAACCTTGAGGTACACATGGGAAGTTTGAGTCATTATGGAAAGGACCTTTTGAAATCAGCCAAGTCCTTGGATCTAATTCTTTCAAACTAAAGTATGTTGATGGTACTAAATTGCCTTTGTCCTATAATGGGGAGGATCTTAAACTTTATGAGTTTTAAGAATAATTTGTTGTTGTGTTGTAGGAGGTAGAGTAGCATTGTGTTGTCTTAGTTAGTTTTTTGTGAAACTAGAGATTTGATTCCCTTCTTAGTCCCTCACAGTCCTAGTCCCTAGTTGGAGCCACCTATTTCTTGTCAATTCTACATCTTAAATTGAGAGTACTCTTGTGTAATATCCTCAAGTGTATTAACCTGTATTGAACTTTGAACTTGAACCCATTTCCAACATTTCAAAGTTCAAAGTTCAATCTCTCTTTTTCCCAAGTCAATTATGTAATTCTCTGAGTTTTTTGTCTAGAGGGAGTTCTAATTTTTGAACCTTGAACCTTGAACTTTGTAGTTCAAAGTTCAATGCGCTGTAGATTTTTCACAAGTTAATACATGTTAAGTTCCATGCTCAGTCATGCCGCGAAAATTATAATATTGAACTTGAACCTTGAACCTTTGCAAATCATGGCTCAAAGTTCATAGTTCATTTAATTGTGTCACATTTGTTTTTTATTAGCCTCGTATGTTTTAAGTTGTAAGAAAAAATAAAGTGAACCTAAACTTTGAACTTCCTCCATAGTTCTAAACTTTCAAAGTTCGAAGGTGATATGAGATCACCTAATAGGAACGTGGGAAGCCATTATCATTGTTTCATAAGGGAAAGAAGTGAAAAGATGGGCATTTAATAGATTTTTGAAAAGGGTGATAAGAGAAGTAAGTTGATATATGTGGCATGTAAATAACATTTAAAATCGGCAGTGTATCATTTAATCATTGCAACTTTTCATTAAAAGCTCACTAGCCAAGAAGTATTAATACAAATCTTTCATGTGTTCTACCATTATCGTTAGTATTATTCAATTATTTGAGCATGGAAGAACAAGAGAAAAGGAAAGGTAATATTTTCCCTCTTCTAAGGAGAATGGAGTTTGATTAACATGTGATTTTAAAAGAAAAACCTCTTTATGGAATTGTTTGTTTTATGTTACCTGCTTTATAATTAAGGGTTTGGCTAGTTTTCTTCTCCTGCTATCTATTGATATTTCTAAATAATTTTCCTAGAAAACTCCAAATGTATTCTTTTAAGGCTAAAATCTTGAAAGAGGATGAACCCTCTTCTTTAACAAGTTCTCTTTCAAAGGTGGGAGATACAAAATTGGTAGATAAGGATATAAAGGAGATAGTGAGAATATTTACAAATGTAGCACCAGAGTTAATGGTAGAAAAGATATCTTAGAATGGTTACATTCAAGACACAAGCATCCCCAAAGAAATTCCTTGTCTCTAGCTAGCACTTAAATGCAAAAACAAATACAATATGGTAGAGAGGTGTATAAAGATCTTTTTCGGTGACCATTTAGTATAGGGAAGTATTAATGGTTGCTATGGGAATACCTCTAATAGAAACCTATGAGGATTGGACCATTTCTCTGATGTAGAATCATTTTTCAAATGACAAAAGAGGATATAATAATACTATTGCAAGGAATTGGCTCTTGAAACTAGAGAAAGGAGGCTGACGTCTACCCAGACCATTAAAGAAATAGCATTTGAAGTGAGATCTGAAGAATCTCATTATTTTACTCAACAGAGTAAAGGGTAATCCACATGTTGTCCAATGGGAGGACTGGATATATAATTTGTGCTAGGAAATAATGATTACATTGACTGGGAAGAGCTGATAGCCAATAGACTTCATGAAGAACTCTCCCAAGTTGTAGGGGTAATGGGTTTCTATATGACTTCATACATATTCTATATAATGGAATATTGTATAGAATTAAAAGGCTTTCTGCATGAACCCTAGACCCAAGATATGAATATTTATGAACACCACTCTATTTTGCAAAAAAGAAGAAATTCAGAACACTTCAAGAGGGCTCAAGATGTTTTCCTCACATGATTGGTCTTTGAGTTGAAGGGAAAAGAAAACCATAGGTTGTCTGAGGAGGTCGTTCAATTGATAATGATCTATGGAAGCTACTATATGAACAATTCCCAAAATTTTCTTATTTAAGGGTTGGAGGGTTGGATGGAGAACCATTGAAGTTTCCTAGATATTGTTTAGATAAATATGTGTCGGTTGAAGTTTGTAGATAACTCTCTCAAGTGGAAAAGAAGTTCAAGCCTAAGAAGGGAGTTGGTCCTGTATTTCTTGTACAACTCACCCACTACCATTGCAAACCAATTGAAAGCATGATAAACCTTGAACCTGAATTGAAGATAATGAATAAAAGACCTTACCAGGCCAAGAATAGGTTTGATAACAAAGGATTTATTGAAAATCATATCCGGGTAAAACTAGAATTCATGCATGAGCCACAACTAGAATATTTCTGGGTTGATTACAAGGATGACTTCGAAATGAGAAGAAGGTTTTGGTCCATATTCACACTAAAACACATTGTCACTCTCAGGTTGCCAATACATATTAAGGATTTTGAAGAAGGGGAAAATGAAGAAGTATTAGATCCTAAATATTGGGAATCAATTGAAAGTGTACCAATACCTGAAAATCAGTGGCATAAAAGAGAAGAGGATGATATACAAATCAAGACCTTGAATGTGATTAGGAGGAATTAAAAATGGGTAAAGGAAAAGAGAATGAGAAAATCAAAAGATTTTGGAAGAATTCTTCAAGAAATATTGGTGGCATCAAGTCCAAAACCTCCACCAATTCATATTGATGAAGTTGTCCAATGTTCTCCTATAGGTAAATTAGGATCAGGAGTCAACCCCCCAACACAAGAGTAGAGCCCATTTCAAAATCAACCCTTCATTTGTGTCACTCACTTAAGGAGAAAGAAAAGGAACAAAGCATCCAAGGATCCCTCCATTGTAGTTGATCTCGACCCAGTGGAAAATGTGAGTGAGCTTGTGAAGAATTTGAGCATGGAAATCTCTATGGTATCCAAGATAGAAAAGGATAAGTAGATAGAACTTGACTCAGGTGTTTAGGAGTCTATGGCATTACATGATGCTGTTGATTTTCAAACACCCCCAAGCAAAGGTAGTTCAAGTGCCCCAAAATGGTTGGAACTCTTTGTTAATAAGAAATGTAGTATCATCCATGTAACAGTTCCAGTAGAGGACATGGTAAGTAAATATTTAGGCAAAGCACCTAAAAGTAAGAATCCAAAGGTTGAGGCTATGATAGAAGTCGAGGAAGACACCAGGCATTAGATGGAAGATATCTTCAAACCTAATAATGATAAAAGTTGTGATGAAGTATTTTTACAAGACTTCAAAATTAAAAAAGTAGATTTGGGACAAGGAACCAGGGTTGCTGACAAAATCCAGAAAGACAAGAAGGAACAAAAGGCCCTAAAGAAATATCTAAAGTAGATGGCTGATTATTTATGTATGATCCAAAACCCTGATCCTTTGGCATCAACAAAAATGCCTCCCAGTGTGGATGTTAGATCTCCCTCGAGCTAAAAGTTCCTAGACCAAATGAAAAGGGACATTTTTGTCTCCAAAATGTTCTCTGACTGGATAGATAAGGTCACCGAAGAAGGGATTAATTTTATTACTAATCTTAATAAGACTCATCAAAATACCCTTACGATTACCAAGGAGTTAGAAGCAGAAATTGCCGCCTAGCAGGAGAGAAAAGAGAAATGGGATGATGAGGTTAAAAATATGGAAGAGGTTCACACCTATGGCATATCCAAGTTCCTTACAGAAAAACCACTACCTAGACTTGATGAAAATTTATTGTTTGTGGCCAAGGTGAACATTGAATGGAGAAATGCAGTAATTGAGAAAGGAATATAGGAGTCGATATAAATCCTAAAGGAACTAAGATGTATTAATGATATCATTGGAAACGATGTTAAATACATTGGTAATAAGATAGTGGGGAGTGAAGACAATCCAGATCAGGAGGAAGATCAAATAATTGCATCTCTTAGAGACAAGATGAACACCTTGAAGGAAACCATGAATATTACGGTGAAAGATTTATAAACTATTTCTAGAGTAGACTCCATGCTATTTTATTGGCCATGAACATTTGGGAATGCACAAAAATAAGCTGGAGCATGTCCAAAATGGTACGGAGATATGGAAATAGCAGATAGGATCTATCAACATGCCTAATCAGTAGATTGTGGTAGATTTCTCGGTAGCATACAAGGACTAGAGAGTCACGCATGAAGAGATTGATTCTCTTGAGAAAAACATAGATCACGTCGATCCAAATGTCAGTTAGTCCATGTCTAGAGAATGTTTTTAGTTTTCAATATTTAGTTTCTTCCCAGTTTTATCTAGTTAGTTTTGCAAGGTTTCTTGATAAGTTAGTTTTGATAACTAAATGGGCCCTACGTGGCTATAAATCTAAATTTTGAAGACTCTATGAGGGTTGGTTCTCCGGTTATCAAAAAGCATCTTTATACTACTTAATTACATTTTCATTATTATCTTTTGGCATTTTTAAGACTTAATATTATTTGAATATAACATCAGTTGGTTTATATATCAAATCATGTTGTTTCTTTGATCATTTGGTTGGGTGGAATGTGTATATTTAATTTCAATCAAAATTAAATTACAAGTAACTGTGATTTGTGTATGATATTGATCTTCTTAGTGAAATATTAAATGACATGTAAGCTTTGCAATTGATCTTGGTAATCTTTTTCTATCAGTTTAAGTCTATCAGCTTATGATTGATTGGATTTATTTTAATTTGTAGCATTCCTTTTATAAACTTATGATGGAATGTTGATGCCTTTAGTACTTTCTAGTTAAAATTATCATTCTGGAAGTTATTCTTTTGAAATAAAGTAGTATAATGACTAATCATTTTAGAGCTAGTTTCACCTTTAATGCAGAGAGTATAGTTGTGAAAAACTAGGTCAACTGGTAGTGATAAATTTCTCTTCTTGATTGGGTTAAGAGTCAAATATTTATTAAAGTTTTAAAAGAAGAAAATTTTGTTCACTAACAGTTTCCAACACCCCCCTTTTTGCACACCATCTTGATGCACTTACCTAGAAAGTACAATGATAGAAATTAAATAAGGTATGTGTGCTAGATTATCACCCATCATATATGTATGATTAAATAAATATATAGTCAAGAAAATATGTATATATATATATATATATATATATATATATATATATATATATATAGAGAGAGAGAGAGAGAGAGAGAGATTGTTATGAATTTTGATGATTATAGATTATTTAATATATAAATACATATATTTATAAATATTTATATATATAGAATTTCTATAATAATGAAATTAAGATATATTTGGGCTAATATATATATATAACAATGAGTTAAATATGTATACATACACATATATAATTTTAATTATTCCTAATTCATTTAAAGTAGTTTATCAATACTATATTTATGCGTCTCTTGTTACATCCCCTTAGGAGGATAGTTTTTTGTTGTGTAGGGAGAGGCAAAGCAAATCTAGAGAATTTACAATTGTTAAGCACCCTGTTGGAGCTCTAAATTTTGGGAAAAATTTGGACTCCTATATAGTGATAAAACCCTATAAATGGCCTCATAAACTCCATACCCAATAATTAATGATGGAGTACATAAAATGGAATTAAAAATTATATTAATTTTCAATTAAAAGTTAAGATATTAAGAAAGGAAGCTCTGTGATCAAAGTCTTCAGAAAATGCTAGAATTTCAACCTGTTGCAAAGATGATGCCGACAAAGGCTGAAGATGGTCGAATTTTAAAAATATAAAAATGACCCAGTTCAGGAAATCAAATTTCCTATCTCCAAAAATAATCTTATCTTTCCATGAGGTGTTTTCATTTTTCCACCAAACCCAAATCCGAAAGTTAGGTAGTTATTTTTAGTTAGTTTACTATTTTTTCAAAATAATTTGTAATAAGGGTGTGTCTTTTCACCCTAAAGAGGTGTGAAAGCCACTCAAACACATATATATACATAATGTAAAATAAAAATACAAGACAATACAAGATAGATTTTCATAGGATATAATTCAATCACAACTGCAATATCAACTCTAATGTACTATTTTTTCAACATTAATAAAGATAAGTACTCTTCTTTTTATTTGTGGTTATAAGTTATATGTTTTCAATTAGTCTTTCAGATATTCTTTTTAATAGAGTATTTCATTGTGTTAAATTCCCTAAGTGTTATAATTCAAAACTACTATACAGTTTGAATATCAGTAGAAATGTCTATGTAAGTCTTTCTTTTGTTTTTGTTGGTCTCTTGAATAGAGTTAAATTTAATAGAACTAGTTGTATAATCATATTTGAATTATACTTTAAGTGGAAGCCTCTAAAATGATGGTCTTGTCTTATTAAAGCAAGTTTCTTTTAGAACCGTCTCTGATCGTACATAGGATTAAAAGTTTTATGACTCTATAGCCCAAGTATTGAGAAGGCCCTGATCTAACTATTATTCAAAAATTGTCATTTGGTTCATACTTTATGGTTTGCAGATTATATAATCATTATTTTAAAAAACATTACTTTTGAGTCCTTAGTTTAATCCACTTCTGGAAAGATTTATAGAGTAGAGATTATCAAAAGATTTGTTGCTTTCCTCCAAATATCATTCACCACCTTGGGAGGAACTTTTTTTGTTTATGTACATAGTTGTGCGACATAGAGAATTTGATAGTTCAAAGTGAAATTAGGCCTACCAGCCTTGGCTTGATTAAGCTGAAATTGTAGAGGTATCAACTTGTACCTATCAGTTGGCCAAATTTGAACCATCATTTTTGGGCACCAACACGCCCTACAACATGTAATTCCACAATCTCCTTAGGGTTGATTTTAGGAGAGATGTGATGAAATTGGGCTTAAATATGTTAACTACCTAGAAAGTTATTATGAACTATTTATTATTAACCTTGAATGTTTAATAATGTATGTTAATCATTGGAAATTTATAACCTCCTAATTGGAGGCATAACATATATACATATATTTGTTCAATATAAAAGATAGTAATATATACTAAGCTAATTCCCTAATCACTCTCTAATACAACTAAGGGGATAGTGATTTTATGGAAGGAAAAGGTAGAGAAATTTTAGTCACTTAATGGATAGTTCCCAACACTAGGGTTAAGCCTTGAGGGAGCCCACTTGTAGACTATTTCATAAACCCTTTGTACAATAATTCTACCTTCCTTCTTAAGGATAGTAATTAGGAGTGAAGTAAGAAATTAGAACTTAAATACATTTTGATTAATGCATAAAATTATATTTTAATCATTGGGAAGTGGTATTATCCTAGTAGGGAATGTTACAATTTTCTATTCCCAAATGCAATACAAACCCTAATTGGATTTTTTTCAGAAAATTAAGGTCATAGTTGGGGACATTACAGTTGGTATTAGAGTGTGATCTTATCATCCTTGAATCTAAATATGTGTATATACTTGAGATAATATCAATAATATTATATATATTTATATATTAGAAAAAAAAATTATATTATGAATAGACTATAAATAAATCATCATGATTACATTGCGTCTGTGTGTGTGTGTGTGTGTGTGTGTGTGTGTGTGTCTTACCTACTAATGAATCAGAATGAATGGAGGAAGAAAGTTAGGGAATTGCAGCTTGTCAATTCCCCCAAGCTATGTAGGCCACCCTAAGGGATGGAATTGTCATAGTGGGACATTCCTATCTCTTGCAAGCCAAGAGGTGAGTTTTCATAGTGGGATGTTATGTGCTCTTGGACTTAGTTGGGTTGAGCAATATATAGGCACCCTCTCAAGGATTTCCTACCAAACTAAATTGTAATTGATTATAGAAGACACATCTAGCATTCTTTATTTTCTAATCAATAAGAATGAACCTAACAATATTTGTGTTATGTGTATACTTCATTTATGCTTTTTTTCTTCATGCATCAATGTGTATACTTTAAGTATGATTTGTATCTTCATGCATTAGTGTGTATTCTTTCTGTATAATTTGTGTCTTCACATATTCATGCATATATTTTCAAGCATATACTCTATTATGATTCTACTTGGTTTATCTAGAATAATAGAATAATTTGAGAGAGATGAATTTGAGGCATACTTTTTGACAAAATTAATTAGAATCATTACAAGACAATCTATAAGATCATTTCTCTTGAAGATGAGAGAAAACTTTTCTTAAGTTGCTAAAGTTAAATTTTAAATCACAAGAAGCAAAACTAGGAAGGACAGGCTCATGACCCAAAATTATCATACGAACAATAAATAAATAAATATATATATGTGTGTGTGTGTGTGTGTGTGTGTGTGTGTGTGTGTATTGTTGGAAAGTTGACTACATTGCTGTATATGACTAGATATAGTGTTGTCATTATGGAAACAAACTCATATAGAGTTTTGGAGTCAGCACACATTATCATAAGGTCAAAATATGGCTAAGTATAGATGAGTGGACAGTTAGAAGAGCACTAGAAGATCAGAGCATCAGCGCACATACAAATGACCAAGTTATGGTATGCACCCTTGAAGTTAAGCTTGTAAGTGTGTATTCATGATAATTCTAAGAGCACATGATCAGATGAGACAGTATGATGAAGATACAGTCTGTTGAAGTGGCACAGTCAGTGAATGCCAGAACAGAACAGAGTATGCAACCGACTGGTAGTAATTTGATCAGTGGTTATACTAATGTTTTGTAAAGGCTATGCACCTATTGTAATTAGTTTGTAGACATGTAAACATCTTTGTTTGTAAACACGCTTGAGTGAATTCCATTTGGAAGCATTGTATGTAATAGGTTATAGGCCAACCTAGTTAATTGTTTTGTTAGCACATATAAATATAAGATGCGCCTTTGTAATAATGTATGAAAAAGTGATATATAGATAAGATAAGCAGAGCACAGACATGCGAAGTGAAGATAGAATGAGGTAGAGCTTTACAAGGGGCTAAAGCATCAGCGCACAAAAGGAAATGATCAAACAAGCAATGTCATAGCACCAATTCAACCAGCAGATATAGTGAGTATCTGAGATCAGAAGGTTGTAGCCTTCACCACTTGAGTAGTGAGCTCTAGGACAATGTGTCCCCATCCCTAACAAGTTTATTGTAAAAGACTCCTAATAGGGTCTGACCTTTGACCAAATCACTATACTAAAAGCATTGTAAAGAACAATTCCTAATAGGGTTGCAGATCTTCTAACAAGGATCATAAAACACTAGTGTAGTTCTTAATGGGTGTCAATTCCCACCGGGGTTTTGACTTTTTTGGGTTTCCCTGTAACCATATTGGTGTTATGTGTTGTGATTGTTTATCTTATTTACATTGATGTTTATTTCAGTACTTAAGTAATCAAGTTAAGTTTCAAGAGTAAAGTAAAAAGATTAAAATATAGTGAACACTAATTCACCCCCCCCCCCCCCCCCCTTAGTGTCCCCATTCCTAACAATTGGTATCAGAGCTCTGGTCCTCTAAAGAAAATTTTAACCATTGAGGAGATCAATGGGTTCAAAAGAAGCAAAGAATCTAAAGAAGAATCTTATGGCATCTCTTGAAGACCTTGAGAGATCTAAGAAAGAAGCTGAAGAACTAAAATTGAAAGTCAGTGGTGCACAAGTATTCATCAAGAAACTGAGACAAGATTGGAAAATTTTAAAAATAATGATTTGGGAAAAGTGGTTAAGAAGTTGAATGAGGAGAACAGATCTCTAAAAGATCAGATTGAAGAGTTGGATGAAAGGCTAGAACTAATAATCAAGAAGTTTATGATGAATAGATCAAAGAGAACCTTCAACTAAATAAATAATTAAGGCAAGCAAACATGGAAATCTTGGAGCTAAGAAATAGAAAATAAAAGATGGAATTTGAGTTGAGAGAGGCAAAGAAACATATTGAGAAACTACACACCAGTTCTGATTTGATAGAGTCACAATTATATGAACAGAAGCTTAAAGGAGATACCAGCGGTATTAGATTCAATAAAGCACAAAATCATATTGATGACATGCGAGAAAAGATGAAAGCACCAAAAGACACTACAGATGCTAAGGAGACTAGAAATCAGACAAAAGACAATGTCAAACTATCTAAGGATGAGCGCAAGCCATTAGACCAAACTTGTTATTCATGTAACAAGAATGGACATAGCAAGGGATTGTAAAGAGGTGAGACCTTTCAATCATTACTATTATTCATGCAATAAATTTGGTCATAGAGCTATGAATTGTAGAGAAAGTTAGAAGAACAAGACTCAGCATAATCAGAGAAATCAGAATCAACCAAATGTAAGAAGTTCTTAGAGTATTACATGTCAAATATGTAATTATTATGGTCACTCAGCTAGACAGTGTAAAATGGTAACTCATATCAATGCACTGAAGAATTTAAGGTCTCTAGTTATTTTTCACTCTTGTAACAAGGCTGGACACACCTCAAAATTTTGTAGATCAAGAATGCAAAGTCAGAAAATCCCTAGAAAGCCAGAAATATCAATATTGGATACTGAAGGAGAAGTCAACTTTGTGAAAGCTACAGAAGATGCAAGCTTGTTTGGACAGAGGAAAAGAAGGATAACATTGATGAGTATGTATTGGATGCATCCACAATGGGTGCACCCTCTACATATGGATGAATGACCCTCAAGGTCATAAAGGGAGAAAATTTAGCTCTAGACCCTTGCGCGGCCGGTATACTCACCCTCAGAGTATGCACCTTTGGAATTAACATTTTGGAGACTATTTGATGCTATGTGCAAGAGCGCACTACTTGATCAATTGCAGGATGGAAGTTGGAAATTCTCAATCGAATTCTGGTTTATGTGGTAAGTATTAATGGTGGAAATTCACTTTATAGTCTATGAAAACTTACAAATCACTCATTGCATTCAAGTTTGAGCGATTAGAAACCACGGGAGCCATAGTGGTTGGATTGTGAAGTGTTGAAGCTTGATTTATCAAAAAAGAAGTGTGATTGATCAATTACGAAACCCTAGTTTGATGCATTAGTTGGGAAGTCTTTGGAATCCTATCTTGAGCGTTAACCTAGTAAGTCATGGCTACACTAGTTGTCTTTGATGTTTATGAGAGAAAGAGATACATTTTCAAGAGGAACCCTTTTAAGTCAACCCTATATGACCTAGAAGGTACATTTTCAAGAACCCCTATGGGCGTAATGCATGTTGAAGATATTTGTGTGTATATACTATAATAAGGAACCAATTGGACTTGATAGGATAAGGTCACACCTCGAATCCATGATGAAACCAGACAAAACATTCCTAGATGAGTTCGCACATCTGGAAAACCATCCCATTGTTGAGTATGCTATGGCATATGAGTTCTATGAATCCGAGTGGATCAAGATCTTGTTAAGTAGAATTCATGATGACCTATTCTAGATAGGTGAACTCCCAGTAAGAATTACAGGAGATCTTATTCATGAAATGATAGGCCTTTCTAAGACAGGCATTGTTCTTCCAGTGGGTAAGGATGTGAAGAAATTAGTTGAATTGGCATGTAAGTTGTGAAGTGATAGGCATGGTATGACAATTGAGCCTATTGAAGAGAAAGACATCAAATTGATGTCTATGATACTAGGTTATAGGTTCCAGCACATAAACAGGGTAAATAGTGTGTCCGCGGCTACTATTCTTGCAGCCATGAGACTAGTTAGAGAAGATGGAGAGTTCAATCTGTGTGAGATCTTGTGCGCACAATTGATTGATAACATTAGAGCCATCAAACAGGGTCTTTAATCATTTACATGTACTTCCACATACTTGGAAAGGTCTCTGATTTGTACTTAGACAAAAGTATGCTTACAATGCCTTAAATATCTCTTAAGGCATCTACTGAGAGCAGATTGAAGGATTATATGGAGCTAGAATTAAAGACATTCAAGATCAAAATGAAGATGAGGTACAGGATACCAGAAAGTATTGTTGAGAAATACAAGGACAACATTTATTTTATGGTTGAAACTGACATAACATGTATGGAAGCAGTTGAGCCTAGAACACAGTGGATCCATCCACTTGGTTATGAGGTAGAGGAACCAATCTTAGAAGAATATGCACAAGTATTACCATCAGCGCCTAAGGACCCTAATGAGCCTAGATGGGGAACTTATGAAGAAAAGACAAGGGAAGTTGATGTAGTTCTGAACAGTGTAGCAACTAAGAGGAAAGCCTCTGAGATTACATCTGAGATACTTAGAATTCATGGTGTAACATAGGTAGACCTAGACAAAGAAAGAGAAGAAATGATAGCATTGGATATTGAGAGCGCATCCACAATGGAAGCTATAAAAGATGATCTAAAAATGAAGAAAATCAAAATTGAGAAGACTAATGACACAAAGGAAAAGGAGAGTAAATATGAAGATATCCCTCCTACGCCCAAAGAGACAATTGATCTAGATACTACATCACCTCCAAAATACAAAAGAATGTCAAAGAGGAAGAATGAAACTAGTGCAAGTCATCCATCCTCTAGGACTACCAGAAGTTTGAGAAAAAATGCTCAAGCACCTCCTGAGGTAGGTTTTAGACCTAGTCTTCAAGTTCTGAGAACAAGGATTATTGATGAAGGAAGAACATATTAGATAGGAAAGTTTTATGAGAAGTACAGTGAAATTGATAAATTAGAGATTCATGGCATGATCATAACATATATGATTAAGTTCAAGAAGACAGTCTTGGAACTTAAAACAGTCATTCTGGAAAGTGTTTGGAATATCTTGGAATCCTTGAAGAAACATGCTATTAAAGAAGATCTTAGAATAAGGGAAAAGATTCTAAATGAAAGCCTCCCTGTATGTTCCTTAGAAGAGAAAACATTATTGTTAGATCTGGTGAAGCTGCACCTTAGAACAAAATTAAGAACACTGCACATAATGGATAAGAACTTTGAGTTGGCAGCTAAAGAGACAAAGAAAGCTTTTGAGAAAGTTTTTTTGGATAGGCACATGTACCCACCTACTGCGCCCAACACTCAAGTTCCCTCTAAGGAATCCAAAAAGTAAGAGACCACTAATGTACCAGTAACAGGTCCCTAGGACTCGGCACCTATAGTGGTAACACCTACAAAGGCAGTGAAGTCTGTGCCCATCACTGAGTCACAAAAAGATGACACAAACTTCATTGATAATGTAGAAATAGAAATGGCGGCCATGGATAAAGACTTGGATAAATTTGAGGAAGCTTTTGTAAGCACACAAGAGGCTGAAATTATATGCAATGAAAATTCACCTAAGCTACAAGAAGAAGTGTTAATAGAAGATCTAATAAGTGAAGAGGAAGAAAAGAAGATAGAAAAAGAGATAGAAAAAGAAAAAGAAAAAGTAGAAGAGGAGAAAGGGAAAGATAGTAAACCAATAGATGAGCCATCTTTTGAACTAACAATTATAATAAAGAAAGAAGAGATGGATAGCACTCCTATCACTCTCATACCCTTAGCATAATTTTTGTCAAGTTTGACACTAGAATCTACTAGCTTGGACTCTTGGGGAGAAGAAGACCTGATTAAAATCAGTGTCCTTGCTATGGAGAAATAAAAAGAAAAGTAGGTGATGAGGAACCCTCTATTTATTGAATCAGTCAACATTCTAAACATCTTGCTACCTTCAGACAAGAAAGTGTCTAAGGTTCATTCAGTTGATGATGTCAGTAGCATATTGACAAACTTCAAAGCAAACTTTTCTAGCTTGGAAGAATCTACATCCCAAGTTGCTGAAGAAAAATCTATGAAGAAGAGATTGAGTGAACTAGTTGGAAACTTTTCACTTGACCTTAGTTTATTGAAGGTTGGTCAAGCATCCTTAAAGGATTTTTGCAGCTAAGGGAAGGAAGATCATAGCTGATTGTATGAACCAGGATAAGCTGACTATTGATCATTACAAGAAAATTTAGGAAGCAGAAGCAATGATTGATAAGGTAAGAAAATCAGTGGAAGATCCCTCCACTGATGTGAACATGTGCAACAATGTGTACCAAGGACAAATAGAAAAAATAGAAAAGGTTGAGAAAGAGATGTCTAAGATAAGGGCAAGGCAAACACAACTCAGGAATGCTCTTGTGTCCTCTCTAGATATACTTAATCTGAACATCAAGGAGATAGATGCCACTATGGTGACATATGATCAAGGTCCAAGTATAGACTTGGAAAAGATGGAGAAGTTGACATATGCCTTATGCACCCATCTACATATTTTCAATGCACTGATAGAATTTTGGAAACAAGAGATCCAGAACTTGTAGATTGCATATCCAAATGTACTTTCCTTTTAAGTACTTGTAGATAAATATTTTTGAGCACCTTTGTCATTAATGTCAAAGGGGGAGTATTATATGTAGAATATGGAGTATTATATATGATGTAAAGAAGAATTATAGTATAGAGTATAAGGGAGATATAAGTTAGAGTATGTACTAAAAATTTTGTATAAGGGTACAGATAGTAACTTTTCCATATTACTTTGTTGCCATTAATGAAAAAGGGGGAGATTGTTGGAAAGTTGACTATACTATTGTATATGACTAGATATAGTGTTGTCATTATGGAAACAAAGTCATATAGAGTTTTGGAGTCAATGCACATTATCATAAGGTCAGAATATGGCTAAGTATAGAAGATTGGATAGTTAGTAGAGCACTAGAAGATCAGAGCATCAGTGCACGTGCGAATGACTGAGTTATGGTATGTGCCCTTGAAGTTAAGCTTGTAAGTGTGTATTCATGCTAAGTCTAAGAACACATGATCAGATGAGATAGTATGATGAAGATACCGTCAGTTGAAGTGGCACTATTAGTGAATGCCAGAACAGAACAGAGTATGCAGCCGACTGGTAGTAATTTGATTAGTGGTTATAATAATATTTTGTAAAGGCTATGCACCTATTGTAATTAGGTTGTAGACATGTAAACATCTTTTTTTGTAAATACGCTTGAGCCAATTAACTTGGAAGCGTTGTATGTAATTGGTTATAGGTTGGCCTAGTTAATTGTTTTGTTAGCACATATAAATATAAGATGCGCCTTGATAATAATGTATGAAAAAGTGATATAGAGATAAGATAAGCAGAGCAGAGACATGCAAAGTTAAGATAGAATGAGGTAGAGCTTTAGAAGGGGCTAAAGAAGCAGCGCACAAAAGGAAATGATCAGACAAGCAATGTCACAACACCAATTCAACCAATAGATATAGTAAGTATCTGAGACTAGAAGGTTGTAGCCTTCACCACTTGAGCAGTGAGCTCTAGGATAGTGTGTCCCCACCCCTAATAGGGTTATTGTAAAAGACTCCTAACAAGGTCTGACCTTTGACCAGGTCACTGTACTAAAAGCATTGTAAAGAACAACTCTTAATAGGGTTGCAGATCTTCTAACAAGGATCATAAAACACTAGTGTAGTTCTTAGTGGGTGTCAATTCCCACCGGGGTTTTTACCTATTTGGGTTTCCCCGTAACCATATTGGTGTTCTATGTTGTGATTGTTTATCTTGTTTACATTAATGTTTATTTCAGTACTTAAGCAATCAAGTTAAGTTTCAAGAGTAAAGTAAAAAGATTAAAATATAGTGAGCACTAATTCACCCCCCCCCCCCCCCTCTCAGTGTTCCCATTCCTAACACACACACACACACACACACACACACACACATATATATAATTCTTTAAAATAATATTTATTTATTGAATAAATGGTATTAATCAATATTAATATAATATAATATTAATCTATTAATTGATAAAATATTAAAATATTGATCTATAATATTAATCAATATTCATCTATAATTTATAATCATTAACTATAGTGACCCATTGTGAATGAACCATCGATGACCCAGCCCCATTGATCAAAGATAGACTTGGACCCCAAATAGATAGTCGATGGAATAGATCTTCCATAATGGCACTAACCTTAGTTTTGGAAAATTACATCTCATGTAAAAGACACAACTCTCAGGAAAGTATAAGGAGGATAGGCAATGACTTGGAGGAGAGGAGGAAGGAACATCGACATGAAAGACAACAATGGTCTTTGAGAAGAAATCGACTAGATTTATTTACATCTACACTTCATACGGAGGCTTGTCACAACTTGGGAAGATAAAATATATCTAGACATTCATAAAAAATGATGTCATAAGAATATCATCGCATAGTCAATACAGACTAGCAATTGCACCTTGGTGTGCAATGGGTACCCCAAAGATATGTAGAAGGGGAGCATAAAATTTTAATTCTTTTTCTCACTTGTTTAAAAAATTATAGAAAATTCAACTAACAAAAAAAGCTATTAAAAATAGATACTAAAAATATGCATGAAGGAATGGGTTGAATTTTAAAAATTATATAATTTAAATATGTATAAAATATTATATTAAGTAATAAATATAATTATTCTATATGATTGATAAACTATAATACTTATTTTTTAATATCATATATTTAATGATTTATCTAAATTATTAATATTTTATACAATTAGTCTTATATAATAAATTGTTTTACATATAATTTTAAATTAAAAATATTTTAATTTTAAAAAAAATAAGCTTAATATAAAAAGTTAATTTGTTTTATTTGAACCAAAAATTGACACATAAAATTGAAGATAACTTATGTTTGAAATTATCTATTACAATATTTATTTCCTTAGTAGATGAAACTATAAAAGAGATTATTACAATACAATATATTTTCAACACATGGTGCATTATAAAAAAATTAAATAAAATTGCCATCAACATATATCTAAATAACGCCACTTTGAGACAGACATCAAAGTTGTATTACAAATTCTAATAGGAACTTTTCAAATCTATACCTTAATCCATGTCGTAATGAAAAGGGTGTAAATATACAATTTATTAATTTGTAGTTGATCATATTTTTCACATATAAAACAAAAGTAAAATATATTTTAAAATAAATATCTACATATTTTCATTTGATTGTATTTTTTTAGAGTATTATGTTCAAATTTTATAGTGAAGTAAAATAAAAGTAAAATATATTTTTTTTTAAATATCTACATATTTACATTTAATTGTATTTTTTTAGTGTGAATATAATATTGTCGCTTGTTCCAGTTTACCTAGGTTATGTAGAATGCATAGACAACTTTTTTGCTAATTTTGGTAATTTTTTTAGTGTAATTGAACTGCATGTCTAGGTTCCACGTTTTGAACTGCATGACTTAGAGGTTTCTAAAATGAACAACTGGCAGCTTGTGGCATATGGGGTATGTATAGAAAAAAATCATCTAATTAATGAGTTTGTGGCATTCAGAGAGCCTCCCTTTGCACCCGTGAGTGCATCTGCAGAGTTCCAGAGTTTCATCAGAAGGACCCAGGCAAGAGGTGGATGACCTCATAGCTTTTGAAGCATCCATTCCTTAACAAAAGTTCACAGTTTTAGCAACCCTGCAATGTGATAGTATAATTTTAGGTTTTACATAGGTATGTGCAGGATCATGGTATGCCAAAAAGTAGCGATGTGAAAAAGTAGTCTTGATTGATAGACTCTTTAAAAAATAACTATAAATTTTAAACAATATAAGATTTTTAAAACATGAAATATACATCACATTCTATGCTTTACCTAATACAATAATAATAAACAATTCTTTCAATTTGATAAAGTTTAGACTAAATTAATGTAGTTAGACACGAGATTTTTTATATTTAAAAAAAATTGTAGGAGAAAAAATATAATTAATTATTTACTTGGAAAAAAAATACAAAATAATATACATCACATCCAGACATGAATCTACTACTTTTATCTATAATCTTATAAAAATTTATTATTATTTGATTTTATTTAATGTGGTCATACATACACCTACTTGTTATCTTTCTAGTCTTGATTGATAGACTTGTTGAAAAATAGCTATAACTTTCCAACTGTATAACATTTTTGAAATCTAAAATATGTGTCACATTTTATGTTTTTTCTACTACAAGAAAAAATAAAAAAATCTTCAATTTGATAAAGTTTAGACTAAGTTAACGTGGTCAGACATGAGAGTTTTTGTATTCTAGAAAAGTTGTAGAAGAAAAATCACAATTAATTATTTACTTGGAAAATAATTACAAAAAAAATGTGTCACATGTGGACATTAGTCTACTACTTATATCTAGAATCTTGTAAGAAAAATATCATTTGATTGTGCTTAAGGTGGTAAGACATACACCTACTTCTTATTTTTTCTTAAAATTTTCGTACTACTACATTAAAATTTGAAATTTTTAAGATATAGAATAATTTTTTTCCAAAAAAAGCCTAGTATCTTAGAAATTGAATTCAATTTTCTACAAATTCTCTTCTTACATATTTTTTATATAATATTTAAAACTTATTCAACTTTTTTAATGTCAACTTGCCTAAACCTATTTTTCAGAATTTTCATTACCACTTAAGGACCTAGTTTGGTATACCATGATCCTACACATACCCACATATGACTTGTATTTGACATTTTCAAAAGTTTATTTTATTAGAATGCTTTAAAATACAACAAAACATTTTCGGAGTAAGTTTATAAAATTAAAAAAATTGTTGAACAATTTTTAAAAAAATTTCTTATGCAGAAAATCTAAAAATATTGCACAAAAACATGTTACGTGGAACTCAAAATGAATGAAAACAACAAAAAAAGAAGAGATGGAATGAACAAAGATAAAAATGGTGGGAGGAATCTGTAGTGGTGCAATCAAGGAAGAGTTCTAAAACTTTCTCCAGCACTAAGCCAGCTACACTACACCATAATCAGTTAGCGTAGCCTCCACAAAATGATCCCGAAGATGCCATGGAGGTGTGAAATTCCCTAATTTATTTTTTGTGCAAAATTTCCCTTGTCGGTGGTTGCCTCTATCTTTCCCTTTTAACACCAAAAAAAATTGAGCAGTTGGAGGTGTCATTTGGTGAAAATGTAATGGATCCAGATTCTAGAGAAATGTATCAAATTCTTTTTCTTGTTAAAAAAATTATTTTTCATTTTGATTTCATACAATTTGGGCAAGTAATTTGTGTGCTAGAACTAACAAGAAATATGCCCATTTTTAATGGCAGGTACCCGTTCCATCTGCTTCAGTGAGGAAGATGCGTCTTTGCTTGCCCAGTACTCATCCGGGCTCATTCTGTTATAAGCTCCATAGAAATTATAGATGTTGTTATGCATATATGTCAATTTCCTTTTTATTTCTGCATTTGATTATTGAAATATTATATTTAGAGCAGGGCCAGACTATGCCCTTTCCCTCTCTTGTTTGTGGTCAAAGCTCGGGAAAACTATTAAAAAATGGATGGAGTTTAGATTTCTTCATATTAGTCATTATCTCCTTGATTGTTTGAAAACTATTGGTATTTGTTTTCCATTCAACACCATCTGATTTTTTTAACCTCCTCATAATTAATATTTGTGCCAAGTGTGTCTGCACTCTCATTGCGGACCTGTGTATTAAATTTTAACTTATTAATATTTTTTATACTCAGTTTAAGGGCCAGATTTGTGTTAGTTTGTAGAATTATATTTTTGATGGGATGAGAAAAAAGAAACCAGTGTAAAGCTTGATATCTTATTTAAATTTTTCTTTAAATGTAAAAATTTGATGGATGTCCACGCCCGGTTCCAAAGCTTCCATTATATAACACGTAGCAAGGATGCTAGGAAAGGTTGTAGAATCTATCATTATGCCTGCAATTCGCATTTTCTTGAAAGAAATAGAAGTTTCTTTTTAACAAATATATTTTGTGCATACCTGGAAAGTTATGACGCTGCTGCATTTGCTTCAAAATCTTTTGAAGGTCTTCTCAAAAAATTAATTAATTGCAAAAGCTTACAGTCATTACGATCCTTCCAAATAGTTTGTGTGCCTTGTCTTACGCTTCTTTTTGTAATCATAATCACTAGAGCATTTTTTATAAAAGGATTTGACAAAAAAAAATCCACCTACATTATGTTTTGAGAGTGTCCATACCCTGTCCAAAAGCTCCCCTATTTGGCACAGGAAAAGTGAGGTTGTAGGCGCAGGTTGTAAATTCTAGCTTTAGGGAAGTATGCATTTGCTTGAGATTTTCTAAATCTTCTATAACAAATCTATTTTCTACGCATTTAGAAATCATCATGCTTAATGAGGCGATACCTCCTTACGGAATTATATTATCGATTCATCCTTTGTTTTGGCACACGTTAGGAGGCCACTTGCAATAATGGTGCTATCGGATATGAGATCAAATCTGCTAAGTCCTGACGTCATTGTCATTATCAACGTATAACTTTAACCAGCTTTACAAGTTGCATGTCAGTCAGGTGTGAACGTAACAGAGCGATGATTGTGACTGCCAAATCCGATGGCACAGGGGCTTTCAATCATCTTGCACTCCCCTTCTTTTCTTTGAACCGTCGATGCTGGAAATCCAGCTCGATTGTTCTCATATAGGGAACCCCTTCGGGGTAACAAGAATAAAGAACAAAAATAATCATCATTGAAGGAGGAAATAATAAATAGTCAGTCATTGTAGTAAGACAATGATCTCTGCATAAAATTCAGGATAGATTATAAGTAGCGAATAATAGGTACAATGACAACAATAAAATAATATGTGTGTGCTAGATTACCACCTATCATATGTGTATGATTAAATAAATGGATAATCAAGAACCTATAGAGAGTGTTATGAATTCTTATATATATATATACACATATATATAATTAATTGTTCATAATTTATTTGAAGTAGTTTATTAATAGTATATTTATTAATATCTTGTTATAGCTTCTTAGAAGGATAGTTTGGTTTTGTATAGGGAGAGGCGGAGTAAATATAGAGAATGTACCAATGCCAAGTTCCTTACAACAAGTAAATCCACGATCTTCCTAGGGTTGAGTTTAGGCGAGATGTAAGGAATCTAGGCTTAAATATGTTAACTACTAGATGTATTATGAAATATTCATTAATTGCCTTGGATGCTTAATATTGTATGTTAAGCATTGGAAATTGATAACCTCCTAGTTGGAGGCATTACATCTATACTTATATTTCTGAAATAAAGATAGTAATATATATATATATATATATATATATATATATATATATATATATATATATATATATATATATATATATATATATATATATATATATATATAGATAGATATACATATACATATACATATACATATACATATACATATATATATATATAAACACACACACACACACACACACACACACTAAGTCAATTCCTTAATCACTCTCTAATACAACTAAGGGGATATGGATTTTTTGGAAGGGAAAGGCAGAGAGATTTCATTCACTTGATGGCTAGTTCCCAACACTGGGGTTAAGCCTTGAGGGAGCCCTCTTGTAAACTGTTTCATGCACCATTTGCACAGTAATTCTACCATCCTTCTTAAGGCTAGTAATTAGGAGTGAGGTAAGAAATTGGGATTTAATTATTTTTTGATTTAATGCATAATGTTTAATTTAATCATTGGGAAGTAGCTTTACCTTAGTAGGGAATGTTATAAGTTGTCATTCCCAAATGCAATCCAAACCCTAATTGGAAGTTTTATGGAAAATTAAGTAAGGTCCTAATTGGAGACATTATAGTTTATTAAGTTATATACATTTACATGGTAGATCTAATATCTACTTTACGTTTACAAGATTTCCTTTCATACAATTTTATTTTTATTTCAAGGTCGTTTCCTCAACTAGGTTTTGACTAAGGAAAACCCCTTTCTACACAATATTTTTCTCATTTTTCTATGTGCAGAAATAGGTAGTGTTCAAAGTTCAAGACCTCACGAACAGTCTAAAACTGAGTTATGTAAAAAGTATAGGGTATAAGTCACTCTAGGAAACCTCTTCTCTCCAAAACAACACCAAATTAAAATCACAATTTAGTGGCATTTTTTGTTCTTTTTTTCCAGCATACATATAGAGCTATATATTTCCTATCAATTTGTGTGCACATAAAGTCAATCATTTATTCTATTTCATCTTAGTTCTCATATCTTCCTATCAACTATCCATATTTGTAAGGGAATCTTAATACCCATTCAGCACTTGGATCCTTCTAAGCCTATTGGTTTATATATCCTTCCTAATATATATGGTAGGAAATAGGATTGGTCCCTCTTAATCACCTCTTTCCTTTTCTTATAGTACAACATCTTCTCTCTCTCTCTCTCTCTCTCTCTCTCTCTCTCTCTCTATTGTTTCTTTAAAGAGAGAGATCAATAAATAGATGGAGGTAGGGAGGGAGAATTAATGAGATATTTATAATGAAGGGAAAAGAGAAAGGAAATGGTATAGAGACCAATCTATATCTTAAGGTAAAGACAATGAGGTGGAGGAAGGAGTGATGAAGAGGTAGAAATATAAGTGTAGAGCCTGAGAGGTATAGAAGGAAGGAGGGATTAAGAGATAGGTAGAGGGATATTTATAAAGAGAGATGGATAAAGAGGGACAAAAGGAGGGGGGATGAAGGGTGAGGTGAAGAAATCTAGCGTTATATCTTGAGAGAGAGAGAGAGAGATGGTTTATCAAAATTTATTACTCTCCTTGAAAAAATAAAAAAGTTATTTTAATTACTAGCTTAATATTTCAAATAATTTTAGATTATTGTTATAAAATAGTTGTGAGCATTTAATGTTTTAATATGAAGTATGAACCCAAATTAATTATAATTAATTCTTTATATAAAATACAAAAAAATACCTATTACATTGTGTTGAGATCTGAATCACCTCTCCAATGCCTATAAATAATTTAAATTTTAATAAATAAATGTAAAGGTCATGCCCATTTTACTAAAATGTGTTTTTAGTTATTTCAAAATGGATACTCATTTCTCTTACGTAATTCACCAACCCTCTCCCCCCCACCCTCCCCCTTTTCACCATGGGATTTCTATGGGTTTTGGCTTGGGGATGCCAAACTTGGAAAGCCAGTTCACAAAAAATGTGTTTATGAGATGTCCTTGCATTTGGGCCCATGCCCTGGAGTCTGAATCATCTCCCTTCACTTGCTTTCATTGCAAAAAATTAGGTCACTTGGATGCAAATTGTTCATCTAAACACACCCTTAAGAAATCCTCCAAGATGATGTGGACGAAAAAAGATGCCCCAAAAATTGGTGAGGAGGGGGATACCCAAGTTTCAAATTTGGGACTATTGGGTGTGCAAGAAAATGATGGAATCATTAATGATGTGGAACCCCTATCTCATCCCAAGGATAATTATCAATGGGATAAAATGGATTTAAGCATGATCAACCAGGAGGAAGCAAATGATTCTAATAAGATTATACTAGAAAGTGTTGATTATTATTTGTATTCATCTTGTATTAATATTATGGTTAATTTGGTTAATGATATAAGTGGGAATCAAGAGATTTCACTCAAGAATGTGAATGTTGAGGAGGAGTTCATATGTCTTGTCACGAGGGAAAGGATCAAGCTTCTGATAAGGGGAAAGGAATATAGAGGACCTTTTGTTCTCTCAAAACTTAGATGAGGGGGATATATTGCCCCTTTTACTATGGTAAAGTAGTGGTATAGGAAGAAGAATAACTCTCATATCTTTTCGGTTAATACCAGGAGTTGGTTGAAAGTTGATTGTCGCAATATAACCATAGGGGTGGGTAGACTCAGTTTCATTCAGACTAGAGATAGGATCAAAAAATCAAAAGTTATAGATAGATTACAGAGGATGTTGTCAGAGATGGCCCTTTTTGGTTCTACCTGATCCTCAACATGAAGATTGTCTCTTGGAAAATTAGGGGGTTTAATAACCCCCATAAGAATTCTCCCTTATCCAACCCAATTCAAGAGAATGCACCTATTTTTTTTTTGGTTCAAGAATCCAAAACACTAGAAAAGAAACTTGTTGATATAAAATTAGAATTCTCAAAAATGTTGGAGTTCATTGGGTGGATTCTAATGGTATTTTTGGTGGGACTGCTACTTTTTGGAACACGAGGTTCATTAAAGGTATTGTCATTATTTCTTTCACCAACTATATTGCTACACATTTTGAGCATTTTTATGATGGTTTTTCTTAGGTAGTCTCTAATACATATATTCCTAATAATAAAGTTTCTAGAAGAGATCTTTGGGGGTCCTTGGACTCTTTGAGAACTTCAATTGGTAATGATAGTTGGATTGTTATGGGAGACTCTAATACCCCTATTGATGCAAGGAATGAAGGAGGATGGGACCAAAGGCACACCCAGCTACCAACCTTCCTGCAAGATCAATACTCGGAAGCAACAACATAAGACTGAGAGAGAGAGAATGCAGAAAACTTGATTAAACTTCATACATGTTGAGCTGTAAGGCCTTCCCAGTTATGGCCAATAAAATTAGAAATCAAATACAAATACTCCTCATACATGCGAGGATTTTCCAACCTTTAGATTCTATCTTCTAAATCCACTTCCTAAGATCTACAACATACTACTCTATTTATACAAGAGGCTACCAAAAAACTAAATAGATCGGCCTTAAGATCCATTAGATCCAACATTGGAGAAAAGGATGACCCATATTTAGGTCCACACACTTCCCAATGATTGATGAAACCATTAACTCCATGACCAAAATTAAATGCACAAGTTGGCCTCAAAAAGGATCCAAAATAAACACTCGGTGAGCAAGACTATCGAGCAACCGAAATTGACTTGGTGAACAACCAAACCAACTCAGTGAACGATCAAACCAACTCAATGAAAAACTAAACCAAGAATCAATTGAGCCATGTCAATGAAAACAAGAATACTTCCCCGAGAGCCCAAAAGAAGCTACTGAGAACATCTAGCAACTCTAACATATTTTGGTGATACGAGATTTGCCAAGAACCTAAGATGCTCCTGCATCAGACACCCAGGGTTTTTTGGAAATGATTCTCTAAATCATGTAGAAGGTATAACCCAAGCTAAATCCAACTTAGATTTTGAAATCCATGAACTATCTTCAATTGGTTATTTCTTCCACTTTACCATATATTCCATGTACTCTTTTCCTCTTGTGCTTCTGCCAACTCTTTGTTCCAAAATCTTCTCAACTTTTTTTGTCTTCTTAGGATGATCATTCAGTACTGTAATTTCTTCATCAGATTCATGATACTCATACAAATCTACAATGTTGAATAAAGGTGACATATCTATGTCATCAAGTAACTCAATCTCATAAGCATTTCCACTGTCAAACTTTCTCAATATCTTGTAGGGACCAAATTTCTTCATCTTCAATTTTCCATAGGTTCCAATAGGAAATATGCCTTCCTTCAAATGAACCATTACTTCATCTCCAACTGCAAAATTCTTATGTCTTCTTGATCTATCTACTCTATCCTTGTATTTCTGATTAATATGTTCCAACTTATGTTTCACTTCCTCGTGCAATGTATTCATGAACTTAGCAAATTCTTCTCTATTAGCACTTCTCTTCTCTTCTCCAGCAATGTTCTTTAAATCTGATATACATCTTAGTTGTGTGTCATTAACAATCTCAAAAGGTATTTTTCCAGTACTCCTATTCACTAAATCATTGCATGAAAATTCTACTTGTGCCAACATAGAATCTCAGTTACTTTGTTTGTCTCCAACTAAGCATCTCAACATATTACCCAAACTTGATTTACAACCTTTGTCTATCCATCAGTCTATGGATGAAATGTAGAACTATACTTCAACTTCGCACCCAAATTTTTCCATAGAGTCTTCCAGAAATAACCAATAAACTTACTGTCTCGGTTAGAGATGATACTCTTTGCTAATCCATGCAATCTAACAATCTCCTTAAAGAAATGATCTTCTATATACATTGCATTTGATGTTTTCCCATAGGGTATGAAATGTTCCATTTTAGAAAATCTATCCACAACAACAAATATCAAATCATATCTCTTGTTGTCTTTGGTATGCCAAGATCAAAATCCATACTAATATCACTCCAAGGTTTGTCAGGAACATAAATCGGTGTATACAATCCATTAATCTGACTTACTCCCTTTGAAACTTGACAAACTCCACAACTTCTCACAAATTTTTGAACATCCTTATACAACTCAAATTGTGGCCAAAAGTATCTCTCCTTAAGTAAATTCAATGTTTTATCAATGCCAAAATGTACATCCAAACCACTACTATGTTTCTGTTAGGAATAGTCCCAAGAGATAATTGAGAGGGGGGGGTGAATCAGTTATCTACAAGTTTCTATTCTTTATCCAATTAAGTATACTTAAACATAAAGCATAAACACAATGAAAGAACACTTGAACACAACACCAATATTTTGGTTACAGGGAAACCCAAATAGGTAAAAACCCTAGTGAGAATTGACACCCACTAATAATCTGCACTAGTGTATTATGATCCTTGTTAGAAGATCCTTAACCCTGTTAGGAGTTGTCTTTACAATGCATTTAGTACAATCACCTGGTCAAGGATCATACCCTATTAGGAGTTTTTTACAACTAACCCTGTTAGGGGTGAGGACACACTGTCCGAGAGCACACTACTCAAAGGGGTGAAGGCCACAACCTTCTGAATAACAAATACACACTATATCTGGATCTTGGTGAACTACGCTTAGACCTGTTGTCTAGATCAATTCCAATGTATAGCACAAACTCTTTACTTGGTCACATAGACCTTTTGTTGATGGCTCAACACTTCACACACTCTTCTCTGCTCTTCACAATCAACTCTGAACCATGCCTTAGCAATCCCAAATGACTTCCTATAAATATCTTTCCTCTAAATGATATAATCAATTCAGCCTGTTAGAACCATCTTGAAATCATATTAGAGAAACCATAACATACTCTAATAATAATTATGTTGGCTCTACTAAGCATGCATCACAACCTGGGACCTGTCTAAATCAATAAGAGTAGACGCACGCTATACACTATCGACTCTATCAAATTAACTAAATCTTTCTCCTCAAGATGAATTACATCATGCACTCTCAACTAAACATTACTAACTCTTCTCTAATCACTAATCCAAGGGTGCATACCGTAATGATAGGTGCAACTCATGTACCAACATAATCTCTGTCGACTCTTCTGAATAAACATAGGAAACTGTAGCTAGTGAATAGAGACTACATAACTTCACTTCTACTGATCATCAGACTCTGCATCCATGAATGTAACATCACTAACATGTCTCCATCACATATCCAAATGTGCAAGGCTCCATGATGACTGTACAGACAAACACTCACAGAACACTGCCTGTTACTCTGCAGGAACACTGCTGACACAAGATGCTACATAACTGTATGTACTCAATATCAACCTCTGTGTCCATGATATCATGTTTATAACATGTTCATGCTACATATACTAAAATCTCACTGCATGAGTCTTCCACGTATGTTGCTTACCATATGTTGTCATCAATGACAAACATACAGTCAGCATTGGCTTGCTGGAAAATCTCCAACATTTTCTCCTTTATCAAATTAGTTCTCATTGATCCTCTTGATATACACAACTGAATACCTTTAAACAACATACCTTCTTGAATGAAATAGTCTTCCCATTTAGTAATTTGTTGATCTTGAATAGGTGCTCTGCACTTTCTCCATGGCTTAGAAATATTAGGGTCAATCTCATACAAATCCTTCATGTCATCAAAACTAAGAACTTCAATTCTTATTTTAGTCATCAAAGATCTTCTTCTACTTAATGCATCAGCAACTTGGTTAGTGACTCCACTCTTATGTTTTATCACAAATGTATAACTCTACAAATACTCAACCCATTTCATATGTCTCTGATTCAACTTATTCTAACTACCCAAATACTATAAAGCCTTATGATCAGTATACAACACAAATTCACTCAGTATCAAATAATGTCTCTATTTCTTTAGGGCTTGATAAAAATCATAGAACTCTTGATCATACACAGAATATTTCATTTTAGAATCATTCAATTTCTCACTAAAGAAAGCAACGGGTTTACCTTCTTGACTCAAAATAGATCCTATTGTACTACCACTTGCATCACATTCAACTTGAAATACCTTATTGAAACTAGGTAAAGTTAACACACGCGATTCAGCAACCTTCTTCTTCAAAGTCTCAAAACTTTAATTAGCTCCATGTGTCCACTTTAATTCTCTTTTATCTCCTCTCATAGTCTCAAGCATAGCATTACAAATTGCACTAAAAATTTTAATGAACTTTCGGTAAAAACTTTCTAAACCATGAAATGATCTTACCTCACTAGTTTTTTCAGGTGTAGGCCAATTCAAAATAGCTTCAACATTCTCAGGATCCATATTCAAACCATCAACTGAAATCAAAAATCCCAAATATACAATCTCCTCTTTCATGAAGGAATGCTTTTTCAAATTAATTAGCAACTTTTCTTCTTTCAATCTCTACAAAAAATGTTCTTCTCTGGTCTTACTGAATATCATAAATTCATCTAGTTATACAATCACAAATCTACCCAAGAATTTCTTCAAAACCTCATTCATCAATCTCATAAAAGTACTCGGTGCATTAGTTAAACCAAAAGGCATAACCAACCACTCATACAAACCTTCTCTTGTCTTGAAAGCAGTCTTCCATTCATCACCTTCTATGATTTTAATCTGATGATATCCACTCTTCAAATCAATTTTAGTAAAATACTTTTCTCCACTCAAACAATTCATTATGCCATCCATTCTTGGTATAGGAAACCAATATTTCATTTTTATCTTGTTGATTTCTCTGGAATCAGTACACATTCGCCACTCTCCATTCTTCTTAGGTACTAATATAGATGGTACTACACATGGACTCAAAATTTCTTGAATTAAAACTTTGTGCAAAAACTCTTGGATTTGTCGGTTAAGTTCCTCATTCTCGTTAGGTGTCAACTGATGTGGTTCTTTATTTGGCAAACTAGCTCTAGGAATCAAATCCATACAATGATCAATGCTTCTCTTTTATGGTAAACCATCAGGTACATTATCAGAAATGATCTCTTTGTACTCGGTGAGTAATTTATCAACCTCTTCAGGGACACTATCCACTGTCTTCTCACTCAATTTGTTAGGAATCACAGCAAAACATACATCATTCTTCTTCAAATCCTTAACAAAATTTCTTCCTTCCATCAAATAAACTTTCACAGATGTACAAGCATTACCAACAAATTATTCAATCAAAGGTAACAATATTTGTCTTCTCCCATCATCCCAAATAGTATATTTATGAAATCTCCCATCATATATAGCATGTCTATCATATTGCCAAGGTCTACCCAGCAAAATATGACAACAATCTACACGCATAATATCACACAACACCTTATCATATTACTTTCCAATTTTCAAATTCACATAACATTTTTTACTTACCAATAGTATATGCTCATCCTTGATCCATGAAATTTGATAGGTCTTCAGGTGTTTCAACCTTTCCAACTGCAACTTTGCAACCATTTCCTCAGATGTCAGATTCTCTAAGCTTCCATTGTCAATGATTACCTTCCACACTTTATCAACAACTCTGCATCTGGTCTTGAACAAATTTTTCCTTACCAGATCTTCCTTATTATTTTCACTCCATAATGCTCTTCTGACCATCAAGTTATTCTCCTTCTCTAGTTTATTTGGTGAGTCTTCTTGCACCAAGGAATTTCTACTACTACCAGCTTTCTTGCGTGCATGTGTACACTCAGATGATCTATGTCCTTCTCCTCCACAATTGTAACAAGTTCCTTGGAATCCACCTCTGCCATATCCACCTTGGTAGTAACTACCTCTTCCTCTAGAAGAAGTTTCACCTTTCCACTTAGTCTTACCTTTATCCTGATTTGTTTTGTCTTGATTAGATCTACTTTTTTCACCATAAGATCTACCTCTTCCTCTAGGGAATCTATCACCTCTTCCTCTTTGTCTTTTCTCATGTCTTTTGTTCAATTTCTTGTCATCTTTCAGAGAAAATTGATAAGTTTCTTCAATACTTTCCAACTTAACCAAACTGATTTCATCTTGAATAGAAACTCTTAACCCATTCAGGTATCTAGATATTATTTCTACCTCATCCTCAATATGTCCAGATCTGATGTCTATTCTATATAATTCCTTAGTATAATCTTTTAGCAAGCTATATTTCTACTTCAAACTTTGCATTCTTCTAACTAGGTTAATCTGATAATCACAAGGTAGAAACTTGCCTTTAAATTTATTCACCATCTTATTCCATACCTTGATTTTTTCTTTTCCATTCCTCTTTCTATCCAATTGTAGATGCTCCCACCATAAGGATGCATGACCTTTCACTTTTTTACTTGCAATTTTCACCTTCTTTTCCTTTGAAACATTTTCATTTTCAAAATACTTTTCCATCTTGGTTATCCAATCCATCAACTCATCTGAATCCAACCTTCCACTATATTCAGGTAGATTGAAATGTGGTGTAGCCTTCAAATTTGTTAATGCCTTCAAAATTATTTCTTCACTTTGATCCATCGCAAGTGCAGGTTCTGCTTCACCCTATTCATATTCAGCTTCTTCATCACTAACATCATCAAGATGTCTTCCTCTACGCTGGGCTATCTCAACAGTTTTTAATCTAGCAGCAATCTATCTTATCATATCCTCTAAGTTTGGATTTGCATCTTGCCTCCCACAAACCATCTTGAAATGCTCGATAATTGCAGGTCAAATCACAATATGTCACCCTACAACAAGATATAAACTAGGGTTTACAAGAAGGAACCATATCTATCCTCGCTCTGATACCACCTGATGTAGGGAATGAAGGAGGATGGGGCCAAAGGCACACCCAACTGCCAACATTCTTGCAAGATCAACACTTGAAAGAAACAACATAAGACTGAGAGAGAGAGAGAGAGAAAGAGAGAATGAAAAAACTTGATTTATTATTCATCACAAAACTTCATACATGTCAAGTTGTAAGGCCTTCCTAGTTACGACCAATACAAATAGTTCTCATACATGCAAGGATATGCCAACCTTTAGATTCTATCTTCTAAATCCACTGCCTTAAGATCTACAACATACTACTCTATTTATACAAGAGGCTACCAAAAACACTAAATAGCTCAACCTTAAGATCCATTAGATCTAGCATTGGAGAAAGGGATGACCCAGATTTAGGTCCACATGCTTCCCAATGATCGATGCAACCATTAACTCCATGACCAAAATTAAATGCACAAGTCAGCCTCAACAAGGATCCAAAATAAACACTCAATGAGCAAGACTACCGAGAAACCAAAATTGACTCGGTGAACAACCGAACTGAGCAGCAACTGAGCACCGTTGGTGGAAACAAGAATACTTCACTGAGATCCCAAAAGTAGGTGCCAAGAACATCTAATAACTCTAACATGTTTTGGTGATACAGGATTTCCAAGAACCCAAGATGCTCCTACATCACCTATTTATAGTGTTGATAAGAAAGGGAGGTCCCTTATCGACATAGATAGTAGTCATGACATGTTAGATTGCATTAATACTCAAGATTTATTTGATTTGGATTTTCATGGAGTGGCCTATACCTAGTCTAATAGAAGGATGGGTATGGATCTCATTTAAGTTAGATTGGATAGAGCTTTAGTCTCCCCTAAATGGCTCAATAAGTTTGATTGTTATTTGACCTCTTTGTCATGAATTGGATCAAATAATTTATCTATTTATTTTTCAACTAATAAAGCTTGTAGAAAAAAGAAATTAACCTTCAAATTTGAGAAAATGTGGACTCCCAACCAAAACTTGATAAGTAAGATTAAAGAGTGGTGGGGAGTTGATGTTCAGGGTACAACAATGTATAGAGTGGCTAAAAATCTAGTTATGGTTAAATCTAATATTCATAAATAGAACAATTCCTCTTTTGGTCATATATTCACTAATAACGAAAATTGGAGGATGGATATAGATAGAGTTCAAGCTCAAATCCAAGACCAAGGGGCACATGAAGATTTAATTACCCAAGAAGTGGAGCTTTTATCTAAACTTCATGATATTATAGCCAAGAAAGAGGAATTTTGGAAACAAAGGTTGAGATCTATTTGGTTGAGAAGTGAGGATCATAATACCAAATTTTTTCATATGTCTACCTTGAAACACAGAGCTACAAATAGAATTCAATATACCAAGTGGAATGGTGGGAACTATAAAAAAGATGAAGATATTATGTAGGCTACCCTAGATTTTACTTATCTCTTCTATCCAATGATAGTGTTTTGGATCCTCAGGGATAGCTAGATCTTCTTTGGGAGATTCCTCCTATAATTACTCCTAAGATGAACCGTCCTCTCACTAGGATCCCTTTGGAGTGGGAAATCCATGATGTCATCTTCTCCTTTGAGAGTAATAAGGCCCCTATTCTAGATAGTTTTCTCATGTTCTTCTTTAAAATGTATTGGGAAGTGATAGCCTAAGATTTAATTGCAATCGCTAAAGAATTCTTTGGATCAAAAACTCTCTTGAAGGAGCTTAATGTAACTTTTATTGTGATTATCCCCAAAATTCCTATTGCTGATACCTTTCAATATTTTAGACCAATCAATATGTGCAATTTAGCTTCCAAAAATGTATCTAAAATCATTGTTATCATATTGAAGGAGGTCCTTCCTTTGTTGGTTTCTAGCCAACAAAACGGATTTGTATCTGGGAGACAATCCTTGATTCCATTATGATGGTGCACAAAAATATTCATTCTCTTTTTTCAATAAAAAGATTGGGTTTCTTCTTAAGTTGGATCTCCTTAAAGCCTATTACAAGGCTAATTGGATATTCCTTCTTAGAGTTATAAGTTATTTTTGTTTTGAAGGGACCTTTTTGAAGATTTTAAACCAGTTGACTTCTACAACAATACATGTTATCATCATTAATGGTTCTCCTATTGATTTTTTTCTTCCAAGGGGCTAAGTAAAGGGGATCCTATCTCCCCTTTCCTTTTTTATTTTAATGGATGAATCTCTTAGCAAGTACATAAGTAAATAGGTTTCTATTGGTAAAGTAAGAGGCATGTCCCCATCCTTTGCAAACGTGATTTGTTCTCATCAACAATTTGTTGATGATATTTTCCTCATGGGCGAGAGCTTAATTGTGAAGGAAAAGATGTTAAAAAGTGTTATTTAACTCTATGAAAATTATTTTGAATAGGCTGTAAGATTACCCAAAAGATCCATCTTCTTTTTTAACACTTCGGGGAGAAGGAAGTTAAGGATTGATCGGGTTTTTGGATGTAAAAAATAGATTTTTCCTTCTACCTATTTGGGTCTTTTTATCTATTCAAATGAGGTCCCAAACTCTTTCTGGTCTAAGTTAATTGAAAACTTCTAAGATAAACTTGCAGGTTAGAAAGGTAATATGTTGTCCCAAGATAGGAAACTCCAATTGATCAAAGCATCTTTACATAATCTCCCTATCTATGCCATGAGTAAGTTGTAGGTTCCTAAAAAGTTTCTTTTGAAAATGGAGCAAATTCAAAGGATTTTTTTATAGATTAGAATTGAGTATAGAAACATAATGCACCTTTTATCTTGGAATCAAGTTTGTCTGTGTATGAATATTAGAGGATTAGCCATCAAGAAAATTAAGGAATTTAATAAGGCTTTTTAGCCAAACAACTATGGAGAAGTTTTAAAAATGATAATGAATGGAAAAGGATAGTCAGAAGTAAGTACCTGAATGGATATTCCAATATCATGGATCTTCTCTAGGATGATAGGCACATGGATTCATGTTCAGTCCTATGGAGACACATATTGGAACCAATTATATCATTTCTAAGGGCATTAGATGGTCTCTTGGAAATGGGAGGAAATTTCTCTTTTTGGATGACTGGTGGATGGGTGATTCTCTATTGTCTTGGTTTCCTATATTTTCCCAGCTCAGGGAGGCTTGTATCAGGAGGTTTAGATTTTGGGTGGCTAACTATATCAGCAATTTTAATTGGGTGGATATAAGTATTGTGGATCCAGCTCTAGAACCTCTTAATGCTCAACTTTCTTGTATTCATATTCCTAGAGCCTTTTCTAAGGACTCTTTGATTTGGACTTCTTCCTCAGATGGTAACTTCTCTAATTCTGGGGCTTTCCAACAACAAATCAAAGATATTTTCCCTTAGTCATTTTGGGCTTTAGTTTGAAATTTCATGATCATTCCTAAAGTTAAAATCTTCTTCTGGATACAAGTGTAGAATAAAATTTTGACCGTTGACAATCTGTACAAAATGGGTCTTTTAATCCAAAATCGGTGTTTTCTCTATATGAATGATGTTGAGGATGCTTTTCATATTTTGTTTGGATGCTCCGATGCTAGAGAGGTTCAGTCCTTCTTCCTTAATTTGTGGTCAGTGAATTGGGCTTTTCCCAATCATGCTTTTTATGTTCTCTGGTCTATGATGATGCCACACATTGCCTATTGCATCTAGAAATAGAGAAATAATCATATCTTTAGGGATGTGGTCTTCCCTGTTGATATCATGGTGTGTAAGATTCAAGTGGAAATTAAGGAAAGATTTGAAGTGGCTTGTTCTAACTATAATTCCAAGGGTGCATCTTTTAAGATTTCTAAATTTGAGATGGAAATTTCTCAAAGGTGGAGAATTTAAAGGATATCTCTATTCCACTTTTCAAATAGAAATGTCCTAGGCCTAGCATTTCTTGGTCAACCCCACCATGGGGATGGTACAAGATTAATACTGACAGGGTAGGGAAAGGTAATCCTAGATGTACAAGATGTGGGGAAGTGGTTCTAGATCACAATGGTAAGCTTGTCTTGGCAATGGCTCTCCCATTGGGTACCTAGACAAACCACTACATCAAGGCTTGTGCAGCCTACATTGGACTGAAAATGGCTGAGGATAAAGGCTTAGAGAAAATATGGCTTGAAAGTGATTCATTAAATATAATTAATTGTCTAAAAGGTTTATCTCCCCCAAGATGGATGATCAAGATTATTAGAGATGATTGTAAACTAATGTTAAATGGTTTTGGATCCTATTTTTTTCCCATATCTATCATAGATAAATCAAGTAGTTGACAGGCTCGTGAATTGGGGAGTTAATTCCCCACATGTTATAAATTGGAAAGTAAATAATTATATCCCAATGGATATCTAGATTCTTATGTGACATGATGTTGTGTAGTGATTTTTTTTCTCCTTGCCTCATAAATGATGGCTCCCCATGTACGAATGAGTTTCTGTAGGGAAGCCTCATTTATTTATAAGATGAGTATCCTACAAGTGTATTCGTATTTTGAACAGTGTACTCGAGGGTGTTCTGTATTTCCACCATGGGAGGTAATTTAAATAGACTAGATTCAATTATCTATGATAAATAGAAGAATGAAGACGTGGTCTAGTCTGTAATCTCAGCAAGGGGTTTGATAGGGTATATGGAAATGCCACATGGGGAAAGTTCTTAGGTTACGAATGCCTTCATGGCGGGATGGAAGGAAGGCATACTCTATGTTTATGGATTGGAGTTAGAGATTAACTAAGAGATTGTGGCTAAAGTCTCAAACATCATTATCAAAGGAAAAAAGTTTTACAGGAACAAGAAGAGCACTCACAAAGTGATGAATATTTTCTTCCTTCCTGGTGATAGGGATAAGGTTGGGAAGATTAAAAATGGAGGTTAAGATAGAGAAACCCTTAAGGACCCATGGTCAGATGTAAAAGAGGTAATTATGAGATACATAACCTTAGATAGAAAATTTACTAGTCTATTCAGCTCTATCATTTTATGATTTTGAATCATTTTAGACATAATAAATGCATCTCCTTGCCTTTCTACATGTTATCATCTATGCATCATAGCTTGAGATCCCATGCTAAAAACCTCATTTTCCCAGTTCTGTGTGAAGGTTTAATTTTATTGATAATGAAACATGTGAAAGCCTTGCATGTCGAGAGAAAACCCCCTCCCAAAAAAGGGATTGAATTTAAAAAGAACATCAAAGTTAATTGTAGGGATACTTCTTCAGAATGGAATTGTGTGGACTCAGATGGGGATGAGGTTTTTCATATGGGTATTAGAAAGAATCCCTCGGCTTTGTCTTCCTCCAAAAGGGTTGTGGTATTTGATGATGAAATCTCAAATTATGTCCCCTTTGACAATTACATTCCAAATTCTTTGCACCCTAATAGGGACAAAAAAGGAAAAAGAAAGGCTTTGGTTGGTTATGTGAAGCAATTTGGTTCACTTTTAGTAAAAACCAAAAAGTCATCTTGGGGGAAAATCTCTGAGACTATTGTTGTCATGACCCCTACTTCCCTTGTTTTTCCTAAGAAAGTTTAGATGGTTGACAATCTGGCTATACATGTGGATATCCTCATAGAAATGAAAACCCCTATTGAAAAGGGCTCTTCTATTTTGAAGACCACAAGTATTAACAAGGACATCAAGGGCATGATGGACAACCAGAATGTGGTCTTCACTTGGATTGTGGCTAAAATAAACAGCTTAAAAGAGAGTATCCCCTCTTCCAAACAATAGTTAGATGTTATTATGAAGAATACCAATACCTTGGTGAGGGTAATAAGTGAGGTGAAAGCGGACCATGAATAGAGGCTTAAAAACTTGAATTAAATTCTTAAAAAGATACAGGATATGGTCAAAGTAGTGGTGGCAATTAGCAAGACTATCATGGACAAACCCATTGAGGGCCTCAGGAAATTGAATGATCGGGTAGTGGCTTTTGAAGGTTTATCCAAAGAAATCAATGCATCCCCTTTTGTAAGTATGAAGTCAACCAAAAAATCTCATTTCAAGGACACAGAATCCTCTAAGGGAGCTAATGTAGTTATCAACAATGCAAAGATGGATGTTGTGTTTGGCCCTTTTACCAGGTTATGTAGTAAGGACAAGGGGGTTACTCCTATTGATGATTTAGTTAGTAAGACTAAGAGCATTAAGGCAGACTTTATTCAAAAGAATGTAGATTCTAAGTTAAGAGTGTATAGGTGGTTTAGGGCATTGTTCCCTATTTTTTGGCTCCTTTTGCTTGGTGTCGATCTTATTGTTGGTTTGTTTCTATTTCTACTATTTATTTTTTATGTATTGAAATTGGGTTTCTAGTCCCTGTAAAACCAGTTTTCACTTAATCAAAAACTTACCCTTGATATGCAAAGCTAAAGGATGAAGAACAATAGGAAATGACTTACAAAATATGAAAGAAAAGTATGGAGAATAAGATCTATAAGATAGGATTTTGTCTAACTTATGTCACTCAATAATTTATCATAGAAGGGAGTTACAAGAAAACTTGATGTTGCATTAAGATTTCTCAAATTTAACTTTCATAAAAATGAGAAAATAAGGCTTCTAACTTAAATGTGATTCTAATTAGATTAAAATTAGACCATCTAGGAAGAAACTTTGAATTAACTAAAGTTAAATGGGGTTCATTTATTGACTTTCATCTTACTTTTAACTTTTAGCCCAAAGCTTTTTTTTTTTAAAAGAAATGGATAAAAGGATGCTTGATGTCTTTTCAATGAGTTTAAAACATAGTAAAGGGATAGGAGTTAGGATAGAAGACCCTATATTGTAGCTATGGCAACAATCAATACAATAGGCACAAGAACATATGATAGATATTATAAAGTAGACATTTTATGATCTTATGGCAAGTTGGTAACGATGGCATCCATTATGAAATTCCATCATCACTCATCTGCAAGATCCTTTTAATCTCTTAAATATTTCCTTATCTCATTGTGGTTCATATACATGAATAAAAAACTAACATATTTAGATCAATTTTATGCTCGAAGATATGATCCCCACTTTTTAAAAATCAAAATTTTGAATTCAAACCTTCATTGTCTTTTTGCGTGATCACTTTTAATTTATTAGATTAAATTATCGAGATAAAATGCTATGATGATGTATTTTGTTGGATTTACTACATCAATAGTTAGTTTTTTATTTATATTAATTAATTAATTAATTAATATTTAGTAAATAAATTAGTTTTTGTGTTAGTTTATAACAAATTGTGGGAATTTACATTCTCATAAGTAGTTTTGAGGAAAAATAAATGACTTTTACAAAGACACATTGGAAAGCATTGTAATTAATTCAAAAAAATCAATATCATATCATATATTATTTTGTTATTTTGTTATGCAAAAATGGTAAATGATTTTATTTTTTGTGTTTTCTCTCCCATTTTAGATATAATTAAACACTATATTTATGGAAAAGAGTCAATTGACGTATATTACCTAGGAGCATGTCTAAAGTTCTATTTGCAAGTGGATAAGATGGCAAACTTTATCATTGTATCATCATCGTAGAAATGTATTACATGCTTATGAGTTATTCTTGAACTTAGTGTACCATTGTTGAATTGGCACATCTAGGGCTTGAACTAAAGTGAACTTGTTCCTCATAATCTATCAAATTCCCTAAAAATGTTTGTGAAGACTAATTGTCCTTAAACTAATTCAATTACCAAGATTGAGGAAAATATGTTCGAGCCTATAAAATTATTTCAAATTAGATATGTGTGACATGTTCACATTTGTACATTAGGAACAAGTCTACACTTGTGAAAATCAATTCCACACTCACAAAAAATAACAAGGAAGGTACACAAATAGGGTTATGGGTCAATGTTATGTCATAAAATTTTGACATTTCCATAGATGCATTCTAACATATATATAGAATCATTTGCATCAAAATGAGATCCAAGTACCCATAAAATTTAATCTCTTTAATTTATTTTTTATATGTGAACATTCATTATATTATGTGTTTCAATTATCAATCCTAGATTAATTATTTATGTATTACCTTTGTTAATTAATTAACGTAAATACTTTAAATATGATAATAAAAAAAAAATTTAAATAATCCAAACCCTTAAAATGTGATAAAACCAATGAAGTTGAGTACTATGAATCATATATACTCCACAATCAATTTGAGATCTCACTTTTTAATATGTATTCTTTTTTTTTCTTTTTTTTTAATTGATTAAAGCTAAAACGACCACACTTGAACACAATTGACAAGATAATAGTCTCATATACTATAAGCCATTATAGACTCGTATAAATTAATACACAGTAAAAAAAAATTCATTTCCATTCCAACTATGATAACATCATAATTTCCACCTCTCTACTAATTCCTTAATAACTAGCTGGCTACTTGTTCAAAGTGTAAAACCGGTGGATGGCACGTCCTGAGAAGATTATAATTTACATTCACTGTCTTCCAAAATCACAAATTTGAAATTGTCAGTACTTTTACCATTTTGAAGAGTATGTTATTATAGTGATTGCACACCCTTTCAACAATGCTCTCGAGAATTTGTAAGCCATTGAAGAGAATTCGTATATACTCAGCTGTGGTTGAAGTAGATTGATTAACAATGCACATCTCCAGCTCCTCAGTTATGATCATGCAATGCCCGTGTCGGTGATTTCGAGTAGTAATCTCAAACTGGCAGCATTAAGTAGAGAGGGTTGGTTGAAGGAGGCGCTGCACATTCTGCTTACTACCCACGACCCCCCTCGAGACACTTCTACATATCTTCGACTATTGCAGACCTGCATTGTTAAGAATGCGCTCTTGCAAGGTAAACAAATCCACTCTCTCATCATCCACAGGGGATTTGCATTTGCTAAATGCAGATTTATTCAAACTAAGCTTGTCAACATGTATGTCAAGTGCGGGAGTTTGTCTGATGCTCGCAAAGAATTTGAAGACATGACAGAACGAGACGGATTCTCATGGAATGCCATCATTGCAGCTTACAGAAGACATGGGTTTCATCACGAGGCATTGACATTGTTTCACCAAATGCAACGAACAGGTGTTCAACCCGATCGATTCACTTTTGCCAGCATACTCTCTGCCTGTGCCAAAATTAGAGCCCTGGAACAGGGTATGGACATACATGGAAGCCTAATTGAAAGGGGGATTTTGTCAGATGTAGTAGTTGTAAATGCCCTAGTAGATATGTATGCGAAATGTGGAAGCATATACCAGGCACGTGAACTGTTTGACAAAATACCCTACAAAAATGAGGTTTCCTGGAATGCGATGATTGCAGGATACACACAAAATGGTGTTCTCGACGAGGCTTTAAGGCTTTTCAACGAAATGCCTCGTCCGGATGTCATCTCATGGAATGCCATGGTTGCAGGATATGTACAAAACGGGTTTGTTGAAAAGGCCTTGAATGCCTTTAAACAAATGCACTTGACAGATTTAAAACCGAACTCCGCAACCTTTTCCAGCATCCTCTCAGCCTGTGCCGAAATGGGAAGTTTACAACAAGGTATGAAAATCCATCAGTTTATAGTCGAAAGTGGATTTTTAATAGAAGTCGTAGTCGTTAATGCTCTGATAGACATGTATGTAAAATGTGGAAGCATATCCCAGGCACGTCAACTGTTTGACAAAATGCCTCAGCGAGATGTTGTCACGTGGACCGCAATGATTGCAGGATATGCACAAAATGGTTTTCTTGAAAAAGCCTTGGAAATTTTCAAGCAAATGCACTTGGCAGGCACTAAGCCAGATTCCACAACCTTTGCCAGCATCCTCCCCGCCTGTGCCAAGCTGGGAGCTTTAGAACAGGGCATGGACATCCATAAAAGCATAATTGAGAATGGATATCTCTCAGATGTCGTACTTGCAAGTATCGTGGTAGACATGTATGCAAAGTGTGGAAGCATTCAGAAGGCATCTAAGATATTTGACAAAATGCATCAACGAAACATTATCTCATGGAATACTATGATTGCAGGCTATGCACAAAATGGGTTTTCTGAAAAGGCTTTGCAAACTTTTAAGGAAATGCAATCAGCAGGTTTAAAGCCAGACTCCACGACCTTCGTCAGCATCCTCCCAGCCTGTGCCAAACTAGGATCCTTAGAACAGGGTATGGACATCCATCAAAGCATACTTGAAAGTGAATACTTGTCAGATGTCGTAGTTGCAAATGCCCTGATAGACATGTATGCAAAATGTGGAAGCATTCGCAAGGCACGTGAACTATTTGACAATATGCCTCACAGAAATGTAATCTCATGGAATGCCATGGTGGCAGGATATGCACAAAATGGCTTTTGCATTGATGCTCTCAAGCTATTTGAACAAATGAAGCAATGTGGAACATATCCTGATCATGTAAGTTTTGCTTGTGTTTTATTTGCTTGCAGCCATGCAGGTTTAGTAGATGAGGCATGCAAATATTTCAATAGCATGAGTGAGTGTTCTTGCATTATGCCTACAATTGATCATTATGTGCGCATGGTTGATGTCCTTTGTCGTGCTGGTTATCTTGAGGAAACTCTAAACTTTATCATCAAAATGCCAATTAAACCTACGGTAGTTGTTTGGACAAGTTTGCTTGGTGCCTGTAGATTGCATAAGAATATTGCGCTAGGAGAATTTACAGCAAGTCTCCTTATTGAGCTGGACCCTAATAATCCTGCAACTTATGTCCTCCTCTCAAACCTTCATGCAGATGTGGGCAGGTGGGGTGATGTTCAAATTGTAAGGAGATTCATGAAAAATCGAGAAATAAAAAAGATACCAGGATGTAGCTGGATTGAAGACCAAAAAATGTTACATGCTTTTTGTGTAGGAGATAGATCACACCCACAGACACAAGAGATATATGCTAAGTTAGAGAAATTGTCATGGGAGATGAAGGTGGAAGGATATCTGCAAGATTCAAGACTTCAACAGGACGATGTGGAGGAGGAGGAAAAAGAATTATTCATCTGCCACCATAGCGAGAAGTTGGCAATTGCATTTGGATTGTTAAACACGCCTCCAGGAACAACTATTAGAGTTGTCAAAAACCTTCGAGTATGTGTTGACTGCCACACTGCAACCAAGTTTATCTCCAAGATTGTTGGAAGACAAATTGTTGTGAGAGATGCGAACCGGTTCCACCATTTCAAGCAAGGACAATGTTCTTGCGGAGATTATTGGTGATGCCAAGTGAAGCAATTTGTAAACATAGGCTTGCACTATACCAATGTGCATCCTGTCAGATCAGCAGCGATAAAGAATGGGCCAGGCTTAATTTTCAGTTTCTAGAAATTCAAAACTAAAGTATTTCAAGAACTAGAAAATGCTGATGGCTCTCTAAAACAGGTGTATTGTACGCAATGTGCATCACTACCTATGTATACTGATGGGGTATTTGGTAAATCCCTGTTTTATGTTACTATGGGTGACTTATGACATTGAACAATTACCAGGAAACAGGAGGTGGAGAATGGGAAAAAGTAAATTAAAGATTATTTCTTTAAGGAAATGGAACGATGCTTGACCGTCAGGAGATGAGAGAGGGTTCACGATCAGACCGATGCTTGGAGATGAGGAGGAGAGGATCTTTTCATAGTTCTTTACTCCACTCTATGTCAGTTATAGAATGGCTGGTGGAGAGTGGGAAAAAGCAAATCAAGCTTAATGCTTGAAAGAGATAGAAAGATGCTTGGCGGAAGGAGATGTGAGACAAAGTGACCAACAGTCCAGTGCTTGGAGATGATGGGGAGAGAATCATCTCTTCATGGTTCTGTGCTCCAGCCTGTGTTATTATGTATGCCAGATTAGTTATGCAAATGTATATATATGACCATGTGGTTTTGTTCATTCATGATTACATATATCTACTGTTGCCTCGCATCCCTTTGGTTTCTAAGAGAGCTAATATGTTTGTTTAGTTTTAAGTGGATTTCAGTTTGGTTTTATTTAGAAATATATATGTGCATTATTAAAATGATATTTTTATTGTAGTGTATCTGTTAATATATGAATGGTACATTAAAAAATTTGACACAAAAGGAGTGGGGGATATGCCCAATCTCCCAGCTACAGACTCATATAAGCATTATGCTACAAAATTATATAAATTCTCCAAACAGAAAAGTCTTACAGTAAATCATTTGAATACTTGCAATGTCAAGCAAATTAAAAATTACAGAACTATGGCTTCAAATCTGCATTCTTTGTCAGACTTCCCATATTCTCTTATTTATCTACACTTCTTGTTCTTCTCTACTCTGCACACCCCAATTCAAAATTGCTCTATTTTGTATGCTTTCCTTGCTCACACTCCGTGTTTCTCTTTTTCTGCCAAACACTCTTTTGAACAAAATCCCTCACTTTTAATCTTTGACAGATTCAATTTCAAATTTGCAGATTTTAAATTGTTATTTTCTGCACCCTTACTCATCTCTTTCTTCTCACACCCACGCAGTCCTCCTATGCTCCTTTTGCTCTGCAAACTCGTTTACTCTGAACTAGAATCTCACGCTGCCTCTCCCATTTCCCTTGCTGCCTTCTCTTACTTCTTGGACTATTAATCACCTTGAAATGTGCAATATTTGTACAATGAAATTAATTCTGGTGCCCACTATATACTGCTGCGCACCCTTTCAATCATTCTATCCCATAATCCCAAATTTATGTGATTTAAAATAATTCAGTGCCATTTCATATGCATTATTTGTCTTGCTTCCTCTGTTTTTCTGTCTTGCATCCTTTGTCTTGCTTCCTCTGTTTTTTTGTCTTGCTTCCTCATATGCTTCCTTGCATCCTTTGTCTTGCTTCCTCATATGCTTCCTTTGTCTTGATTCCTCCGTTTTTTAATCTTTTATGCATACCTCTTGCTTTCATATGCAACGTTTTGTCCTCTTTATGTTATACTCTTCAGCTTCCTATGTAAATTCCTCTACGTCTTTCTCTGTCTTTTGATTCTTTGCCTCTTCAAATCCTTTCTTGATTTTTTTTAATCAATTCATTTTCCTTAGCCTATCCTTTCAAGTCAATACATTTGCAACCATTTATTAATGCTTCATCTTCAACTACCGTGCCATCAGTAGAGTAAATTTTAAAAGATCATGAAAACCACAATAAACATTAAACTCAACATTGACAAACAAAAACCAAAATTCAGACTTTTGGCAATACAGATTTCTCATTTCCTCAAGATGCTTCTACATCAGACATACTGGGTAAGAAATTTATGAGCATAGATCACCAAATGGAGTTGAGTAATAGAATCACCCTTTGAGATTGTGAACAATCTGCAGCAAACTCAATTGCTGTGATAAATGCACAAGAAGTCATTGTGATGTTCCCAACCTGGCCGGCTGGCGAAGTCCCCAAATTTCTTGTCGTAATGTGTTTGGGTCCTGAGATGTACGGCCCAAGGGAATGAATTTGGTAGCGTGTACGAATATTGTATGTCCTGGATAGTAGAATGTCGTACATGGTATATGCCTAGCACGCACGGTAGAAATGTTGGCCGTATGGTGGCTTGACCCGGCACTGTCTACCCAGCTGACAGATGGACGCAGCTAAGCTCCCGAAAGAATGCACCCCCGTACAGTAAAAAGTACATGATGCATACATATGGATACATGTCAGACATACCAAACGGAGTAAAACCGAGCAAACAGAGGTAATAGAGTGTCACGGAAATCGTTTGCCAGTGTCTGTCAAACAGTCTTGTCCCATCCATTTGACAAAAGAATTTTAATTTCAAATCTTCGTTTGCCACCTGTAAGATTTGAGTTTGAAAAAAATTAATTTGAATTTTTAAATGTTGGCGTCCAAAAGTTTTATTTGAAAATCTTACTTGCAATATTTTAATCATAATTTTTTAAAAAACATTTATGCTATAGTATTTTTTTTAAAAAAATTAACCCTCCAAAAAGTTAAGTTCGCGGTTGAAAAAATGATGCAAGGTCGAAAACACAACATTTTTGGCCCCGCGCACCTGCGCACTTATCATATTATAAATTGAAAGGGGATTAATCCCACATTCATAGCGTGAATGGAAAACATACTATTCATATAGCAGAATGTAGAGAATTAGGGTGTCCAAGTGTGGATGCCCAGATGGAGATCTCTCACACGTGCACGAAGATCGAGGCTATGAGCTAGCTGACGATTGGAGGTGACATGGTGGTGGGTCCCACACGGAGGTAAGAAAATTTTGACATAATGTGAAGAGATGCGGGTCAGATGCCTCGAGATGCACACCCAAGATCAATGGTGGGCACGATCCCGCAATGAGGAAGATGTGCAAAGGTTAATCATTGCGGGATCACGCTTGATCGACATGTGTCCCATGATGAGGTGGCAAGGTAAGTGCAACTTGATGTGATTCAATGGTTGACACGTGGCACAGATGGTGATATGGCGCCAATGACAGGGCGATGAGGTGGACAATCAAGTTGGGTTTCTCGGGATGCGCACCCAAGATCGATGGTGGATGTAATCCCGCAATGAGGAAGATGTGCGAAGGTTAATCATCGCGAGATCACGCTTGATCGACATGTGTCCCACAATGAGGTTAAGTGCGCAGTCGAAAACATCATGTTTTTTCTACATTGTCTTAGTCATCAGCAAAAAATGATGCAGGGTTGAAAACACACAATGTTTTTGGTTCCGTACACCAGCGCACTTATCAATGTTGTAGTTTAAAAGGATAAGTGCGCAAGTGCGCGATCGAAAACATCATGTATTTTCTACATTGTGGGTCTTAGTCATCAACAAAAAATGGCACAGGGTTGATAACACACAATATTTTTGGTCCCGTGTACCTGTGCACTTATCAATGTTGTCTTTTAAATTGTTCTTGCGCAATTAAGACTAAGGTGTATAAATGGATAAGTGCATAAGTGCACGATCAAAAACATCATGTTTTTTCTACATTGTGGGTCTTAATGGCACATGGTCGAAAACATACAATGTTTTTGGTACCATGCACCTGCGCAAGTGTGGAGGTCAAAAATATTGTGTGTTTTCCACCCTGCATATTTTCAACCGTGTGTTTTCGACACTGTGTGTTTTTTACCCCTTACCATACATTAGTAGGGCTAAATACCTATTTCTGGCAGGTGTAAACAAAACTAATAGGTATTCTTGCTCAATTGCATGATAATTAGGTTGCATCACACTAATATCATTGAACCACCTCACAAGGAACTCAATCATCAAGATCACAACCAAATCAAAAAGAAATCACGTATGTCATTGTATAATAAGTACAACAAGTCACAAGAGCAATAAAATAGTTCATCACAGGGTTGCAATACATGAGCTTTGATACCTGATGTAATACCCCACCAAGGAATCATGAAGGATAAGAGATACAAAGACTCAAACTATCATTGAATATTTTTTGTGAAATATTTAAATCGCTCACATGAAACATGTTAAGTTCTAAAGCTCAAACCTTAAGACTAGGTAAATTGTCATCCAGTGACATTGCACAAATGGAAGATTAAAAGCCAAGAGACTCTATCAAGAAAGTGTAAAGGTCTTCTAACACATTAGGAAAGATATGTGGGTAAATTTAAGTCTCCCAAGACCCTCCATAAAGTTTCATACTTGACTTCAAAAACTAGACCTTTTACTAGGTACTAAGCATCACAAATGGGCTCTGTCAAGCACTAACTTGCACTCAAATATCACAAACACCATATAAAAAACTTTAAACCTTCTCAAATATCTTCCAAGGGTTTTGGAACTCTCATATATTTTACTTTCAACCTCCACTGCATGATAATCAATTGCATCACACTAATCTCATTGAAATGCCTTTGTAAACCTTCTCAAATATTTTTCAAGGGTTTTGTGACTCTCATATACTTGACTTTCAACCCTTCACTACATGATAATCAGTTTCATCACACTAATATCATTGAAATTCCTCTCAAGGAACTCCTTATCCCTTCTCCCACTCTCTCCCCCTCCCTATCCCTTCTCTTTCTCTCTCTTCATCTCCCTATTCCCTTCTCTCCCTCTCCCTCTCATATGTAATCCCAAAATATACTAATATAATGCACATAGGTGAATCACATCTTTTAATATTTCATAGTGTATTCTTGTAATTATGATAAAGCATATGATCTGATCATATGGATAGGATTAGGGATGGGGTTAAGCTCATAGGACTCATAGTTAAGTAAGCATTAAGAGAATCAAAACCATAAACCTAACTATAATTTTAATCCTAATCCCTAAACCATAAACCTAGTCCTAAACCTAATCCCTTATCCTAACCATAATCCTAACAATAATCTAGTCAAGAGAGGAATGTACTATAAATGGAAGTGATAACGGAAGACAGTTGGGAGATAAGTTCTTATAAAAGTAAAATATAGAGTTAATTTTTAGCTTATAGTGAAGTTTGATGCAATAATGGGAAAGGCTTATTCATCAAAATTTAGTTTCAAAATACAAACTTAGGTCTATTAGCCCTATTTGACCTAGATAATAAGAAGCCTATGTATGGAGGCCCTAGGAACCCAAAACCTTCTGAAGCTTTTATAAAATCCAAAAGGGTATCCAAATCCCAAATTATATTTTGCAAGTTTTTTGGGAAGTTTTGACAGGAAATGGTGAAAAGACCCTGTCAAGGGCTACAAGGAATTAGGCCTCCTCAAGACTAATTCTTGAACCCGATAGAAAAGGGCCAGGAGATCCACCAAGATGAATCCAAATGGGATTAATATGAATATTTTTGAGGTATTTGACACCCCTGCAATGAGTTTGATAGTTTGTGTGAAGATGGCACTTGGAGTCTTCTAAGTGTAGGAGAGAGCATTGAACTAAAAACAAGGTGTTTGTCCTTCAAGGTTAATCACAAAGGGTTTAACTCTTAGAGAAGAGTTTTTAAAGGTTTTAGGTAATCATCTAAACCTATTAAGATCCTAGAGGAGACTAGGATCCTTGAAGAAGACAAGCAAGATCTTCTTAGCACTTGTGCAAGCACACCTAGAAGCACATACACCAGAGATATAGACATGAGAGACCTAGATGGGGAAAGAGAGAGGTGAGATATAGGGAGGGGAACAATAAGAGATGAATAATGGGATAGTGAGAGGAAGAGAAGGGGAGAGAGAGAGAGAGAGAGAGAGAGAGAGAGATAATTGGATAGGGTGAGACCCATGGTGGCTTGTTCCTTTATTTTTAAAAATGAAAGAGAATGTGAGATATAATCTTTGTTGAAAGAGAATGTGAGATATAATGTTTGTTGTGTGTGTGTGTGTGTGTGTGTGTGTGAGAGAGAGAGAGAGAGAGAGAATAGGCCTCCATCATAATCCTTGTTCCACCAAGATTTTGTGCCATTCATTTCTACTATATTGCAATCCAATTCCACCTAAAAGAGACCCTTATCATTTTTATATTGCAAACTTTGATGATGGACATGGTATAGGATGTGTGCAACAAAGCATTAAAACATATGAGAATATTTCCTATCACAAAAAGACAATATTTTGTTTGAGCTTTTCAATGCCAACTTAATTACTCTCCCTTTAAGAAAGAAAAAAAAATAACAAACATACTTGAAAAATAATTCTTTCATTTGAATATATCATCAAGCTTAGGATGACGATTTAAGATTAGCATTTTCTTAATTTTGTCCAATATGTATTTTTTGTTTCTATTAAAAACATGATGTGTTTTCTACATCAACAAGACATGAGTGCAACATTGAGATATGTTTTTGAGTTTTTCCGATGAAAAACTCCTTACATAAAATAACAAATCCATGCAAGAAAGGATATAATGTTATTAAAAAATAATTGCACAAAGGGATATTGGATCTTTTGGAAATGAAGATATTCCTAGTGATTATAATTGGTAGGTCAAATCAAGAATATAATCTTTGTCGAAACCTTATACATCCCAGAATATTGCATCACTTATCAAAATAGTCAATACCTTGAGGGAATGTTGGGTGATGTCTTTATTCATTTTCTCTTATTCCCAACATCTCAGAAGTTTCTCTTCAACACTTCACTTAAACAAGAGGGATCACGAGGTACTCTCAAACACTTGAGAGAGAGAGAGGTATAAAAATTGGAAATACCTCAACCTTATGTACCTTAAATATTGTACCCTAAAACCTAAGTAGAGAGGGGTATGAAGAGACATAGAGGTGATGGGAGAGAAAAGAGGATAAGAGAGGGAGGAGAAAACTATAGAGGGGGAATATCAAGAGGCAAGAATCCTAGAGGGAGAGAGAGACATGAGAGACCTAGATAGGGAAAGAGAGAGGTGAGATATATAGAGGGGAACAACAAGAGATGGATAATAAGATATGGTTAGAGAGGTGGATATGTCATCCCAAAATATACTAATATAATGCATATAGGCGAATCACATCTTTTAACATTGCATAGTGTATTCTTGTCATTATGTACCATAAACCTAATCTCTCATCCTAACTATAATATAGTCCTAACCCTAAACCCTAACTCTAACCATAAACCATAACTCTAAATATTTAATACTAGTCATGATGTAAACCCTAACCCTAACATTAACTCCTTCCTAAATCCATAATCCTAATCTAAATTATAATACATTAGGACCCCTTAAGACCCCTTAAGACCCCTTAGGACCCCTTAGGATACATTAGTGTATGGTAAGGGGTCATAAGGAATCCTAGTACACATTAATGTGTCTTAGGAACCCTTAACAACCACTATGACCCGTAAGATGTATGGTAAGGGGTCATAAAGGGTCCTAAGGGGTTATATGGGGTCATAGGACCATTAACCCATTATGACCCCTTACTTAAATTAGAGCAAAAAATATAGTCCTAGGGGTCTTAGGGGTTATAATGGGTCCGAAGGGTCAAAACTAGACCAAAAGATAAAGTCAAAATTCTAGGTCAAAATTATGCATTATTTCTTATCAAAATAGTCAATAGGGATATGGAGAGATAGATACCCTCAATCTTATGTACCCTAAATCTTGCACCCTAAAACCTGTGTAGATAGGGATATGGAGAGATAGATATGTGGCGGAAGAGAAAAGAGGATGTGAGAGGAAAGGGGGATGGCTCTAGGGAGGTCTAGAGGGAGGGAGAGAACTAGAGAGGGAGAAGATAAAAATGTGAGAATCCTAGAGGGAGAGAGATTCATGAGAGACCTAGATGGGTAAAGAGAGAGGTGAGATATATAGAGGGGAACAACAAGAGGTGAATAATGAGATATCAACGATGAATACAACATTATTTTTATCACTCTTGATTAAACTATTTTACATAAATAACAAGGAGTACATTACTACAAATAGTTATGTACATTCAAGCATGTTCTTGAAGATATAAACCTATATGTAGAATTAAAAGAATACTTGTAGACATATGTATGTAAACTTAATATGTACTATATGTGTGTGTGTGTGTGCGCGCGTGCACACACACACAGATATATATATATATATAATATATATATATATATATATATATATATATATATATATATATATATATATATATATATATATATATATATATATATATATATATATATATATATGTATGTATGTATGTATGTATGTATGTATGTATGTATGTATGTATATGAGTGTGTATATTTATGTGATCCCCTTCAAGTAAATATATAGTATATATAGAAACAACCAACTTGACAATACATGAATTTACTATATGCTTGATAAATTTATTATAAAACTACACAAATCATATTTGTGTGGAATTTTCAACAATTCAATTAAACATGAGGAATAATAGGATACTCTTAAACACCTGAGAGAGAGAGAGAGAGAGAGAGAGGGAGGGAGGGAGGGGGAGAGATTGATATAGGGTTAGAAGGATACAAGGATAGAGAGGGGGCGATAGAGAAAAGTACAAACATAGGAAATACCCTCAAACTTATGTACCCTAAATCTTGCACCCTAAACCCTATGTAGAGAGGGATATGGAGAGATAGATATGTGATGCAAGAGAAAAGAGGATGAGGGAGGCAAGGGGAATGGCTCGAGGGAGGTCTAGAGGGAGGGAGAGAACTAGAGAGGGGTGAGAGATAAAGGTCAGAACCCTAGAGGGAGAGAGAGTCATGAGAGACCTAGATGAGGAAAGAGAGAGGTGAGATATATAGAGGGGAACATCAAGAGGTGAATAATGATATATGGTAGAGGTGGATTTTTAATCCTAAAATATACTAATATAATGCTTATAGGTGGAATTGCATCTTTTAATCTTTCATAGTGTATTCTTGTAATTATGATAAAGCATATGATCTGATCATATGGATAGGATTAGGGATGGGGTTAAGCTCATAGGGCTCATAGTTAAGTAAACATTAAGAGAATCCAAACTATAAACCTAACCATAATTTTAATCCTAATCCCTAAACCATAAGACAAGTCCTAAACCTAATCCCTTATCCTAACCATAATCCAAACAATAATCTAGTCCTAACCCTAAAACCCTAATTCTAACTCTAACCATAAACCATAACTCTAAATATTTAATACTAGCCATGGTGTAAATCCTAACCCTAACATTAATCTCTTCCTAAACCCCTAACCCTAATCCAAATTATAATACATTAGGACCCTTAAGACACCTTAGGACCCCTTACCGTATATTAGTGTATGGTAAGGGGTTGTAAGGGTAATAAGGGATCCTAGTACATATTAATGTTTCCTAGGACCCCTTAACAACCATTATGACACATAAGATGTATGGTAATGGATCTTAAGGGGTTATAAGGGGTCCTAGAACCATTAAGCCATTATGACCCCTTACCATACACTAATATATCATAAGGGATCAATAAGGGCTCCTAAGGGGTCTTAAGGGGTCCTAGGACCCCTTGAAACCCCTTACCATATATTAATGTATGGGTGGGGGTTGTAATGGGTCATCAAGGGTCCTAGGATACATTAATGTCTCGTAGGACTCCTAATGACTACTTACGACCCCTTACCATACACTAATGTGTAGTAAGGGTCCTAAGGGGTGTCTTAGGACCCCTTTAGACCCCTTACAATACATTAGTGTTCGTTATTTCCTAGTTCGCTTAGGACAAAGGACCCATTGACCTTTTTTTAAAATTTTAATTCTTCCACTTCCTCTCATTTCAACAATGAATACAACATTCTTTTTATCACTCTTGATTAAACTCTTTTACATAAATCACAAGGAGTACATAATTATAAATAGCTATGTACATTCAAGCATATTCTTGGACAATATAAACCTATATGTTGAATCAAAAGAATACTTGTAGACATATGTATGTAAACTTAATATGTACTCTCTCTCTCTCTCTCTCTCTCTCTCTATATATATATATATATATAATATATATATATATATAATATATATATATATATATATATATATATATATATATATATATATATATATCTTGCATCTCTCTCCACTATCTTTAGCTCATGTCTCTCACCCTCTCCATGTCCTCTCACTCTCTCTGTCATTACCCCCTCTCTCACTATCCCCCCTCTTGTGTGTGTATCTATCTATCCTCTCTCCTCTTTTTTCCCCATCAACATATTCATATACTCTCTCTCTCTCTCTCTCTCTCTCTCTCTCTCTCTCTCTCTCTCTCTCATATACCTATTTACTATTATAGATATTTGGGCAGTGTTTTGTGTCAAGCAATTGATAAGATCATCCTATGTGGCTTGTACATGATCTACTGGAGGAGGTGGAGGGTTTCAGGGGTGGTGGTTGTTCATGAAGCAATATATTCAAGGTTTTGTGGTTGTGGAGTACTGCCTTGAGAGTTTTGTGGTTGTGGAGCAGCATCATGAGGGTTTTTGTGAATGTGATTGTGCAATATATGCAGGGTTTTCTTATGTCCGTTGTGTAGGAGAAGTTATTTATCATCCCTTTCATTTTTTAGGATTGATCTGACATCAAATTAATAAAAGAAAACTTAAATCAATTAAAAAACCCTACTTTAATCAAAATGAAAAACAAAAATAGTGAAAAAGGGTAAGTGCACAAAGATGGGGGACCAAAAAGGGGGTATAAGTTGCCACTTTTTTCCTGAAATCAGCAAACTCTGAACTTCAACAAGAAATTGAAGATAGTTAGACTCAAAATTTGAGATGCGACAAAAACAAGAGTTGTAATACTCTGAATCTAGTTCCTAAACTACTAGCTTATTTTGAAAATGGTGCAGATTAAGGCCCTCAAAAAGGGGGAGCACAAAAAGTGGTCCAATTTTTGGTCCAAAAACATAACATAGCGTCTGGTGTGCTCCCCCTAAAATGTTAACTTTTTTTTTTGAAATTTTTTATTCGCTCTAGTGAGAAGTTAGCTAACATCACGTAGTTTATACTGGATTCTTTTGGTAATTTTTGATGAACGTATAATTTTTTTTATGAATTTACGAAGTGCACACATCCTGAAAACATGAAATTTCTATGTGCTCCCCCTAGAAATCATTTAAAACTAATCGAAAATTAAATTTTCTTTTTTTTAAAGTGTGTAGAATGGAGTCTAGTTTCTAAAAATGTAACTTATTGCAAAATTCGATCAATGAGCCAAAATCTATGCCTAAAATACTGTATGTTGGTTTTTTACAAAAAATAGACATACACACAAAAGAAATTAGAGTTTAAAAACTTAACATAATTAGAATTCTAAATAAATTATATGCTTAGATAGCTAACAGAGAGATCTGCAATATCACGTCGTCTGATTTTTACATTCTTGAGCCATGAGTAAACCTGACGAGGAGCACACAAAAAAAGATGTCATTTTTTTTGTATGTCTGCTGAAAAACACGTCTCAGGCCTATTTCAATCATCCAAGCCTTTGGGTTGGATCTCCAAGGCAAATCCAAGCCTTAGGTTTGGTAAATTCAAATCCTTTACAAAGCGCGCACACCCTATGTAAAAAATCATAAATTTACATAGGGCGTGCACCCTGTAGGGTATGCGCCATATAGGGCGTAGGGCGTACGCCCTAAGGGGCATGCGCCCTATGTAAGATATAGATTTATATAGTGAGAGAGAGAGGGGGGGGTAATTTATACAAAGAGAGGGGGGGGGTAATTTATACAAATATAACATTTAAGTATAAGTTTGATAATTTTAATTTCTTATACTTTAAGTTATATTTGTATAAATTATAAAATATAATGCTTTCAGGATGTTTGGGATAGGTTCCAGCTTCATAGGAGTTAACATGCAGATTCTAGATTTGAAAAATTCCAGATCTTAGCCAAATTTCAGGATTCAGCAAGGCTTCAGCAAGGTTACCTCCCACAATCCATCATGGATTTCTAAGGTCAAACTGAAGCAAGCAAAAGGATTCCCAAAGGGTTTTAAACCTCATTTTATCACAAATCACTTGGTTTTGACCCCATCTCTATGACAGACCTTAGCTTAGCTCTCACCCAAATCTCTCTCTCTCCCTCTCTCTCACTTCCTCTCTCATCTCTCTCTCTCTCTCTCTCTCTCTCTCTCTCTCCTCTCTCTCTCTCTCTCTCTCTCTCTCTCCTTCTCACATTACTCTCTCTATCCCCCTTATTCCACTTTCTCTCTTTCATTACTCTGTCTCTGTCTCTATCTCTTTCTTTGTCTCTGTCTCTGTCTCTGTCTCTCTGTCTCTCTCTCCCATACTCTCTCTCTCCCATACTCTCTCTCTCTCAATCACATCACCCTCTTTCTCTCCCCCTTCTCTACTCTCTCTCTTTCATTATCCTCTCTCTCTCTCTCCCTCATATCTCCTCACTCTCTCTCCCTCCCCTTCTCTCAAACTCTCTCTCCATCCCTTCTCTCTCTCCTCTCTCTCTCTCTCTCCTCTCTCTCTCTCTCTCTCTCTCTCTCTCTCTCTCTCCCTCTCCCATACTCTCTCTCTCAATCACATCACCCTCTTTCTCTCCCCCTTCTCTGCTCTCATCTCTTTCATTATCCTCTCTCTCTCTCTCCCTCATATCTCTCACTCTCTCTCCCTCCCTTCTCTCAAACTCTCTCTCCATCCCTTCTCTCTCTCTCTCTCTCTCTCACACACACACACACACACACACACATCACCCTCTCTCTCCCTCTTATCTAATATCTCTCTTTCATTACCCCCCTCTCTCTCTCTCCCTCCCCCATACTCTCTCTCTCTCTCTCTATTTCTCACATTACTCTCCCCCTTATCCACTCTCTCTCTCTTTCATTACTCTGTCTCTCTGTCTCTCTGTCTCTCTTCTCTCTGTCTCTCTTCTCACATCACCCCTCTCTCTCTCTCTCTCTCTCTCCTCCTCTCTCTCTCGTCTCTCTCTCTCTCTCTCTTTCTCTCAACACACATCACCCTCTCTCTCCCCCTTATCTACTCTCCCTCTTTCATTACCTTCTCTCTCTCTCTCTCTCTCTCTCTCTCCTCTCTCTCTCTCTCTCTCTCCTCTCTCTCTCTCTCTCTCTCTCCCCCTCTCCCTCTCCCATACTCTCTCTCTGAATCACATCACCCTCTTTCTCTCCCCCTTACCTACTCTCTCTCTTTCATTACCCCCCTCTCTCTCTCTCTCTCCTTCTCACATCAACCCTCTCTCTCCCCCTTATCTACTCTTTCTCTTTCATTACTCTCTCTCTCTCTCTCCCTTATCTCACTCTCTCTCTCTCCAGAGTGAGAGAGTGAGAGAGATAATGAAAGAGAGAGTAGATAAGGGAGGGAGAGAGAGAGAGGGTAATGAAAGAGAGAGAGTAGATAAGGGGGAGAGGAGAGAGAGGGTAATTACTCTCTCTCTCTCTCTCACATCATCCTATCTCTCCCCCTTATCTACTCTCTCTCTTTCATTACCCTCTCTCTCTCACTTTGGAGAGAGAGAGAGAGAGAGAGGGTGAGAGAGAGAGATGTTTTTGTGTGTGAGAGAGAGAGTAGATAAGGGGGAGAGAGAGCGTGATGAGAGAGAGAGGAGAGGGTGATGTTTTTTTGTTTTTTTTGTGTGAGAGAGAGATTTTGGGTGAGAGATAAGCTAAGTCTGTCATAGAGATGGGGTTGAAACCAAGTGATTTGTGATAAAAAAAACAAGTTAAAACCCTTTGGGAATCCTTTTGCCAGCTTTAGTTTAACCTTAGAAATCCATGATGGATTTTGGGAGGTAACCCTGCTGAAGGCTTGCTGAATCCTTAAATTTGGCTAAGTCTAGAATTTTTCAAATCTAGAATCTGCATGTTAACTCCTATGAAGCTGGAACCTATCCCAAACATCTGAAAGCATTATATTTAATTATCAAACTTATACTTAAATGTTATATTTGTATAAATTACCCCCCCCCCCTCTCTCTCTCACTATATAAATCTATATCTTACATAGGGCGCACGCCCTATGTAAATTTATGATTTTCATAGCGCACGAGGGTGAAAATTTTAGCATTTTACAAAGCACGTGCACCCTATTTGGCGCATGCCCTATTTGGCGCACACCCTATTTGGTGTGTGCCCTATTTGGCGCACACGCTTTGTTTTGCATTGCCCAAGCCATAGGGCGTGTGCCCTATAGGGCGCACGCCCTTTAGTGCGTGCACACTATGCGCGATGGGGGGCCAAAAAGAAAAGTGGCAACTTTTTGGTCCCCCATCTTTGTGCACTTACCCAAAAATGAAATCTTACTTCTTCGACCAAGTGGCATGGTTGGAAATTGATATAACCGTCGAAAACATGTTATGTAAAGTAGACCATGCTCAAGTTTTAAGGTAATTTGGATTTTTTGTGCTTTTGTTGGACGTTTTTGGGCGTTAAAAATAGCCAAAACCCGTGGCCTTAAAAAATATATAAATTTTTTCATAACACCAAGCCAAGACTAATTTTGAATTTTTTAGAACCAGAGCTGGTTATGAAAAAAAAAATTTTGGGGCATGTGGCCACTTAATTGACCAACATCTTGGTGTAGTTACCCCTTTATAAGTTATGATGTGATTTGAAATATTATTTCAAAAAAGAATTTTATAATAATTATATAATAGTTTATGAATCAATATTTATAGAAATCTTATAATCCTTTTGTTTTAATAATAGACTTATATTATGTATATACATATAATAATTATGAAAATTCACCATCCTTCATTACATGTTAAGTCTTAGTATTGAATTATTTGTCAATGAAATTTATTATCTTGAATAATCTTAATTAATTTTAAGTAATTGAGTTATACAAAATTGAAAAATATATAAACATCTCAATTCTAATTATACTATTTGTATATTGATATAGAATTATTTGTCAATAAATTTCATCGTTCACCCAAATATACATATATATTTTCCTACTTTATGTGCTAATTATAGGACACCCTAATTATATTGGTTTAAGAGCTCATTAAAGAATCTATATAATAGAAAAAATAATTTTTTAATAATTTTTTAAAAATATTTTTTATTATATTCATATTTTTAAATATGAAAAAATAATCTTAACGCAATTTATTTTAAGTAATTGATTTATATAAAATTGAAAAACATATAAATATCTTAATTCTCATTGTATTGTTTGTATATTGATATTTATAAATATGAAACGATGCTTTTAACATATTTTTAATTTATTTTCATCAAATTTTAGAAACATTATGAAATTAAAAATAAAGAAACATATTTATTTTTGTTAATTATATTTTTATATAACTTTTCTACTTTATTCATAAAAGAAATCTTGTATAGATATTCTCCAAATAATTGTTACATTATTATATTAATGTTCATAAATGTGAAAAACAAAATGACAATCTTTTAGAAATATTTATTTTCAATATAACATATTAATTCTTATTATTTTGTTACTATATATATATATATATATATATATATATATATATATATATATATATATATATATATATATATATATATATATATATATTAAAAGTTACTTTTCACATATTTTTAACTTATTTAAATGATTAAATTTTAGAAACATAATTTATTTTTAATATAAAAATGCCATAACTTGAACAATGAAAATTACAAAAAAATTAATACAAGAATTTAGAAGAAAATACCTTTAAAACCCTAATATTCTCCAACTACTCTTAAGAAATATTCATAACCTTATGTATATTTAATAACAAAACCCCAAAATGATTATGAAAAAATTATAATATGTTTCATAAAAATCAGTTTATATGGAATTTTTTAGCTCATCCCAATAGGCAATGTTATCCCAATAACTCCTATCACCTTTAAATGTCGATCACATTTTCCAAGATCAACGACTCAAATTAAATTGCACTTGCACGATTAAATCCAAGGTGCACAAAATGATAAGTGCGTAGGTGCGTGAGACCAAAAATATTGTGTGTTTTCACACCTGCATTACTTTTTACTATGACTGAGACACGACCTTAGAGTAGAAAATTTCATGCCAAACTGAAATAGTGGTTTCTTCGGCACAAGCTTAGTAGTGGTAGTGGTTTCTCCTCTTTTCCTCCCTCTCTCCAGAAGAGTACACAATTATACAAGAAGAAGATTCCTCACCTGGAAAAGAAAATATTAAGAATTGGAATTAAAGTTATAGACATAAAATAGATTCTAAAATGTTTTGATACAAAAAACTATGAGAAGCCCTCTATTGTGACATATTTGTATCTTCCTTGCATAAAAATTCACAAAAGTTTCGAGAAATCTAAAACTAAAATGTTTTTCTATTAAATTCAAGCTACCAAAATTTACAGATCCCCCCTTACTAGAATGCAACAATCAGAATTTTTTTTTAAAGTTACCTTAAACAACAAAAAATAATGCAATCAAATACACCAAAATAATATCCTTCACTAAACCTTTGTGTAGTCCATTTCTGGTCTGAGGCAAAGCTAATCAAACTCAAAATCCACAAGCATGGGAAATATCGGGGCCATAGTTTTGGTTATCATTTTAAATCATTTCCTTTGTCCTCTCAGAGCTATGCTACAGCTGCTCCACTTTGAAAGTGAACAACAATAATAATAATAAGAGGAGTGCGAAGGTAGTCTAGCACAAATTCTCCTTTACATTTATTCACTCAAAAAATAATGCACAAGTATACACAAAATGAATAACTTTATTCAATAAAAAAAAATCATAAGATGCTGAAACTATTAGAAACAAGGAAAAATTTCACCGGATTGACAGTGCCAGCAGATTCCCATATATTTGTAGCAGTGATGTGGCTCAAATCTCCCCTAGAAAATTTATGTTGGAGATCAAATTTGGAGTGCGTATGGGCTTCAATCTGCTGGGGAAACACACATATAAATACAATTAGATATGTCGATTCAAACAACAAATATTGATTGATAATGCACATACAAAAAATACAATCAATAATTTTAGAACAAATTTCTCACCATCAACGGTTCTGTTCTGGCATATTTATCTTCTCATATTTGAGCTTCAATCTGCTGGGGAAACACACATATAAATACAATTAGATACGTTGATTCAAACAACAAATATTGATTGATAATGCACATACAAAAAATACAATCAATAATTTTAGAACAAATTTCTCACCATCGACGGTTCTGTTATGGCAGATTTATCTTCTCATATTTGAGCTTCAATCTGCTGGGGACACACACATATAAATACAATTAGATATGTCGATTCAAACAACAAATATTGATTGATTTAATGCACATACAAAAAATACAATCAATAATTTTAGAACAAATTTTTCACCATCGACAGTTCTATTTGGCAGATTTATCTTCTCATATTTGATCTTGGGTGCTGGCGGCTCCTGCATTTTACCAAGATGCACATGAAAAAGTATCAAACAATTGTTGAAAGAAAATGAAAATGGAAATGCAGAACTAGAGCAGGATAATTCAAAATAAGTGTTTTGAAAATGTTTTGGGCGGAGTTTTATAAGCGGGAATTTTTTAAATTTAAAATATTTGCTGTCGTTACCATTTATCTTGCTGTCACCATCTATCTTCTTTTGTTTTCTCTGTCTTGCTCTGTTTTCTCTATTGCCATTTGTTGTTGTCGTCTGCTGTCTCCTGCTACCGTCTGTGTATAACATGATGGATGCCATGCATCTTATGGTATCTTATGCATATCTTAACATGCACTTTTTATTAGGAGCTTAGCTTCTCCCACTGACAAATTCCCCCTTATCCTTATGTCCATGACTCCACTCCATCGCATACCCATAAGCCTACGGCTTGCACTACCATCCGTATTTCGTGCCCAGCTTGTCAGTTGAATTGAATGACCTATAGCTTGCAGTCCGTAAATAAGGAAAATGTGATAATTTAAAATTTAAATTTTTCACTTGGCCATACTTAAATAAAAAGATTAAATTGTATTTCTTTATAAATACTAAAAGATTTGATTGTATTTTTTATTTTTATTTTTTAAAGTAATTATTATATGTAAAAAGGCAGGTGAAATGAGTTGAATTTTTTAATATATTTTATGAACTTTTTAAATAAAATATTATAAAAATTAGGTACACAAATATTATTTTAATAGATTATATCTAAAAATAATAATTTATTTCTCTTTGTATTATTGTCTTGATAATTTTAAAATTTATGAAAAACGTTTTTACTATTTTAAAGATAATATATTGTAATATTTTTATGTTTATATATATTTTTTAAAGTTTAAATCAAATAAATGAAAATTTGACAATATAAACTATTTTATTAAAATTGGATCATGTTCAAAATTAATATGCAAAAAAGTAAATAAAATCTAAATATTACAATAAAATTTGTACTAAAAACTTTTTAATTTATTTTTTAATGAGATTCTAAATTTTATGAAGAAAGAAGAAATTTCCTAGTATTGTAAAAATAATATATTGTAATGCTTTTAAATTTTAATTTAATTTTATTAAATGTTAAATCAAATAAATTAAAAAGTTGACAACATAAACTATTTTATTAAAATTGAACCATTAGATTTAGTTCAAAATAAATATACAAATAGTAAATTGCACAACACAAGTAAGTAATATTTTATAGTATAAAATAGTGATAAATTCTTTTATGCTTTTTTATTTATTTTAAAATAGTAATAAATATAAAAAAATAGGTTTATATGTTTTATTAAGTTAGCTTCAATGTTAGCTTCATCAACAATAATATTAATATTTTTAAAATATAACTTTATTAATTAAATCAAATAAATTGATAGAAATAGTAATAAAATAAAGTCATATTTTTTATGTATTTTATTAACTTGTTCTTCATTAATTAAAATTATCACAATTACTAATTATAACTTAATTAAAATATCTTTAATTAATAATATTTTTAAAATATCCAGGTAATCAATTTTAGTTGTATTAAAATTATTTAACTATAATTAAAAATTAAAATACAATGAGTATGATTTGTTTTTACAATTTCAAAATTTGGGCGATCGGCATTTGGTTTGCGTTTTCTCGGTGATCGGTGTCTTGACATCTCTGATGTCCTCGCTGCCTCATGCATGTCAGGTGTGTTGTTTCTGGTTTACTGCATTTAAGTTGCATGAATTTGCCTCCTGATCCCTGACCTTCGGTAGAGGCCGTACCCTCAGCCTCGCTTCCTACTAGGGCTTCTATGGAGCCAAACCCTAATCCCAATATTAAGGCCAACAATCCTCATTCGACTTCCAAACCAAAGTCCTTCTCTGAAGCCATTACCCACTCCGCCTTTGGTATTGGCGTTGGAGCCAAGTTTCAAGTTGCTAGCACAAATGGAGCAGTGGATCCGGTAAGGTCTCTAGGGCGGTCTTGTCGTCTTTCTCCATTTCTCTGAATTCTGATATGATCAATGAAATTGTTAAAGCAAAGAATAGACTAAGGGATTTTGCTATTTTCTTTATTGTTGTCGATGTTGAGAAATGTCCTCCTCAAAAGTTTCTTGATGATTGGTTTCATAATTATTTGAATTTGAAGCTAGGGTTTCATATCTCTTTTTGCAGATAGATTCAACCTAGATTATTTGTTATTTTCTTTAATAACTTGGGCACTCAACAAGCGGTCCTTAAAAAAAATATTGGACTGTTGGTAATACTTCCTTTAGTGCCCTAGCCTAGACCCTGGAAGCCATACATGAGGAGGTTCTTGCACTCTCCGCTCGCTGGATTCTGGTTAAGAATATCCCTCCTTTCCTCTGGTGTTTTCTCCCTCATCTACTTGAACCATTAGGAAAAGTCATTAGGATGGATGACACTAGACTTGTTCCCCACATGAATGCCAGGGCCCTAATTTCATTGAAACCTGGCATGGAGATTCCTGCTTCCCTAGATATCAACATCGTAGAAGAGACATTTTCTTGCCCTATTGAGATGTTGGGAGGGCTTAATGCTTGTTTTCTGTGTAAAAATGAAGTGCATCTAAGAAAGGACTGTCCTATCCTTAAACGGAAAAATGTTGCTAAATCTCAACCTTTAGGTTCCTCCCCTAGCTCGACCCCCCCTTTGCAAGATCCTCCACCCCCTTCACCTCTAATTTCTAGTGAAAAAATTGTTATCTCTCCTCTTGCTAGTGCTCATGCCGAAATTGTGTGCTCCCAAACTCTGGTTTCATCTTCTCCTAACCCTCCTTTCATGAACTTATCCATCCCTGATGGATTTCAAACCATTGTTAGCAAAAAATTAAGAAGGAAGGATAATGCTACAACCAGTAACACCAACCTTCAAATTCAATCCTCACCTATTTCACCTGCATCATCCTTGATTTCCCTAGCTCTTACGCCCACCTTTGAATCCTCCTCTTGTCTGCCTAGGCCCAAATCTTATGGGATAAAGATTGATAATAGTTTGAATCTCAGCCTCCCCCCTAAGACTTTCAAGGAAATTAATGATGGTTCTACGCTGGAAATTATTCCTACTTGTTCTTCCCACCGCCAGTTTTCCATCCCCGCTTACTCCATCCCTTCAGTGCCTACCACTGGAATGCCACCCTTATTAACTGATGACATGGAAATCTTGATTCCTCCAGTTTCTGACGATGATGAATTAGATGACAAAATTGACATTCCCCAGTCTAAAAGAAGAGGTAGGCCTCTAGGGTCCAAAAATAAAAACATTCTTGGAAAAAGTGGATCTACTCAATCGACTAATACTAATATTGATGGGTCTACGGATCCTAAGCGTTCCTTCGCCTCAGCTGGTTCCTCATGAATTTTGTTTCCTGGAGCATAAGGGGACTTGAGTCCCCAAATAGGAAGCACATTATCAAGTGTTATCTCGATACTATTAAGCATATGGATTGTTTACTGTTACAAGAATTAAAAGCCATTGATTTTGTGCTTGAAAGTGACCTGAATTTAATTTGGAAGGACACTATTAAGGTAATTTCCAATCATACTAAAGGTAAGGGGGTGTTGGCCTTCTCATTAATCCTAAATGGGTGATTTGTATCATGGATAGATGAGTGTCTCCCTATAATAGAGTTGTTTGGGTCACTATGAGCTTTAATTCTTTATCTTTCAGTATTTGTTCCATCTATGCCTCTAACGATTACAAAGAAAGAGCGGATTTCTAGTCATGACTCGCCTCCTTCCCCAATATCCCCTGGATTTTTCGAGGTGATTTCAATATGATCGAATCTCAAGAAGAAAAAATTGGGGGCCTCCCCTTTTCCTGGAAAGATTTAGAAAAATTCCAATGGAACGGGATGAAACATTGCAATCACCTATTTGACCCACTTACTGGTAACTCTGGTGGCTACAATGGTCTATGGCATACTTGGTGTAACTATCAACAAGGCTCCTCTCGATTATATGCCAAACTGGATAGATTTTATGCTAACAAGAATTTCTTATCCTTCCTCCTTGATGATCTTGGGAAGTTGGTTACGATGACGCCCACATCGCTTTCAGATCACCACCCTATCTTAGTTTCTATTAGAATTAATGATTCCCATGTTGCTAAGAAGGCTGGTAACCCAAGATTCATTCTCAATAATTACCTCCTCCTTGATGAAGATGTTCTTTCTGCTATCCAAATTATTAGAATTATCAACCAAAACAATCTCCCCTCTCTATCCTCTATGGATCTCTGGAGCCAAAACATTTCTGCCTGACATAATTTATTAAAAACCATTGGCCAAAAGAAGGCTAAAGACCACAGATACTCAAAGAAATTTCTCTCTGCTAAGCTTCGCACTGCTAAATTAAATATTCAAACTGATCCCTATGACTCCACTCTTTGCACTCAAGTTGCTTAGGCTAGGGAATTTCTTAGGCAACACCAAGTTAAAATTAGAGGAGCCAATATCAGATCTCGTGCTCACTGGCTCCAAAATGGTGATAGAGGATCTAATTTTTTCTTCAATCTTCTTAAACAAAAGTAGGCTAATGAATCTATACACGGAATTTTTGTTGACAACAAAGAGATTATTGATAATGAAGGTATCAAAGATGCTTTTGTTAAGTTTTATAGTAAGTTATTTACTTCAGAAGACACTGAGGAGGCTAAATCTCTCAGGCATCACTATAAATCTCTTATCGCCAATAGAATCTCCAGGCAAGATGGTGACCTACTCAATAAAGAAATTACCTTAGAAGAAATTGAAAAAGCTATTAAGTCTCTGAAGAATGATAAGGCTCCAGGCCTTGGTGGTCTTTCGATTAAATTCTATAAGGCCAATATGGACAGGATTTGCAAAGACCTCTATGATATCTATTCTGAAGCTTATTCTAAGGATACCCTGGGGAGCCTCATCAATAGAGGGATCATTAAGTTGATCCCTAAGGATGGTGACAAAGCCCTTCTAAATAATTAGAGGCCTATTACCCTTCTTAATGTGTCTTATAAAATTCCTGCGAAGATTATGGCTCTAAGACTTGAAACCATCCTTCCCAAATTTGTGAGTACCACCCAAACTGGATTCATCAAAGGGAGATATATTCTAAAAAATTTGATCACTAGCTGGGAAGCTATGCATTGGTTTGAAAGCATTCTAACCAGAATTCTGCTATGTTGCTTCTTGATTTTGAGAAAGCTTATGACCAGATTGAGTGGGAATTTATCATTATGATGTTAGAAGCTTTTGGTTTCCCTCCTTTTTTTTGCAACCTTGTTAAAATTCTTTAAAAAGATGCTTCTGCTCAGATTGAAATCAACGGCTCCCTATCTGAACCTTTCCCCCTTGGTAGATCCATTAGGCAAGGTTGTCCCCTGGCCCCTGCCCTTTTTTTCATTGCCTCAGATGCCCTCTCCTACATCATTAGGGACAATTCCATCTCTCATGTTGTTAAAGGCATTACCCTTCCCAACGATATTGAAATGATTAACTGCCAATTTGTTGATGATACCTCATTATTTTTGAAGCCACTGAATTCAATTTTGAAGTTCTTCAATCCAAACTTAACGCCTTATGTACCATCTCAGGCTCGCACATCTCTCAATATAAATATATAATATACGGGAGCCTGAGATGGTATAGAAGGCGTTAAGTTTGGATTGAAGATATATTTTAATAAAGTTATATTTTAAAAATATTAATATTATTGTTGATGAAGCTAACATTGAAGCTAACTTAATAAAACATATAAACCTATTTTTTATATTTATTACTATTTTAAAATAAACAAAAAAGCATAAAAGAATTTATCACTATTTTATACTATAAAATATTACTTGTGTTGTGCAATTTACTATTTGTATATTTATTTTGAACTAAATCTAATGGTTCAATTTTAATAAAATAGTTTATGTTGTCAACTTTTTAATTTATTTGATTTAACATTTAAAAAAATTAAATTAAAATTTAAAAGCATTACAATATATTATTTTTACAATGCTAGGAAATTTCTTCTTTCTTCATAAAATTTAGAATCTCATTAAAAAATAAATTAAAAAGTTTTTAGTACAAATTTTATTGTAATATTTAGATTTTATTTACTTTTTTGTATACTAATTTTGAACATGATTCAATTTTAATAAAATAGTTTATACTGTCAATTTTTCATTTATTTGATTTAAACTTTTAAAAATATATATATAAACATAAAAATAGTACAATATATTATCTTTAAAATAGTAAAAACATTTTTCATAAATTTTAAAATTATCAAGACAATAATACAAAGAGAAATAAATTATTATTTTTGATTATAATCTATTAAAATAATATTTGTGTACCTAATTTTTATAATATTTTATTTATAAAGTTCATAAAATATATTAAAAAATTCAACTCATTTCACCTGCCTTTTTACATATAATAATTGCTTAAAAAATAAAAAATACAATCAAATTTATTAGTATTTATAAAGAAATACAATTTAATCTTTTTATTTAAGTATGGCCAAGTGAAAAAATTAAATTTTAATTTATCACATTTTTCTTATTTACGAATTGCAAGCTGCAGATCATTCAATTCAACTGACAAGCTGGGCACAGAATACGGATGGTAGTACAGGCCGCGGGCTTATGGGTATGCGATGGAGTGGAGTCATGGACATAAGGATAAGGGGGAATCTGTCGGCTGGGTAGACAGTGTCGAATATTTGCATCGGCCATTAGTCAGTGCCGTTACTTCCGTCAGTCCTGTTGCAACCGCCAGTTCATGTGCAACATGCGATGCCCACCTCCCAACATCTGTGACTGATTTAACATCTGCACGGGTACTGTTTTGAATGACTTTAATTTTTTATTTATTTAAACTTTCGTACTCACATTCTATGAACGGATGGAGAGTTTTTAAAGTTTGAAAAATAATTTAAAAAACTTAAAAAACTCTCCATCCGTTCATAGAATGTGAGTACGAAAGTTTAAATAAATAAAAAATTAAAGTCATTCAAAACAGTACCCGTGCCACAGATGTTGGGAGGTGGGCATCGCATGTTGCACGTGAACTGGCAGTTGCAACAGGACTGACGGAAGTAACGGCACTGACTAATGGCCGATGCAAATATTCGGCAAATTAGCCAGTGCCCGAAGTTTTGACATGTACAACCATCATTTTGGAGTTTCTCCATACTTATCTCTTTAATTATTTTCTACATTTTGTTTGCAGCCGTTAAATTCAATTCTAACGTACTTCGTGGCAGACACGATCAGTCAATTTTAACGTATTCACGAAGTCCGTTGTCGTTGCGCGCAAAATAAAATAATAATAAACACAATATGGAAAATATCTGATTTTCGTGATCGAAAGCTATTGTACTCAATGGTGATTAATGTTACACTCACCCTGATTTCTCGGGCCGAAAGATACCGGAGTAAATGGTGAAGTGATACAATTGAAAGGACAAGTTAGGCTTGAACATAAACACGCAACTATTTAATAAATCTAATTATTACGCTCAATGGTGTTCTCATTTGAAAGGGGCGGGATTTTTTAAATGTGATTAATTATTATATATAAAAACAAAAATCAAAGGACATGTTAGGCTTGAACATAAACATGCATCGATTTAGTTGAGCATATATATATACATAACGTTCAATAGTCTTCTCATTTGAAAGGAGTGGGTTTGTTTTTATTTGCCATGGATGGGTTGTAAAAGGGATGCAAGACAATTCAATACATCTAGTTTGTTCATAGTTTTTTAATGGAATTTTTAGTTATTTATTATTTTTTCTTTGATTATTTCTAATTCTAAATTTAGATGCAAATAAAAAAATGTTCTATGTTGTTCTATACACAGCTTGGTACATTAGATAATATTAAAATATTATTTCTATTGTTATCACGTAGTGACAATGAGCACTAAGTGTACCATTCATTCTCATAAAAGATAGGTTCTTGTGAACTACTACTTATTAAACATGGAATAATGAGTTTGACTAAAAAATTCCAATCGTGATAACAATATTTGATATATCTTTTTTACAAATGTGATTAATTATTATATCTATTATTTGTAGAAATATAATAGATTATTTATATTTTTTATATTAAGAATCGAGAGTTCAAAAACAAAGAGGCCAGGCCACACCAAAACAGGTTGTAACCACCAAGGGACAGCAAATAGAAGAGTAACCGAGGGGTGCTAACAAGCACAAAAAGGTCTATGTATGCTAGCGCATTAAGAAAAGAAACAAAACCACAAGAACAATATCAACAAAGGATGCCATCATAGGCCTCAACCCGGGTCGTCCACCTCTGAGGGCCTTCCATCCAAACAATGAGCTTCTGGCTTTGGATCTGCATCAACATCTCCACCTGTTTGAGGGAGAGAGCACCCTGTTGTTCCTAACTTCATCATTCAGTTGCTTAAGGGCCTCCTCAAAGGATGAGCAGTTATTCATGTTTCGAAAAGACTCAGTATTGTAAAATAAAAAAAGGTAAAATTCATTTTTTTAAGTAATAATATTATTATGTATAATATGATAATTTTATTGATTGTATTACATATTAATCAATTTGACTATAATTAAATATTAAATATTGTAAGGATATAATATCATATTTTAAATACCTAATGTCTTAAAAATTGTGCAAAAATAAACTCACCCTCTACAAATAGTAGATAAATAGTAAGTATTTTTTATTAAATTTAAAGATGTATATATCGTATTCATCGAATGAATTTTAAAAATTGAAATTGAATGTATATTATAGATATGTTTTATTATTCTATTGTAAAAATGCTTTTAAATAATTACTCAACTATAAATTAATAATTTATATGAAAATATGAAATTCAAACCTAATATAATAAACATAATAAAATACTATAATAATACCAATTATGAATATAATTAAATACTATATAACAACAAACAATAATAATAAATATAATAAACATGAAATTTCCCTTTGTAAATATCAAAATTTTATTCTATGATCACCACCCATCATTTTATATATAGTGAAGATTAAAATTTTTCCCTTAGTATATTTTCCTACTTCATTAGGAAGAACGAGCAATGAACTGTTTGGGAAAAGTAAAATTATTGGAGCAAAAGCTAAAAATCTGGTGCGGAAAGAGTTAGTTATTTAAGCAGTATTTTGGGAACATACTCCAAAAATAGTAGACATCTAATTTTTACTTATTGACAGACAAGACAAAATTATGAAGACAAACGTCTCATAATTGATCTAAGTCGGTCCAGACAAGCACAGCATAGAATTCAAAGTTCCATCATTATTGGACGTTCGCAAATATGTGATTTAACATACGGAGTGACGTCTCAAATTAATCTAGATTAGTATAAATCAAATTAATCTAAATCATTGACTTGTTGACGCGAACGCAGTTTAAGAAGAGCATTTCCCACCCAAACAATACCACAGAACAAACTGCATTTCCCAAATACCAATGGCCATTTCCATCGCTTTACACAAGAAGCTCATCATTTCAGTCTTTCTTCTCTTCTTCTTCTTCTTCCCCTCTTCCCTGTCCAACAGATGTCCTTCCCATGAATCCCAAGCTCTTCTACGCTTCAAAGCTGCCTTGAACGACACCTCAAACGGCTATCTTCATTCGTGGGTGAATGGCAGTGACTGTTGCACCAACTGGACTGGCATCTCCTGCGACAATTTCACCAACCACGTTGTCTCTGTTGAAGCAACAGACTTTACCAATAGTTTCCACGGTGTGATATCTGAGAGCCTCTGCCAACTCCCTTTCCTCACATCACTCACTATATATGGAGCATCGGGTACTACCATTCCTCCCTGTTTGGGAAATCTCTCGCATATGCAATCTCTACTTTTATCTTTAAATAGATTGAGTGGGATGATTCCCCCTTCCCTTTGTTTGCTCGCCCGCCTTACACGCCTTTCTCTTACAGGCAATAACTTGAATGGACGCATACCTTCGTGCCTCGGCAATCTTTCGGCTTTACATACCCTTTACCTTTATAGGAACCAAATTAGCGGAAGCATACCGACTTCCATCGGGAGTCTCTCTTTGTTGCAGTTTTTAGATCTTGGATATAACCAACTAAGCGGGACCATTCCCTCTTCATTTTCTCAGCTTTCCTCCCTCATTAACTTGTATGCCGATGGCAATCAGTTCAATGAAACAGTCTCTTCTTCTTCCCTTCCACCTTCTTTACTTCTTCTATACCTATCATTAAATCATTACCAGTCTATTTCAGAAACTTTTTTTCACAACCTTACAAGCCTAAATCATTTGTATTTATCCGATTGTGTGCTAAATATTAGCACATCTTGGATTCCACCCTTCAGTTTATCTGACCTATATTTAGTGTCATGTGTGATTGACAGTGAATTTCCAGCTTGGATTTCAACCCAATTCTCACTTCAAGTATTGGAATTGACTAACGCCAGTCTTGTGGGCATAATTCCTTCTTGGCTATGGGAAACCAGTCCTCTGTTGGTTCATCTAAACCTTTCAAGAAATTATCTGGAAGGAAGCCTATCCTCGAATACTTCAATAGGAGTACACATAGAAGAGCTAGATGTCTCTAGAAATTATCTGAGTGGGCACATGCCATCAACGTGGCCTTCTAATATGAGCATATTGCTACTCAATGATAATTTGTTCAGTGGCAATATTCCTTCAAGCCTCGGAAAGTTATCTAAACTCCAGCTACTAGATCTTGCAAACAACCATATATCTGGAATGATTCCTTTGACCCTATCCAATTGCTCTTCTTTAATTGTCCTAAATTTGGGAAATAACAGTTTGGAAGGAAGCTTACCACATGAATTCAGTAAGCTAAGTGAATTAAGTTCATTAGTTGTTCATGGTAATAGTCTTAATGGATTGTTCCCTTCCTCAATAGTAAATTGTTCAAATTTACAAGTTCTTGATATTGGGCATAACTTGTTTGGAGGTGAAATCCCAAGGTTGATTACAAATCTGTCAAGTCTAAGAATATTGGTGATGAAGGAGAACAAGTTTACAGGTAGCATCCCTTTAGAATTAGGCAAACTAATGAACCTCCAAATATTGCTCCTTTCTTCTAATCATCTTTCAGGTTCAATTCCACACACAATTGTATCATTGCGAGCAATGATGAATGAAAGCCAAGATGGTTTTATATTGTCCATAAGTAAATTTACATATGGAGTTATATATCAAGATGGATTGGACATGATTTCAAAAGGCAGAGATGAGTACTACCCATATATTCTTTCTACACTCACATCCATAGATCTCTCAAATAATGAACTAGAGGGGGGAATTAGTTCTGATTTTGGGAATTTGAAGGGATTGAAGGTTTTGAACCTTTCAATGAACAATTTGAATGGGACCATTCCGAGTAGTTTGGGAGAAATGAGCCAGTTAGAGTCATTAGACCTTTCAAGAAATAAATTTTCAGGGAAAATCCCTCCAGAGTTAGATTATCTAAGCTCATTAGGTTTCTTGAATTTATCCAACAACCACCTTGCAGGAAGTATACCACAAGGACGACATATAACCACATTTAATGTATCCTCTTATTTAGAAAATCCTAACTTGTGGGGGTGTCCCTTAGCTGGAAATTGTTCTTGGCCACAATTTGTTCAACCTCCTCCAATTCCAATTAGCCAAAAAAAGAAAAGCACAAGATATCCTTGGTATGGGATAGCAATGGGATTGTCTTTTGGAGTAGCTTTTGGAGGGATAGTGTCATTGATTTTGATAAAAATGAGTTGGAGAAGGAAATACTTCAATAAAGTCGATACAATTCTAAAAAAATTGTTTCCATGGATTAAGAATATGACACTATAAAGGGATCTATCTACATTTGATTGAAATGTGAGTATTTCTTTTTCTTTAAAGTATTTATCATTAATTTATTTAATATTAAATGTAATAATCTTAAAAGAAATTATTACTTGACTTTTCAGAAATCTTTTTGATTAGTTACTCTATCTAAATATTATAGATTTCTTATAGTACTTTTAAATTGAATATTTGATTCCTTTCATTGGACTAATATATAATTCTATCTACAGGGATCAAATTTTCCTTATCTATTGAAGACATGGTGTTATTGCTAGATTTACTCAGCATATTATCCTATACACCAGTTCATTATTTATGGATTAGCAAAGAATCTATATAATTTAATATTTACAAATTTGTATCGATTGTACATGATCTCCGAAGAAACAATAGTATAGTTCTAAATAAACATTGAGGTATAAATACTGTGTAAAATATTAATAGTTTTCAACTCATGAAAACTTGTGTAATAATTTTTTTCTTCTTCATCCAATAAGATGGAATGTCTCTATATTTTTAACATATATTAGTGTTAAATTTTCATAAGTTTGTGTTGCATTAAAAGAAATATATCATTTTACTTCTCTCGAAGACTATAAAGATTTCTATTGTAATTGATAATTATATTTTATCCCTGAAATGCAATTATAACATTTAAAAATGTTTCAAATATTTGCATAATTAAAAAATATGATATTTGAACCATTGGTTAACTTTGTACACAAAAGATGAGATTAACATAGATGTTTGAAGGATACAAATACTTGAGAGGACCACTAGATTTCGTATTAGTCTCTTTTTTGTATTAGATTTGCATAGTAAACTAATTTCTAGTATCTACATTAGAAATAGGGCTATCTGATAGACCATTGAACTAAATTATTGTTTCAAACTTTGAAACTTCTTTGATGACTATGAAAAAAGAGTTGGAGTTTGTTGGAGATATATAAACGCATGGACAGTTTATAGAATAGATAAAAATTTGAGATTTTTATGGTCTCTTTGATGCGGGAGGATCTTAGGTTTCTTGGCAATCTTGCATCAACAAAAAAATATTTTTCTTTCTATTTTCTTGTTTGTTCAGTCTCTGAGTTTCTTTCAGTACACCTTCTATTTGGATATTTGGTAGTTGTGGACGTTGTGGTGTGTTACTTGCATCATATTGAACCTACACCTAGGTTTGCACCTTGATTGGTTACTTCATTGTTGAGATCTCATGGATTCTTGGCGGGTCCTATCTATTCTTCATGTTTCACAACCAATTTGTATTTTCTAATCTCGTGGATGCATTTCTTGATCAATGAATCTAAATGTGGCTCATTTCTTGATGTTTGCATTTCTTGATCAATGAAGCTAAATGTGGCTCATTTCTTGATGTTTCTACACCTCTGGCCGACCTATTTTAGGATTCATGATTTATTTTTTATCTACTTGAGGGAGATCCTTATGATTTGGGTCTTGACCTATAATTCTAATACATTTTCTTCTCATTGGGAAATGTAATTTATGGGTCAACTTGATCCTTGTAAATGCTTTATAAGATGATGTGATCGATCCTTAGAGGGAGTTCAATAGTTCTTGGTAGCTTAGTAGTTCTAGTTAATATGATAACCTCTTGAAGGTGAGCATATAGGATTTCTATTTGTAATGAAACTTTTACACCTAGAATATAAGACTTCATATTGCAGATCAACTATAAACATTATTTTCTGATAATGCGAAGGCTGATCTTGGTTGTCTCTTGATTGATTCTTGTTGTTTTCATTGTGTGAAACTTGAATGGATGCATACCTTCCTGCCTTTGTTTTCTCACCCGCCTTACAGTCCTTTATCTCTACCACAATAACTTGAATGGAAGCATACCTTCATGCCTCGGCAATCTTTCAGCTTTAAATACCCTTTTCCCTTTATATGAACCAAATTAGCGGAAGCATACCGACTTCCATTGGGAGTCTCTCTTTATTGTAGAATTTAGATCTTGGATATAACCAACTAAGCGAGACCATTCCCTCTTCATTTTCTCAGCTTTCCTCCTCGTTAACTTGTATACCAATGGCAATCAGTTCAATGAAATGCTGTCTTCTTCTTCCCTTCCACCTTCTTTAGTTCTTCTATACCTATCATTAAATCATTACCAGTCTATTTCAGAAACTTTTTTTCACAACCTTAGAAGCCTAAATGATTTGTATTTATCCGACAGTGTGCTAAATATTAGCACAACTTGGATTCCACCATTCAGTTTGTCTGACCTATATTTAGTGTCATGTGTGATTGACAGTGAGTTTCCATCTTGGATTTCAACACAATTCAGACTTGAATGGTTGGGAATAACAAACACCAGTCTTTTCGGCATAATTCCCTCTTGGCTATGGGAAACCAGTCCTCTATTGATTCATCTAAACCTTTCAAGAAATTATCTGGAAGGAAGCCTATCCTCGAATACTTCAATAGGGATACACATACAAGAGCTAGATTTCTCTAGAAATGATCTGAGTGGGCACATGACATCAATGTGGCCTTCTAATATGACCATATTGTGACTCAATGATAATTTTTTCAGTGGCAATATTCCTTCAAGTCTCAGAAAGTTATCTAAACTCAAGCTACTAGATCTTGCAAACAACCATATAACTGGAATGATCCCTGTGAGCCTATCTAATTTCTCTTCCCTAAGGGTCCTAAATTTGGGAAATAACAGTTTGGAAGGAAGCTTACCTCATGAATTTAGTAAGCTAAGTGAATTGTATTCATTAGTTGTTAACATTAATAGTCTTAATGGATTGTTCCCTTTCTCAATAGTAACTTGCTCAAATTTGCAAGTTATTGATATTGGGGATAACTTGTTTGGAGGTGAAATCCCAATGTTGATTACAAATCTATCAAGTCTAAGGGTATTGGTGATGAAGGAGAACAATTTTATAAGTAGCATCCCTTTAGAGATTGGCAAATTAATGAACCTCCAAATCTTGCGCCTTTCGTCCAATCATCTCTCAAGTTCAATTCCGCACACAATTGTATCATTGCAAGCAATGATGATTGAAAGCCAAGATGGTTACATATTGTCTACTACAATTTTTTTTTATCAAGATGGCTTGGATATGACTTCAAAAGGTATAGATGAGCACTATCCATATATTCTTTCCACTCTTAGATCCATAGATCTCTCAAAGAATGAGTTAGAGGGAGAAATTACTAATGATTTTGGGAATTTGAAGGGAATGCGGCATTTGAAACTTTCAATGAATAATTTGAATGGGACCATTCCATGTACTTTGGGAGAAGTGAGACAACTAGAATCCTTAGACCTTTCAAAAAATAAAATTTCAGGAAAAATCCCACAAGAGTTTGATTTTCTAAACTCTTTAGGTTTCTTGGATTTATCTAACAACCACCTTTCAGGAAGAATACCACAAGGACCACACATGACAACATTTGGAGAATCCTCTTATTTAGGAAATCCTAATTTGTGTGGGTGTCCACTACCCATAAATTGTTCTTGGCCACAATTTGTTCAACCTCCTCCAGTTCCAACTAACAAAAGAAAGCAAAGTACTAGATATCCTTGGTATGGGATAGCATTGGGATTGTCATATGGAGTAGCTTTTGGAGGGATAATGTCATTTATTTTGATAAAAATAAGTTGGAGAAGCATATACTTCAATAAAGTTGACACGATTCTAAAAATTTTATTTCCATGGATGAAGAATCTAACACTATCAAGGGATCAATCTACACTTCATTGAAATGTGAGTTTTTCTTCTTCTTTGTTGTATTTCTCATAATTTATCTAGAATTAAATGCAAAAAAATTTATAGAGATTAGTACTTAAGTTTTTAGATTTTTTTTCTAGTTGTTCTATCTAAAAATTATACATTTCTTGTAGTACTCTTGAATTGAGTAATTGAATCGTATCATCGTTACTAACATATAATTCTATCTGCAAGAATCTACTTTTGGTTAGGATGATTCTTGATGTATCTTTCTTACTGAAGATATGTTATTATTGATGGCTTCACTCAACATGTTATTATGTTAGAATTTTTATTTCTAGTGTACATGATTTTGGGAAGGACCAACAATCTTGTTATAAATAAACATTCAGATCTAAATATTATTTAAAATACTAATAGTTTTCATCTCATGAAAACTTGTGTGAAACTATTTTATTCTTCATTTAACAAAACATGGAGCCTCAAAGTTTTTAACTTAGTGTTACATATTCATAAATTTGCATTTCTTATAAACATCATTTTACAAGGCTTCACTCAGCATGTTATTATGTTATTGAAGATACAACTTCATTGTTTATATGCAATATCAAGAATATATAATCTAATAGTTACAATTTTTTTTCTAGTGTACATTATTTTGGGATGGACCAACAATCTTATTATAAATAAACATTCAGATGTAAATGTTATGTAAAATACTAGTTAATAGTTTTTAGCACATGAAAAGTTGTATGAAACTATTTTATTCTTCTTTTAACAAAATCGAGTGTCTCAAAGTTTTTAACTTAGTGTTACACATTCATAAGTTTGCATTCCTTATAAAAATCATTTTACAAGGCTTCACTTAGCATTTTATTAATTTATTGAAGATACAAATTCATTGTTTATACAATATCAAGAATACTCCTTGATCTTTCACTTGATAACTTGAATGGAAGCATACCTTCCTGCCTTTGTTTTCTCAATCACCTTACAGTCTATTATCTTCCAGGAAATAACTTGAATGGACACATACCTTCATGCCTTGAAAATATTTCATCTTTAAATATCATTTTCCTTTATATAAACCAAATTAGCGGAAGAACACTGACTTCCATTGGGAGTCTCTCTTTGTTACATCTTTTAGATCTTGGATATAACCAACTAAGAGAGACCATTCTCTCTTAATTTTCTTGGCTTTCCTCCCTCATTATCTTGTATGTCTATGGTAATTATTTCAATGAAACAATCTATTTTTCTTCCCTTCTACATTCTTTAGTTCTTCTATACCTATCATTAAATCATTACCAATCTATTTTAGAAACTTTTTTTCACAACCTTACAAGCCTAAATAATTTTTATTTATCCAATTGTGTGATAAATATTAGCACAACTTGGATTCCACCATTCAATTTATCTTACCTATATTAAGTTTCGTGTGATTGACAATGAATTTCCAACTTGGATTTCAACTAAATTCTCAATTCAAATATTGGAATTAACTAACGCCAGTCTTGTGGGCATAATTCCTTTTTGTCTATGAGAAACCAATCCTCTATTGGTTCATCTAAACCTTTCAGGAAATCATGCCCTCAAATATTTTAATAGGGGTAAACATAGAAGAGCTAGATGTATCTAGAAATGATCTCAATGGGCACATGCCATCAATGTGGCCTTCTAATATGAGTATATTGCTACTCAATGATAATTTGTTCAGTGGATATATTGCTTCAAGCCTTGGAAAGTTATCTAAACTCAAGCTACTAGATCTCGCAAACAACCATATAACTGGAATGATCCACGTGAGCCTATTCAATTTCTCTTCTTTAATTGTCCTAAATTTGGGAAACAATATTTTGGAAGGAAGCTTACCACATGAATTTAGTAAGCTAAGTCAATTAAGTTCATTATTTTTTCACGGTAATAGTCTTAATCGATTGTTCCCTTCCTCAATAGTAAATTTTTCAAATTTACAAGTTCTTGATATTGGGCATAACTTGGTTGATTACAATTCTATCAAGTCTAAGAATATTGGTGATGAAGGAGAACATGTTTACATGTACTATCCCTTTAGAATTAGGAAAACTAATGAACCTTAAAATATTGCTCATTTCCTCCAATTACCTCTCAGGTTCAATTCCACACACAATTGTATCATTGCAAGAAATGATGAATGAAAGCCAAGATGGTTTTATATTGTCCATAAGTAAATTTATTAATGGAGTTACATATCAAGATGGATTGGATTTCAAAAGGCAGAGATGGGCACTACCCATATACTCTTTCCACACTCACATCCATAGATCTCTCAAATATAATGAATTGGAGGGAGGAATTACATCCAATTTTTATAATTTGAAGGGATTGAGGATTTTGAACCTTTCAATGAATAATTTGAATGAGACCATTCCAAGTAGTTTTGGAGAAATGAGCTAGTTAGAGTCATTAGACCTTTCAAGAAATAAATTCTCAGGGCAAATCCATCGAGAGTTTGATTGTATATGCTCATTATGTTTCTTGAATTTATCCAACAACCACCTTGCAGGAAGTATACCACAAGGATAATATATAACCACATTTAATGTATCCTCTTATTCAGGAAATTCTAATTTGTGGGGGTGTCCCTTACATAGAAATTATTCTTGGCCACAATTTGTTCAACCTCCTCCACTTCCAATTAGCCAAAAAATGAAAAGCACAAGATATCCTTGGTATGGAATAGCAATGGGATTGTCTTATGGAGTAGATTTTGGAGGGATAGTGTCATTAATTTTTATAAAAATGTATTGGAGAAGGAGATTCTTCAATAAAGTTGATACAATTCTAAATTATTTTTTTCCATTGATTAAGAATATGACACTATAAAAAGATTTATCTACATTTGATTGAAATGTGAGTATTTCATTTTCTTTGATGTATTTATCACATGTTAATTTGTTTTATTATTAAATGTAAAAATCTTAAAAGAAAGTATTACTTAACTTTTTAGAAATTTTTTTATTAGTTACTCTATCTAAAAATTATAGATTTCTTGTAGTAATTTTAAATTGAATATTTGATTCCTTTCATTGGACTAACATATAACTCTATTTACAGGGATCTATTTTTCCTTAGTTATTGAAGACATGTTTTTATTGTTGCATTCACTCAATATATTATCCTATATATAGGTTCATTGTTTATATATTATCAAGACCCTATATAATTTAATATTTACAAATTTGTATCGATTGTACATGATTTATAAAGGAGAAATAGTCTATTTCTAAATAAATATAGAGGTATAAATACTATTTAAAAATATTAATAGTTTTCATCTCATGAATACTTGTGTAAAAAAAATAAAAAATTCTTCATCCAACAAGATGGAATGTCTGTAAATTTTAAACTTATTAGTGCTACACATTCATAAGTTTTTGTTGTGTTCAAAAAATATATAATTTTACTCATTTTACTTTTCTAAAAAACTATAAATATTTCTATTGTAATTGCTAATTATATTTTATCCCTCAAATACAATTAAAACATTTGAAATTGTTTCAAATATTTACATAATTATTTAAACTGTGATATTTCAAACTTTGAATAACTTTGTAGGAAAAATATTAGATTACCACAAATATTTGAAGGATAAAAATACTTGAGAGGACCACTATATTTCATGCCGGTCCCTTTTCTCTATTAGACTTGCACAATACACTAATTTCTAGTATCTCCATTAGAAATGGGGCTATATGATAGACCATAAACTTTGAAACTTCTTTGATGACTATGAAAATATAGTTGGAGATTGTTTGAGACATATAAACGAATGGAAAATTTATGGAATAGATTAAAAAATTGATATTTTTATGGTCTCTTTGATGCAGGAGCATCTTGGGTTTCTTGGTAATCTTGCATCAACCAAAACAATATTTTCTTTATGTTTTACTATTTGTTCAGTCTCTGAGTTTCTTTTAGAGCACCTTTCATTTGGATATTTGGTAATTATGGACCTTGTGCCATGTTCCTATCATCATGTTGAACCTACACCTAGGTTTGCACCTGGATTGGTTACTTTTATGTTGAGATCTCATGGATTCTTGACGGGTCCTATCTAATCTTCATGTTTCATGGCCAGCTTGTATTTTCCAATCTTGTTGATACATTTCCTGATCAATGAAGCTTTGTGGCTTACTTCTTGATGTTTCTACACCTTTGGTCGACCTACTTAAAGGATTGTGATTCATATTTTATCTATGTGAGGGAGATTCTTATGATTTAAGTCCTAACCTATAATTGTAATATATTTTCTTCTCATTGGGAAATGTAACTTCTAGGTCGGCTTGATTCTTACAAATGCTTTATAAGTTGATGTGATCGATCCTTAGAGGGAGTTCAATAGTTCTTGGTAGCTTAGTAGTTATGGTTAATAAGATAATATCTTAAAGGTTAGCATATATGATCTATATTTGCAATTAGGATTGTACACCTAGAATGTAAGACTGCTTGTTGCAGATCAATTGTAAATGATTTTCTGATAATGTGAAGGCTGATCTTAGTTGTCTCTAGATTGATTCTCTTTATTTCTATTATGTGACCCTTTCTGCACAGGTTAGAAAGGCCTCTTGAGGTCCCTCTATTTGTGACTGGACCAAGTGGTATCAGAGTGAGTTTTCATTCCTTGAGGAAGTTAATTTCTACAACTAGTAGTTGTAAATCCCAAGATTTTTTTATTGTGGGGTGGTAGAGTGAGGATATGACCTGTAATTTTAGAGGACTTGCCCAAGATGGTTCATTGAAGGAGAGATGAAGATCCAACCATGATGGACATGTTGAGACAAATAAAAGCTAGATTGGAAGTTGTGGGAATGACCTAGAGAACAAGTCACCATATTGATGATGTGAGTGAGGATGAGGAAGAAGAGGCAATAGAACTTAAACATGGAGATGAAAGCCTCTTGAGAGCCATAACTAGAGTGAACAAAAAACCTCATTTTAATCCACCTGATTATGATGGAAAGTTAGATTTAGGTGAGTTTCTTGATTGGATTAAAAATATGGAAAAATACTTTTAATTTGAGGGTACAAGTGAAGATGAGAAGGTGAAGTATGCTTTCACAGAGCTGAGAGGTCATGCATCATTGTGGTGGGATCATTTTTAGATTTATAGGCAAAAAAGAGGTGAGGAGAAAATCATGTCATGGGATATGATGGTGAATAAATTGAAGGCCAAGTGCTTACCTAATGAACCAAGTAAATTTGTTTAGGAATTTGCAAAACCTAAAGCAGGAGGATCTTAGTGTGAAGGAGTATATAGAGGAATTCTACAAATTAGATATCAAATCTGGATATACAAATGATAATATTGAAAGGGTTTCAAGATATCTCAATGGTTTGAGGACATTTATACATGATGAGATCATTTTTTTAAAAGTTGCAGAGTGTAGAAGAAACCTATTAGTATGCCCTAAAATATGAGGAAAAGTTGAACAAAAGACAAGAACAAAGACGAGGAGGAAGAGGTGGAAGATTTCAGAGAGGGAGAATGTTTGGTGGAGGAGGAAAATCTTATGGGAATAGAATAGAGGAAAGGAAAAATTGAAAGAAAAGAGTATGTACTGAAGGGATGAAATAAATTTCCCTGGAGATGGTGGATCAAGAAGTTATAGAAGAGATGACATAAGAGTTTTTAGAGGAACCTACTTCAAGTGTGGAGGATAAGGACATTGAGCCTTTGAGTATACCCAAGGGAATTCAAGTAAGATGATTGAGAAAAAGGGTAGATCTTCTTATGTGGAGGAAGAGCCTACTAAATATTTGAACCAACCTAAGGATGGAGAATCCCTAATGGAAAGGAGAGTCCTATGTCATGAAGAGGTGGACTTAGAGTTATTGTAGAGGAGATTTTTGTTTAATAAAAGATACAAATTTGAAGAAAAATATTGTAAGGTGATCAATGACAATGATAGTTCAGATAACATATCCTTCAAGGAGTTTGTGGAGAAGTTGAACTTGAAGTGATTAAAGCATCCCAAACCCTATTAGATAGCCTAGATAAAGGATGATCTCAAGATACTTGTAAGTGAACAATGTTTGGTAAAGTTAAAGATCTGATATTATCATGATGAAGTTATTTGTGATATTATGTCTATGGATGCTTGTCATATCTTTTTGGGTAGACCATGGTAGTATGATAGACAATATTTTCATGATGGAAGGAGGAAATGTATATGATTTTTGCAAATGGGATGAAACAAGTGTTGTTACCTTTAGTAGAGACTCATAAGAGTGAGATTTATACCAATGTTACAATTTTTTTGGTTGAGGGAAGAAAGTTCTTGGATGGTTTAAAAAGTCATAGTATATGTTATGCTTTGATTCCTGAGAAGTTTGATTTGGAATTCGAAGAAGTAGAACCTAAGGACATAAAGGATTTTTTGATAGAATATGAAGACATTATCTTAGATTATTTACCCGATGGATTTCCACCTGGGTATGTGCGGGATCATGGTATGCCAAACTAGGCCCTTAAGTGGCAATGAAAATTCAAAAAATCAGGTTTAGGCAAGTTGACATAAAAAAATTGAACAAGTTATAAATATTATATCAAAAATATGTAAGAAGAAAATCTATAGAAAATTGAATTTAGTTTCTAAGATACTAAGCCTTTTTTCAAAAAAAATTATTATATATGTTGAAAATTTCAAATCTCAATGTAGTAGTACAAAAATTTCTAGAAAAAATAAGAAGTAGGTGTATGTCTGACCACCTTAAACACAATCAAATGGTTTTTGTTTTTTACAAGATTCTATATATAAGTACTAGAATCATGTCCGGATGTGACACATATTTTTTTGTAGTTTTTTTCCAAGTAAATAATTAATTATGATTTTTCATCTACAACTTTTCTAGAATACAAAAACTCTCGTGTTTGAGCACGTTAACTTAGTCTAAACTTGATCAAATTGAAATTTTTTTAAATTTTTCTTATAGTAGGAAAGTCATAGAATGTGACACATGTTTTGGATTTCAAAAATGTTATATAGTTTGAAAGTTATAGCTATTTTTCAATAAGTCTATCAATCAAGACTAGAAAGATAAAAAGTAGGTGTATGTCTAACCACATTAAACAAAATCAAATGATAATATTTTTTTATAAGATTCTAGATAAAAGTAGTAGACTCATGTCCGGATGTGATGTATATTTTTTTGTATTTTTATTCCAAGTAAATAATTAATTATGATTTTTCTGCTACAAATTTTCTTGAACATAAATACTCTCATGTCTGACCACCTTAACTTAGTCTAAATTTCATCAAATTGAAAGAATTATTTATTATTATTTTACTAGGTGAAGCATAGGATGTGATGTATATTTTAGATTTCAAAAATGTTATATTGTTTGAAAGTTAGAGTTGTTTCTCAAAGAGTCTATCAATCGGGACTTCTTTTTCACATCGCCACTTTTTGGCATACCATGATCATGCACATACCCACCTGTAAGGAGTACCAGTCATTGCATGGATCTTATTCCACAAGCTAGTTTTCCAAACAAAGGAGCACATCGCATGATACTAGCAAATAATGAATCTAATTGAATAGGAAAGCATAAAAAATGTTGAAGGGTTTTACCAAAAAGATTTTGGGTCCTTTTTTAGTGTCATCAGTGTTAGTGCCTAAGAAGAATGTAGAGTGGAGAATGTTTACTGATTATAGAGCTATAAATAGGATCACAATGAATTATATATCTCCTTTTCTTTGGATAGATGATATAATGAATTATTTGTGTGGAGCAAAGTATTTCACAAAGATTGATTTGAAAAGTGGTTATCATCATATTATAATTAAAGAAGGTGATGAGTGGAAGATTGCATTCAAGAAAAATGTCAGGTTGTATGAGTGGTTAGTGATGCCTTTCGGACTAACCAATGTGCCACACCTAGTAAATTCATGAGGTTTATGAATGAGATATTAAAGAAATTATAGGGTAAGTTTGTGATTATTTACCTAGATGACATTCTAATTTTTTAGTAAGTCAAAATAGGATCATTTGTTGCATCTAAGACAAGTGTTGTAGAGATTAAGAGAAGAAAAGTTATTGATAAACATCAAGAAGTGTTCTTTCATGAAAAAGGAGATAGTGTACCTGGGATTTGTGATATCAATAGTGACGCAAGGGAGGATGGGGAGAGGGGCCAAAGGCACACCCTAACCAGATCCACCTTGTAGAGATCACATGTGGAAGCAACAACACAATAGTGAGAGAGAGAATACAGACATCTTTCATATATTAACTTCAATTTGATACATGTCGGGCTATAAGGCCTTCTCGGTTTAGGCCAGATATTACAATCAAGTACAAAAGTCCTCCAACATGCAAGGATCTTCCAATAATCTCTAATCTTCTAGCTTCTATCTTCTATCAAAACTGACTCCCTAAATTCTAACAAAACAACTATATTTATACAAGAGGCTATCAAATCAAGTCGGCCTTCAGATCCACATCAACGGAAGGAATGACCAAATCTAGGTACACACACTTCCCAATGATAGATACCATCATTAAATCCATGACCAAAATTAATTACACAAGTCGACCTCAACATAAATCTAAAACAAACAACTCGGTAAGAAAGGATAACCGAGCACCAAACAAGCATCACCAAGCGCCAGGGAAATTCGCCGAGTGCCAGAGAGATAACCAACCAACACTGGTAAATAAAGGAAATTGAGAAACATTGAACCAACTCGGTCAAAGAAGGAACCGACCAACATAGAAAAATTCAAACATCTTTTTGTTGACACGAGATTGCCAAGGACCCTAGATGCTTCTGCATCAGAAACTTGGGGTTATTTAAAATGATTCTCTGAATCATGAAATAGGCATGATCTGAGCTGCATCCAACTCAGATTGTGAAATCCATGAACTGTCTTCAATCGGTCTATTCTTCCACTTTACTAGATATTCCATATACTTCTTTCCTCTTGTACTTCTGCCAATTCTTTGTTCCAAAATCTGCTCAACTTCTATTGGTTTCTTAGGATAATCATTCGGTATTGTCATTTCTTCATCCGGCTCATGGTACTCATACAAATAAAAAATGTTGAAAATAGGTGATATATCCATGTCATAAGGTAACTCAATCACATAAGCATTACCACTGTCAAATCTCTTCAAAATCTTACAAGGTCCAAACTTCTTCATTTTCAGCTTCCCATATGTTCCAACAGGAAATCTGTCTTTCTTCAAATAAACCATCACTTCATCACCAACTGCAAAAGTCTTATGTCTTCAAGTGATCTATCAACTCTATCTTTTTGTTTATGATTACTTTTCTCCAACTTATGTTTCACATCTTCATGCAATTTCTTCATGTACTCATCAAACTTTACTCCTTCAACACTTCTCTTTTCATCAGTAATATCCCTCAAATCTGATATACCTCTCGGTTGTATGCCATTTACAATCTCAAAAGGTGTTTTTCCAATACTCCTATGGGTGATCCCACAAAGCTATGTCCCACTTTTAGGGACGAACAAAACCATGGTGGGGCAAAAAAAAAAATTAATGCCTTCGTACGGAGTCTATGCTTCGTGCGAAGTATCTCCGCCACTTCGCACGAAGTCACCAAACAAGAGGCTTCGTGTGAAGACCCCAGGGAGGCCTCGCGCTAAGAGGGACTTTGCACGAAGCCTCTTTGTGGCTTCACATGAAGCCTCTTAGGGACTTCGCACGAAGGCATTTACGGCTGGATTGTTTATAAATTCCGGCATTTTTATTTTTTTTTATCTTTTGGCTTACACTGTTTGTGGACCCCCAGGCTTGGAGCAAAGTATCTCAGCACGACATCACACCAGCGCCTCCTGAGCTTTGTCGACGTCTTCGGTTTCATAGCAGTATCAGGTACACACATTTTTCTCATTTTTTATTGTAAATAATATGTTTTGTATTTATTTTAGCTAATTATTTGTTTTAAATAAATTTTTATTTGTTAGAAATGTTAGAAATTTGTACAAATGTTAGAAATTTGTTAGAAATATTATCTAATATGTTAGAAATTAATAGTAGAATGTTATAAAATTGTAATTAAATATTAGAAAATAATAGAAATATTAAAAATCATAGTATAAATGTTATAATATGTTAGAAAATGTTAGAAAATCGTAATAGTTTGTTAGCACATGTTAGAAAATATTTACAAAACATTAGAAATCGTAGTAGAAATGTTAGAAAATGTTAGAAAACATTAAGATTAAAGTTAGAAAATGTTAAATTTTAAGTTTAAAGTTGTAAATTATATTTAAATTTTTTTAAATGATCTAGTAGTATGTTAGAAAACATTAAAAAATTGTAGTACAATAAGTTTCTAGGACCCTTATTCCTCTCTTACGACATATTAAGACACTTAGGATCCTTTAGGAATCTCAAGATCTTATAATACATATTAGGACATCTTACTTGACACATAGGACCCCTTAGGACCCATACGACCCATTATTATATCTTAAAATGTCCTAGGACACATTCATCTATCTTAGCTTATGTTAATACATATATGTGAACCCATCATTTCCCACAAGAACCCTTAAGACATAATAGAGTATCAATTAATGTAACCTAAGATCCCTTAGACCACTTATCACATCTACGACCCATTAACATTGATGGACCATTATACATCTCTTACGACATTTTAAGACATATATGACCCATTTAGATCATCAAGACCCATTAACATATCTTAGGTTGTCTTAGGACACATTTATGTACATCTTAGATTCAATTAATATCATAAAAGGATCCACTAATGAAATGTAGGACCCCTTAGGACCTCTTATGTTACCCCCGACCCCTTAAGATAGTCTAGGATCACTTATATTGCACCTACGACCCATTAACATTCTAGGACTCTTATCTGGATCCCTTATGAAATATTAAAACAAATATGAAACCTTAGGACCCCCGAGACCCATTAAAGAATCTTAGGATGTCCTAGGACTGGACTTAGACCACTTATCACATCTACAACCCATTAATATTATTGGACCATTATACATCCCTTATGATATTTTAAGGCATATATGACCTATTCAGATCATGAAGACCCATTGTACATACAAGGATCCACTAATGTAACCTATGACCCCTTAGTACCTTTTATGCTGCCCCCGACCCCTTAAGACACTCTACCTGACCCTTATCCATCCCTTACATTATCTTAAGACACATCTAGGACTCATTGTTACCCACAACCCCTTAAGATAGTCGAGGACCACTTATATTGCACCTACGACCCATTAACATTATAGGACTCTTATCTGGATCCCTTATGAAATCTTAAAACAAATATGAAACCTTAGGACCCTCGAGACCCATTAAAGAATCTTAGGATGTCCTAGGACTAGACTTAGACCACTTATCACATCTACGACCCATTAATATTATTGGACCATTATACATCCCTTACGATATTTTAAGACATATATGACCTATTCAGATCCTAAAGACCCATTATACATACGAGGATCTACTAATGTAACCTATGACTCCTTAGTACCTTTTATGTTTCCCCCAACCCCTTAAGACACTCTACCTAACCCTTATCCATCCCTTACATTATCTTAAGACACATCTAGGACTCATTGTTATCCACAACCCCTTAAGACAGTCTAGGACCACTTATATTGCACCTACGACCCATTAACATTCTAGGACTATTATCTGGATCCCTTATGAAATCTTAAAACAAATATGAAACCTTAGGATCCCCAAGACCCATTAAAGAATCTTAGGATGTCCTAGGACTGGACTTAGACCACTTATCACATCTACGACCCATTAATATTATTGGATCATTATACATCCCTTACAACATTTTAAGACATATATGATCCATTCAGATCCTGAAGACCCATTAACATATCTTAGGTTGTCTTATGACACATTTATGTATCTTAGATTCAATTAATACATACGAGGATCCACTAATGTAACCTAGGACCCCTTAGGACCTTTTATGTTATCCACGACCCCTTAAGACACTCTATGACTCTTATCTATACCTTAGGACCACTTAGAACACTTATCACATCTATGACCCATTAATATTATGTTACCCATGACCCCTTAAGACACTCTAGGACTCTTATCTATACCTTAGGACCTCTTATGTTACCCACAACCCCTTAAGACACTCTAGGACCACTTATGTTACCCACGACCCCTTAAGACACTCTATGACTAGATTATCTATATGTTAGGCCCTCTTATGTTTCCCATGACCCCTTAAGACACTCTAGGTCATATTAGATCATATTAGGAAACAAGGTATACAGTCTAAGTTTTTTCTCTACTTAAAGACCTAACTAGGACCTAATTAGAACCAATTATGACCTAATATAACCAATTAGGACCAATTAGGACCAATTAGTCCACTAATAGGTCATATTAGGTCCTAATAGGTCATATTAGGAAATATGACTCATTATCATTCTACATTAACATACGACTCATTAACATTCTAGGACTATTATCTAGATCCCTTATGAAATCTTAAAACAAATATGAAACCTTAGGATCCCCAAGACCCATTAAAGAATCTTAGGATGTCCTACGACTGGACTTAGACCACTTATCACATCTACCACCCATTAATATTATTGGACCATTATACATCCCTTACGATGTTTTAAGAGATATATGATCTATTTGGATCTTGAAGACCCATTATACATACGAGGATCCACTAATGTAACCTAGGATCCCTTAGGACCTTTTATGTTACCCACGACCCCTTAAGACACTCCATGAATCTTATCTATACCTTAGGACCTCTTATGTTACCCACAACCCCTTAAGATAATCAAGGACCACTTACGTTACCCACGACCCCTTAAGACACTCTAGGTCATATTAGGTCCTAATAGGTCACATTATGTCATATTAGGAAATAAGGATATGTCTAAGTTGTTTCTCTACTTAAAGACCTAACTAGACCTCTTAGGACCAAGTAGACCTAACTAGGACCTATTATGACCAATTAGACATGTATTAGGTCTTTAACCAAAATTAGTCTGACCAATTAGATGTATTAGGACCTATTAGGTCCAAATAGACCTAACTAAACCTATCTAGACCTATTATGACCAATTAGACAAGTAACTAGACCAATTAGGACCTATTAGGACCTAATAAGACCTCTTATGTTATCTACGACTCCTTAAGACCTAATTAACTTACATCTTAGGACCATTAAGACCTAATAAGACCTATAATTCTATATATTTAGATATTTGTTTCCATTTTACATGCATTTATAACATGTAATCAGGTACTTAATTATTAACACTTAGCTTTCACATGTGATGTATCTAGATGGCCGCTCAGGGTGCACCTCAGACTCCTGATATGCATACTATTTTTCATGTGGCTGATACGGAGATAGCTCGACTTAGACAGTCTATTACTAGGTCTGCAGGGGATGGTATATACAGAGATACGTGTGCTACTATATTGACTAGTTTGGAGACTATGACTAGTAGATTGAGGTCTCACTCATCCTTCATGCCTCGGGCAGTTGAGGCCATTTTTTGAGAGTTGAGGGAGGAGGTCTTGGCTGATGTTTCCTTGGTGATGGTTCAAAGCCTCGTCTCTAAGGAAACCATCAAACGAGAGGTTTTCCCACATTATGACGGGATGAGAGTGGTGAGGGCATATCAGGTCACATGGTGTGTGATACCTCAGATTGCATGTATGATTTACCCTCGACATCTTGCAGCACATGATCATTATCCAAATAACGACTAGATTCCACTATATTTTGCACAGCAGTTGTACGTTGAGTTCCATTTGGGACTCAAAGTCAACTATTTAGATTTCCCAGCATATTATGGTCAGGGGCTTGGTAGGGTTGCAAACCATGATTAGTATTGTAGGCCTGATCGAGTTGTGTAGCCTCGTAGATAGCTAGTTGGGGAGAGGACTCCGACAGTGGCACCGGTGATGGCTGCTACTACAGATAGAGTCATCATTGCTTCTTAGAGGAGAGTTGTGGACATTATAGGAGAGATTCCTTCTGCGGCCACATCTATCACTTCAAATTCAATGGGCAGATACATTTTGACTAGATTGAGTAGAGCCAGATCATCTTTCAAGGCTTCATCTAGTACTACTGCAGGTGTGAGTGAGGAGACATATAGAGCTGCAGGTCTTCCTGTACCTAGTGAGATACGAGCATTGTCGGGTCATCAGAGTACTTTAGATATGGCCCTTTACTTTTTGGAGGATCTCCTGCAGGCCTATTCTCATATTGTTGATATGCACAAGATCCCCATACATTTAGTCAGGGATTTCATTGCACTTACACTGGGTCCTATAGTTCCACCGACACAAGATGCACCATCTACTAGTCAGGCACAACATATTGCAGAGCACTAGGCACCCATAGATCACTCTACAGCTACAGAGCCAGGTATACATATCGGAGATGTACACATCACCAATGAGGGCCTAGATGCTTTTGATGGCCGGTTGCGTGGGTTGGGTCAAGTGGATGTTGGCACTGATGGTAGGTCATTTATGGATATGTTATTGCATCCAGATGGTTTAGGTTCTACATCACTCCCCTCCCAGCTAGTGTCACCCCTACACTCCTCATTACTATAGAGGTTTGGGACCTTAGGTGGTGTGGCTGATGCAATATCAGTTGATGATACGATGGTGCAGCATGCTGACGATCCTCCTGCTCTTGAGACTCAGGTACATATAAAATTTTCTTTTCTTTTTTATTAGAATTTTTAGTGAACAATTAATTGTAGTCACACGTGTATTGATGTTTGTTCAATGTATAATATTTTGTAGGCATAGTTAGCAGAGCATGTTACCTCTAGTGTGGGCTCAGAGCATCTTCCACATGATGTGACACCTATTAGTGGCCAAGTGAGTTTTAGATATATGTATGTTTAAGCATGCAGATGTACACATGTATTTATATATTTCAAGTACTTTACATAATATATCTACTATGTACATGTATATTTAACCAACTATTGTACACTAAATTTGTAGGGGTCAGTTGCTGCTTTATAGCTAGATGATGTTTTTCATAGGAGCAATTCAGTAGATGTGATGCCTAGTAGTGGTCAAGTAAGTTTTAAAAATATGTAAGTTTAAACATGCATTTATAATATTTTAATTATTTTAGATTATTATCATATATATGTATGCATTTATATTCTTAGGGATCAGTTGATGTCTCACAGCCAGAGGATGCTCATGGCAGTCACTCAGAGGGTCGCTTTGTTCCCATGCACCTAGATGATTCCCTAGTTTAGGACATGTTTAACATATATTTTATTTGAGACTCAGTTTATGATTCGAGACATGTTGAACATATATTTTATTTGATTAGAGACATGGTTTTATTCGATTAGATGATATGATTTTATTTGATTAGATGATATGATATATGATTTGATTAGATGGTTTTATTCGATTAGATTATATGATTAGATTAGATGGTTTTATTCGATTAGATGAATATGATTTTATTCGATTAGATGATATGATTTTATTTGATTAGATGATATGATATATGATTTGATTAGATGGTTTTATTCGATTAGATGAATATGATTTTATTCAATTAGATGATATGATTTTATTTGATTAGATGATATGATTTTATTTGAGTTGAATAGATGATTTTATTTGATGATATATAATTTGATTAGATGATTTGATTACATGGTTTTATTCAATTAGATGATATGATTTGTTTAGATGATATGATTAGATGATATGATGAATAATAACTATTCTAACTAATTCTAGAACTAACACATGTCATACGTAATATAACTAATTTCATCATTTTTTAGTGTCTTAAGGGGATCTATAATTAATATTATAAAATAAAACTAGTTAATACATGTAACGAGTGAATAATAACTATTCTAACTAATTCTAGAACTAACACGTCATACGCAATATAACTAATTTCATCATTTTTTAGTGTCTTAAGGGGATCTATAATTAATATCATAAAAGAAAACTAGTTAATACATGTAACGAGTGAATAATAACTATTCTAACTAATTCTAGAACTAACACATGTCATACGCAATATAACTAATTTCATCATTTTTTAGTGTCTTAAGGGGAGGTCTTAAGGGGATCTATAATTAATATCATAAAAGAAAACTAGTTAATACATGTAACGAGTGAATAATAACTATTCTAACTAATTCTAGAACTAACACATGTCATACGCAATATAACTAATTTAATCATTTTTTAGTGTCTTAAGGGGAGGTCTTAAGGGGATCTATAATTAATATAATAAAAGAAAACTAGTTAATACATGTAACGAGTGAATAATAACTATTCTAACTAATTCTAGAACTAACACATGTCATACGTAATATAACTAATTTCATCAAAGCATACATAAAATCTTTAACTAATATGAAATCTATAAAAATCATTGAATAATCAAAGTATACATATAAAATTATATATATTAAAATCATTGAACTATCAAATAGGTTCATCATATATCAATAAATTATAGTCCATCATATGTTTAAATATATAAACAAAGTATAATGAAATTTAATCCAGAGATATCAAGTAGGTCCTAACACAAGAACTAAGTATACATATTATACTTTTTAGACCAACTCAAGTGGTTCAAACCTTTCATGGAGAACCTGTAATATTCTCTCATGATCCTCACTATCTAGTCTCCACTTATAACGTCCATGTTGAGATTTAACTGTATGAAGACAAATGGATGTGGCAACTACTAGGTGACTCTATTGAAACACCTTATTGTCTGGTTCGTAATCAACAAAGTGAATACCATGTTGAATTACTTTGATTTTCTTGAAATATGTTCCCTCTAAAACAACTGAATCTGCAGGTCACAAATTTTAACAATATATAAATTTAAACAAACTCAATTTGAAATTTGTTAAAAGGTTGAAATTTAAAATTTACAAATTGAGTTCAATATATTGATGTAAACCATATACAAACCTATGGGGAACAACATTCCATCACTTTCTTCAAGTTCAAATAACTTCATCCTCTCTGCAGTACAACGTAGTAAATAATAACCAACTCCTTCTACATTTCCACGCTCAGCAATCACTGTAAAGACATCTCCTGCACAATAAATTTATATATGTATGTGTGTGAGATCTTAAAATAAATACTTAGTTCAATCTATAGATCTATCTATATCTATCTATTCACATGAAACTCAATGTACCATATAATGTGAAATATATATACTTACCAATTTTGACCAATCCCGAGATATGATCATAATCAGTAGAAATCAAAGGAACATCATCAAAGTTCTCATCTTCATCTCTATCAAATGTATCAGTAACAACTAGTGGCACTAGATTCCATGCACCTGCATATCCACGATCTTGATTGATACATTCCTCATAATTGTCAGCAATGCAGTGACAACAAAAGCATGAGTAGTCCCTAGTGTTCAACATCCAATTGCGACAATTCCTACTCATAACTGAATGCAAAGATCATGCCTTTTCTATCCTATTGCAACCATGCATAATTTTTCTATCCACACCTGAACAAATGCATATATAATACATTCTATATAAATATAATTTGAATAAAAAATATCATAAAAATTTTAAACACTTTCAAATAATTTAAAAATGTGTGCATACCTTTTATCTCCCAAAATTTTCTATATGGCACCGCCTGATTCAATCTTGATGATATGTCATTCTCATTTGGTGCGAAATGTGTCTTGCACCATTCAACCACATCATGTGCATTTTTTATATGCACTCCCTTATAATTCATTTGATACTTTCATATAGCACGTTTGATGCAAGCTCCAGCACCATCTTGTTCACCTTTTCCATGTCCACTCTCAAAGAAACTCCAGACATGTGGTATGTTTTCATTACGATGATATCTACATAGTGCATAAAATGGTCTCGATGATTTGAATTGTGCAGCACATCCATCTGACCAAACATAATTTTTATCAATTTTTATACCTCTTTCTTTTAAATTTGCAAAAAATATCTTGAAGCAGTGTTCCACATAATGAATGTCATGCTCTCTATCATCACTTATATAAAAATGATATTCCTTCTTGATGACCCATGCTTCAAATGTGCTCTGAATACCATCCAAATCTAATTGTGTGTGTTGATAACACACATGTACCATAATAGTAATTTTCTCTAAAAAATAGTACTTTGACTGAATTGCCTTTTGATGAACAAAAGAATAATTTTCTGCAAAATCAACAACTGATACAATAGTTCCAAGTAGGAAATTGTCTCTCAGTGTTTGAAATTGTTGTGCTTGCCACTTTGCAAAAAAAGCATGATGAATGTAGGGTTGGATCAATTTTAAAATTTTTTCCATAAATAATCCCACATTTATCTCCTCTTCAACATATTCTAACCTTTTGGATTCTTTCCCAAATTTTGTTTCATTCTTTACATATTTGCAATGTAACGCCCTGCCAGGGAACCCAAGAGAATTTAAGCTAACATTCTACTAAGTTTGGTGAACAATATTTTTTTCTAAAGTTAACAAACAAGATAAACAACAATGCGGAAGCATTTACCATTTACTCACATTGATACAACATCCATCACAGATTACAAGACTCAAGGGTTCCATGACGTAGAATTACTTAAGAACAAAACACAACTAAAGAACTGTAGACATGGAAAATTGGCAAAAGGCTTAAATCAATTAAAAAGTGCAAACAAATCATCAAAATGGCACGAAAAATCAATAAATGGAACAAAGGCAATTCAAATCAAAAGAAAATTCAATTAAATGATTAAATGATTAAATAAAACTTGAAAAGGGGAAAAACACTACGAAATTGATTAAATTCAATTAATGACATAGTTGTTGAAAGCAAAAATCAAAATGAACATCTTACCCTTCATGGCTAAATTTACTTTAATTAATTAATAAATCATAATTTCCCTCAACAAAGCAAAAAAGAGACAAAATGGACACAAATCACTCACTTCTGTTGAAATGGTCCAGCCTTTTGAAAGCATTTAAATGATTGTCCCCTCTTTGTCCCCCCATTTATGGACAAAGCAAAGCCAATTGACCTTACCCAAGCATAACCATGGTTATCTCACTCTACCCCCTACCCTTGGGAAAATCTTATATATTGAAGGCATTTAGAAGCATAATTCATCCACTCCATATCTTTGAATTGCAGCAAAGCTCTATCAATTTGTATCCATATCACTCACTTATCATTTGTCATTGCTAATTAGCTTAAATTGCATTGATCATAGTAGATTGTTCATCAAATAGAGCTAGAATTTGATAGAATAGATCTAAATTTGCATATCATATAGCTTAATTCTCATCTTTAGAGTGTCACTAGTGAGGATCATAGCTGAGAACCTCATTTACCACTTTGTTTTAGAGATCCATGAGATATTTAGATTAATTGTGCATTATTTAGATTAGTTTTCTTTGAATAGTGTAATTGTCTTTTAAATCTTGTTATTTCATGAAGGTGTAAATCACTCACACACAAGAACTAACATCAACAAAAGATTCCATAAGTTATAAATTACAATTACATGAAATGACAATAAATACAATCTCACGGACTTCCATGATATCCAAATAAACTGACATCCACTACACATGCCGCAGGGTATGTAATAATCAATCTAACTATAATAATGCAATGTCTAAATTAGGTATCACATGCGATACACTAATACAAAATTATAAATAAGAAGATATGAAAAGAAACATCAAAGAAGCATCATAAGGAATCCATCCACGAAATCACCATCAAGCACTAGTACCAGGGCGTCGAATCTCAAATGGTAAAGAATCACTACCACCCATCAGTGTAGAACCACAAAGGCCTACCCCATCATGCTGAGGAGATAATCACAAACCCCAATCGGATAACCAATACAAAACAAGGATAAAACTCTAAGCAGAAGGATCTTGAAAAGCACTCTAACTCAAGATACACATGATAAAGATAAAGGTACAACTCACTAATCCAGAGGCAACCGACACATGTAGAATAACCAGACTATGTATAGGAAGGTGTCATCATGTACGTATAACCCTTGAGTTTTGTCCTGGTAATCTCTCTGGATCCCGACACCCAAGTGACCATACACGGTATCAATGACCTCTCGTACTGACAAAGTCATCAACTATGCCAACCCATCCCTTAAAAGGGGGCTAGTCATCTTCTCAACACCATCTTAGCCTGTACTAGCACTCAAGCATGGGTGAGGACTTATATCTTATTAGGTTCAATTAAATACCCCTTAATTATATTAGGTTATCACTTGATTACTGAAACTTAACAATAAGTGATCCTAGTAGCCACTTGTGGACCCCGGCGCTTATTGCAAGCCACCTTCTACTACATGTCCAGGTAAACTACCCTAGGCTCATAGATCTCTCCTAGATCTAATTAGGTATGCAACTACGTAACCTCATATCCATTTTCACACAAAAGAACTAGATATGGTTACAAAGATACCACAAATAGAATACAATATAACATGAGCCCAATGGTCAAACAAGAGTGATAATCAGATAAAGTACGCTCACACCAAACATAGCTGAAATAGAAATATCTGACACACACACCCCAACCTCTATATCCTCCTAGGTCTTCTAGAACCCAACAACCCATAATGTAGAAGAAGACATGAAGAATACACAATCATATCAATTTCAACTGAAATAAAAACCATAATCCAATACATTTCATAATCATCATAAATGAGTTCAAGAAAAGGGTCTACTAGAGAATTCTTACAATAATCATGTTCCATTAATATCAGAAGTAAATAGAAATACCTAAGAAATGCCATTGAATCCATCCTAACGTAAATACCCAATTTCGATAGAAAAATAATCAAAATATTATTCTATGAATGACAATAATTAAGTTGCAAGGTTAAAAATCTAAGTTTCCTATAATTGACATTCTTATGATCGATTTATTTAAACAAAATTATGAGAATGATTTACTAAAGTCCATTGATGAAATTCTCTAATAATATTGTACTTATGATAAGCAAGAAATTCATTAACAAAAATTAACAATGTTACATGATATTCCATTACCAATATTAAGTAAAACATAATAATAAAATTTTATTAATATTTAAACAAATCATATTAATAAAATTAAATTACTAATGAATTATAAACGTCGTAAATTCATTTATTAACAAACTAAAAGTATATAAAATTTAATCCATTAACAAATTATATATATATCATATAATAATTTATTAATATTTTAAAAATAATAATTAATAAAATAAACTAATATTAAAATAAAATTTAATAACAATTAAAAAACATATTAATAAATTTACACTAATATTAAAATGAAATTTATTAATTTTAAATATAACATAACGAAAATATAAAAAAAGAAACTGACTGTCATAAACAAAACTATTAAACAAAATTGAAAAAGCGCTTACCTTTTTAACAGGCTTTGTGCGGCATGTAAAGGAGGGGTCCACTGCGGACGGTACCCAAGGTACCGTTGGCAGGGTACTCCCTGTCGACGGTACCTTGTGTACCGCCCAACAGGGCTGCGACCTTAGGATAGTGGGGGATGCAGTGGCCCCCACATCCTATTCAATTTATTTTTTTTAAAACCAAAACCAAAAATTTTTTTAATAAAAACTTTTTCAATTATATATTTTGTTTGCTAACCTTTATTTGATAATAAAATTTCATTGGTAAGTTATTTGTGATTTGTTTAGGTTTTTTTTTTTTATAAATAAAATACTAACTTTTATATATATATATATATATATATATATATATATATATATATATATATATATATATATATATATATATATATATATATATATATATATATATATATATATATATAGGACTGCTCATTTCTGAAAATGGAAATGGTAGACTGTAACTCAATTTTTCTAGAAATGAAAATAAAATCTATTTCCTAAAAATTCATGGATTATTTTTGTTTCATCTAATCTGTCTTTTCTCATTTAGCAATATTGTTCAAAATTCAACCAATTAAAGCATGAGACACTAATTTTTTTGTCTTTTCTGGAGTATTTTTTTGACTGAATATTTTTACACAAAGAAAGTGATATTTTTTCTAGATTAAGGAATTTTCACCCAAATTGGGTTTTTGACAACAACCCACTAAATTAATTTATTCAAACTATAGAACTAACTATATAGAGATTGATTTTTCATTTTCTAGGTGTTCTAGGTCGAATTTTCTCCCGAAAATTCGACAGCATAACCCTACTATGCCAAGTTTGTATAAAAATATATAATGACAAACTAATGAGTTTTCTAATCCTCAATTTGAAAGCATAAATAGAAAACTGATCTAAAACTATATACTAAATCAAACATAGAAAATTGTTGAAAGTAAACAAACAAAACATAAGAAAATTCCTCAAAGCCCTACCTCAATTCCAATGCTAGAAACTGAATAAGATTGCCTGTAGAATGCTGAATCTCCCAGATCTGACAATAGGAAAGCTCAACCTGCAGATTTTGAGTCACAGTGCATGCAAATCCCAAATCCAAAAGCAAGCAACCTTCACCTAGAATTCAAGCTAAATCTCCAAAAGCTCAAGAACAAAAGAAAGCACAAAAACTCTCAAAAGCTCTCTCCAAATTCTCCAACAACATGATTGAATGCAAAATGAATGCAAAATCCCTCTATTTGGAAATCAATTCCACCAATCAAGCAAAACCCTAGATGACTCACAAAGAACTCCTAATCAAACTCTCCCACTTTGTTGACAGAAAATACTAATTATTAATTAAAAATAAATCTAATTGTGCACAACTCAACTTAGTCTCCTAAAGACAAGTTGTCACTTTTTCAAACAAATCACTTTTCAATTATGCACATGTTAATAATTTAAATCTATTATTAAATAAATTAAATACTTAATGCATCATGAATGCATGCAATTAATTATTTAATCATTTAATAATACTCGCAAACATAATAAAATCCAATTCTCAATAATATACTCAATTAAATCTAAATAATCAATTATTTGATTTTAATTAAATTTCATCATAATAAACTTAGGACATAATCAATATTAATTTCCAAATACTCTATTAATTAACTTTAATTTAATTTCCTCAATTAAATCCTAGAAGCATAATTAATCATTAAATTCAACTATGCACCTAACATTGATATTCACATAAAATAATCTAAATTAACGTAATTCAATTATAATCAATAAATTAATAATAACCCACATAATCATAAATCAACTGAATCATGTAGAGTAAAAATCAAACACAATAAATCAAACAAACTCGGGAGAAGGGATCCATGAATTCATGCCAACCAGGTGAATTCGGGTAGGGTAGTAAGACTGACACTTGTCCAATCCTAGGACAATAAGGCTTAGGTTTAGGGTTTTGGGTCTGTGTATTATCTCCCCTCTTTACCATTGAGATGAATGTTTATGGGCACGCTCACTCCTGCCAATTCAGGGAAGATGATGCCTTGTACCTGTGAACTTGTCACCACAAGATGAAGCATGTACATACAATAATATATTTCAAACAATGATAGGGTATGGTCAGTCGTGTGGATCTCGACTAAGCAAGTAACTACACCTCTATCCTCTACCAAACAAACATGTCAAACAGATACAAACACATGGCAACCATACACATGCCAGTATGAGATCAATACCATAAATCAATATAAAACATATACATAACATTAAATGATATCAACATCTAATCTATGCAATAACCTAATACACATTCAATGAATAGAAATCCATAATCTTCATTTATTAACATAATAATTGATCGCATCAAAAGTGACCTAAAAGAATTTGGTCAACAACATAAACATAAAGAAACCTAAATGCGAACTACGGGCAGGGTACTACATGTAACTCTTGCAATTTACCATCTTTGTTATATTAATATTTTCATTTTTCAAAGGAAAAAGAGACAAATCGGCACATGTTTGGCATATTCCTTTTATGCAATTTATTTGTCCAGCTACATCATCTCTTTTGTCACATAAAATGGATGAGATGAACTCACTTCATCTACTAGGAGGAGCCTTTTCAAAACCATAAGTGTCTTCTACAAACTTTCAAAAAATCTGATAGCGGAGATCAAATTCAATATGATAACGACAAAAACAAGTTTCAAACACTTTGTTTGTCTTGATATAATATGGCTTCAATCTTTCAAACAATGTTTGTCCAATCTTTATATTAGGATTTGAACTACAAAATGACACATACATTTCATGTTGTGTTGTGTCCAAGCAATATTTCATATGATATTCATATTGATTAGCTGAAATTCTATGTCTGATAACATCTCTAGTGTTTGATGAAGGCCGTGTATTATCATTCCAAAATGATGTGACCAAATTTTTTGTTCCTTCATCAATCCTATCAATACGAGGAGCTCTACACATGATTTCCCAATTGCCTTCCAAGGTGCTATCATCCAAAAGTATTCTCCTATTAACATATCATGATATTGTTTTCCTATTCAAACCAAAGTGAGATGAAACTAAAGATATCTATCTTTTCCGTCCCATAGTGTTACCTACAATGGATGTCAACATAACTTTTCTTGTAATGGACTTATCTATAGTTAGAGATCACTTCCCTAGTTGGTTCAAACCTTTCTTAAGATTTTCAATCATATCAGTTTGCATGTCAACAACTTTTCTCTTCTTTGATGATGTGTCTTTACCCAATAATTTTAATGCCCCTTCCAACTTTTTGTTTATAAGTACAACTGAAAGCAATTGAGCTTGTTCAAGTGTTTCAAAATTATCAAATTTACACAATATTTCCCTTGCTATCATATTCATTGATCTCTTCTTAGCAAGACTTAAGGGTTGAACATTAGCAAGTGATCTCAAATTCTCCACATCCATTGTAAGTAAATGATCTAAGTTTCTAGAATTAATATTTTTCTTTACAATATGAGCTAAATTTAAAAGTTCATACATACCAATAGGAGCATGTGATGTTGACCCTTCTCCAACATCAATTGTTTGAGCTTTTGTAGGGAGTAATCCTGGCCCTTCTTCAATGTGCAATTCTTAGACTTAACTTGACCCTCCTACTTCAGCTTGTCTTTTAGCTTCTTTAGTTTTATGATAATATGTCAATGCAGCTTCACAATTTCTTTGTTCACTACCAGGTGACCTTTTTCTAGAGGATTTACTTTGTCTTCCCTTCTTGTTGCCCATTTCTTCGAGCTCAAAAAATGTCTTCCACAAGATCGTCAATAAAAATTATGCATTTGAAAAAATAGAAATATCAATCCTCCTTCAAAAAGTGTCTTCAATAATAGAAAATGTGAATTTATTAATTGCAATTTGATATAAAATAAAAACAAAATGTTTTAATTTTATACCATTGTAAATTTTATTTACAAAATCATTTTACATGCCGACTTCGATCGAAGTATACAACTTCGTGCGAAGTACCCAAGATAAAATTCTAGCAGCCAGAATTTTCACTTGGAGGGCTTCATACGAGGGGTCTTCGTATGAAGCCACTCAGATGTCTTCGTGCGAAGGGGGTCTTCACATGAAGACCCCAAAAATGAAATTTTGCTCTCAGGAAACAACAAATCTTCAGAAAAATGGTCTTCCGAGGTTTGAAACAAGGATTAAACAAGATGATTTTTTTAAACAAATGATGCTATTCGGAACAAGCTTTCTAATGAATATAGTTTTAATACATATTGAGTTCATTATCACTTTTAAATATTACTTTAACTAAACATAGGTTGTTTGGTCATTCAACAACCTGTCTCTTCAAGACTTCGAGAAAAATAGTAAATGATAAAAATTTTTTTTATAAAAAAATATGTAGGAAAAGCGTATTTGTGTTACCTTTCTATGAAAAAGAGAAAAAATAAATTTTGATATACAGAGATCAAGTTAGAGCGATCCAAGTGACCTTATGTCTAAATTACAGTTACGGTCACTTTAAAACTTAATAAACTATGAAATATTGATCCAAAATCAATAAAACCAATTGCATCCTTTTGATATTGAAGTTAAAAATATAATCTCGAAGGAATTACATCGTTATCATATTTTAAAAAATTTTTATGTTGATCCAAGTGACGGTAACTCCTTAAAAACATAGTTTTTTCACGCAAACCACTTTTAGAAGGAGAAGGAAAAATGAATTTAAATGATTTTTTAAATATATATATATATATATATATATATATATATATATATATATATATATATATATATATATATATATATATATATATATATATATATATTAGAAACTAGAAAGAAAATTCAAAAAAATGATTATAGAAAATCTATCCACAAATATAGAATCATTACCTCTTACTGTCTTCGGTAAGCCAGGAACAAAATCCATACTGATATCAATCCAAGGTTTCTCAGGAACAGAAATCAATGTATAAAATCCAGTATTATAACTTACTCCTTTTGCAACTTCACAAATTCCATTACTTTTCACAAATTTTTGAACATCTTTATACAACTGTGGCCAAAATTATTTCTCCTTAAGAAAATTCAATGTCTTATCAACACCAAAATGTCCAGCCAAACAACTACTCTGTTTCTCTTTTATCAAATTGGTTCTCATTGGTCCTATCGGTATACACAACTGATACCTTTAAACAACATACCTTCTTGAATGAAATATTCTTCCCATTTAGTACTCAGTTGATCTTGAATAGGTTCTCTACACTTACTCCATGACTCAGAAAAATCAGGATCAAATTCATAAGAATCTCTCATGTCATCAAAGCCAAGAACTTCAATTTTCATCTCGGTCATCAAAGATCTCCTTCTACTTAATGCATCAGCAACTCAATTAGTAACTCCACTCTTATGCTTTATCATAAATGTATAACTTTGCAAATACTCAACCCATTTCATATGTCTTTGATTTAACTTATTCTGACAACCCAAATACTAAAAAGCCTTATGATCATCATAGAACACAAATTCACTCGGTATCAAATAATGTCTCCATTTCTTCAGTGCTTGAACAATAGCATAGAATTATTGATCATACACAGAGTATTTGATTTTTGCATCATTCAACTTTTCACTAAATAAAGAAACAGGTTTACCTTCTTGACTCAACACAGCTCCAATTGCACTACCACTTGCATCACATTCCACTTGAAATACCTTATTAAAATCAAGCAATGCCAAAATAGGCAATTCAGAAACCTTCTGCTTCAGGGTCTCAAAACTTTTATCAGCTCCATGTGTCCACTTGAATTCTCTTTTATCTCCTCTCGTAGTCTCAGTCATAGCATTAAAAATTGAACTAAAATTCCTAATGAACTTTTGGTAAAAATTTGCCAGACCATGAAATGATCTTATCTCACTAGCATTCTCATGTGTAGGCCAATTCAAAATAGCTTCAACCTTTTCAGGATCCATCTTCAAACCATCAACTGAAATCACAAATCCCAAATACACAATCTCCTCTTTCATGAAGGAACACTTTTTCATGTTAATAAACAACTTTTCTTCTTTCAATCTCTGCAATACTTGCTTAACATGCAACAAATGTTCTTCTCTGGTCTTACTGAATATCATAATATCATCAAGGTACACAATCACAAACTTACCCAAGAATTTCTTCAAAACTTCATTCATCAACCTCATAAAAGTACTCGGTGCATTAATTAAACCAAAAGGCATAACCAACCACTCATAAAAACCTTCTTTTGTCTTGAAATCAGTCTTCCACTCATCACCTTCTCTAATTTTGATTTGATGATACCCATTTTTAAAATCAATTTTGGTAAAATACTTTTCTCTAGTCAAACTATCCATTATATCATCCATTCTGGGTATAGGAAACCTATATTTCATTGTTATCTTATTAATTTCTCTAGAATCATTACACATTCGCCATTCTCCATTCTTCTTAGGTGCCAATATAGAAGGTATTGCACATGGACTCAAACTTTCTCTGATCAAACCTTTCTGCAATAATTCTTGATTCTTGGTAGGTGTCAACCAATGTGGTGCCTTATTCGGTAAACTAGCTCTAGGGATTAGATCCATGCAATGATCAATGCTTCTCTTCGGTGGAAAACCATAAGGTACATTATCATAAATGATTTCACTTTACTCGGTGAGTAACTTATCAATCTCCTTAGGGACACTATCCTTTGTTTTCTTACTCAATTTTTTTGGAGTCACAGCAAAACATACATCATTCTTCTTCAAATCCTTAACAAACTTTCTTCCTTCCATCAAGAAAACTTTCACAGATGTGCAAACATTACTAATAGGTTCTTCAATCAAAGGTAACAAGATTTGTCTTCTTCCATTAGCCCAAATAGTATATTTATGAAATCTCCCATCATATATAGCATTTCTATCATATTGCCAAGGTCTACCCAACAAAATATGACAACAATCCATAGGCATGATATCACATAACACCTTATCATAGTACTTTCCAATTTTCAAATTCACATAACATTGTTCACTTACCAAGAGTGTATGCTCATCTTTGATCCATGAAATCTGATAGGGGTTCAGATGTTCCAACCTTTTCAATTGTAACTTTGTGACCATTTCCTCAGATACCAGATTCTTTGAGCTACCACTGTCAATGATTACCTTCCAAACTTCATCAAAAACTCTACATTTAGTCTTGAAGAAACTCTTCTTTACTAGATCTTCCTTATTACTTTCACTCCAAAGTGCTCTCCTTACCATCAAGTTATTTTCCTTCTTAGGTGTATCATCTTAAAATGGAAGCACTTCCATGATAAGAGTGTTTATCCCTCCGAGTGAGTGGTCTGGGGTCATGTTAAGTTCCTTGATCAAGTCTTTGCATGTATTTGGCTTTCTTCAAGCCGCTTTCCACTTCTTTCATGCACTTGATTTCTTCATTCTAGGTGAAATTAGGGTTAGGATCCTAAGGATTCTCCTTAATTTCCCTCTTCCATGGCTCTATTTTCTAGGTAGGACTTATAAATATGTCCTCCTAGCCTTCATCATGGTTATCATAAGATTCTATACCTATCCCTGGCATTATGGCCCTATCTGATATCATTTCTAGGTTTCTGGGCATCCCCGGGACTTCCTGTCCTGATTTTGACTGGATCTGGGCCTAGGGTCAAAATCGAGGTTGATCCTGACTAGGTCAAGATTGAGCTCGAACCTGACTAGGTCAGTCCCAACCTTGATTTTTCCCCCCTCCTTCAAGTTTCCAATTTCCTTGATTTTCAGGCATCTGGCTTTCAGGATATTTGTTTTCCCACCTCTGGGTCGGCCATTTCTAGTTTCAGAATGGTAAATCCTCTAATTGCATTTAATCTAGGTATATTTTCTAAAGGTTAGGACCTAATTGAGATTTAATTATCCAAGGTCGCCCCTCTAGAGGATTGTGTCCTAGTTCACTATAAAAGGATGCCTTCCTCTCTCATTTTCATCATCAAGTTTTGCAATATCCTCTCTCAAGTTCTCAAGGTGATCAAGCAAGCATCCATTCAAGCATTCAAGTCCTCTTCTCCATCCAAGTTTTCCATTGAAGATCAAGGATTCAAGCATTCAAGATTTGTCATTCAAACCCTAGATCTAGCCATCATGATGGTGTGCTCTTCCTTCAAGATCTTTTGTTCATCTTCTTGATCCATTTCATTCTTCCCTCAAGGTGGTTTCCAAGCATACAATCATGGAGGTTTGATTTACATTTATTGTTATGTTCAAGCTTTCATATCAATATACTTGTTTACATTCAAAATACAATTGCATATCTATTGAATTGCATAGCTTCATTGTTAGATCTACTTCTACTACTTGCTAGCATTTTCCTATTTCAATTTCAATATTAAGGTTGATTCCAAACCGGGGTTTGACCAAGGTAAACCCCTAAAAAAAACAACAAAAATCCTCTTTTTCTTGTAGGTACAGGTGTGGGATTTTAGATCTGAGAGTGAATTTGGATACCCTTTTCGAAAAACTTCCAAGATCTGTGAACAGAATCAAAATTGGACTTCAAATAAAGAATGTAGTATTTGACCTTTTATGAGGGTCAAACCCAACCTGAGCTCATCTTGGAGAAAGATTTATGGGTTTTCTCTATCTCGGCATTTTCAGTCTGGAATAGGTTGCAGAATTGCCTGAAAGTACACACAGACATCAAAATTTGACATTTTCCAGATCTGCCCTAATTTGAGGTTAGTATTTGTATTCCAATTATTTTATATTTCAAGCATAATTCCTCTATAGGGAAATATTGGATTCTCTCTCTCTCTCTCTCTCTCTCTCTCTCTCTCTCTCTCTCTCTCTCTCTCTCTCTCTCTCTCTCTCTCTCCATATCCTTTATATATTGATTTGATTATGCATTAACCTCTTGGTTGATCAAATTGGATCTCTTCTTTGGAAATTTGGGTTTGAAAATAGATCTCATATTTCCCCCATTACATTTGAATAGAGCTGAATCCATTTTATCTCTATTCATTAGGTTCATTCGGTGACTCTTCTTGCACCAATGCATTTCTATTGTTACCGACCTTCTTACTTGTATGTGTATACTCAAATGATCTATGTCCTTCTTCTCCATAATTGTAACAAGTTCCTCAGAAACCACCTCTATTATAACCACCTCGGTAGTTACTGCCTCTACCTCTACCTCTGCCTTTATCCAGATTTGTCTTTTTAGGTTTAAATCTACTCTTTTCACCATAAGATCTACCTCTTCCTCTAGGGAATCTACCACCTCTACCTCTTTGTCTTTGCTCATGTTTCTTTTTCAATTTCTCCTCGGCCTTCAATCCAAATTGATAAGCCTCTTCAATGTTCTCCAATTTGACCAAACTGATTTCTTCTTGGATGGAAACTCTCAAACCATTGAGGTATCTAGCAATTCTTTCCACATCAACTTCATCATGTCCAGATCTTATATCTAATCTATAAAATTCCTCAGTGTATTCTTTTACCAAGCTATCTTTCTGCCTTAAACTTTGCATTCCCCTAACTAGGTTAATTTGATAATCACAAGGTAAGAAATTTTCTTTCAATTTATTCACCATTTTAGTCCATACCTTGATTTTGTCTTTGCCTTTTCTTTTTTTTTCTAACTACAAATTTCCCCACCACAAGGACGCATGACTTTTCAACTTTGTTCTTACAATTTTCACCTTCTTTTCCTCAAGTACATTTTCATATTCAAAGTACTTTTCCATCTCGGTGATCCAATCCACCAATTCATTAGAATCCAATTTTCCACTATACTCAGGAGGATTAAAGTGTGGTGTAGACTTCATATTTGTCAAAGCTTTCAAAAATCTTTCCTCACCTTGATCCATCGTCGATGTAGGTTCTACATCAACTTGTTCTTCCTCAATTTCATCATCACTAACATCTTCAAGATGTCTTCCTCTTCTCTAGGCTATTTCAACAACTTCTAATCTAGAAGCAAGTTGTCTCAACATGTCTTCCAATCATGGATCCACATCTCACCTCCCACGAACCATCTTGAAACCCTATGAAATTGTAGGCTAGATCACAATCTGCTACCCCACAACAAATCAACAAGAGTTTGACAAGAAGGAACCCTCAAACCTAGATTCGTAAACCTATATCTAGATCTCACCTCGCTCTGATACCACTTGACACAAGAGAGGATGGGGAGAGGGGCCAAAGGAACACCCTAACTAGATCCACCTTGCAGAGATCATACATGGAAGAAACAACACAACAGTGAGAGAGAGAATGTAGATATCTTTCATATATTAACTTCAATTTGATTCATACATGTCATGCTATAAGGCCTTCCTATTTTAGGCTAGATATTACAATCAAGTACAGAATTCCTCCAACATGCAAGGATCTGTCAATAATCTCTAATCTTCTAGCTTCTATCTTCTATCAAAACTAACTCCCTAAACTCTAGTCAAATAACTACATTTATACAAGAGGCTACTGAATCAAGTCGACCTTTAGATCCACCATCAATGGAAGGAATGACCAGATATAGGTCCACACACTTCCCAATGATAGATACCATCATTAAATCTATGACCAAAATTAATTACACAAGTCAGCCTCAATAGAAATCCAAAACAAACAACTCAATAAGAAAGGATAACCGAGCGTTAGACAAGCATCACCGAGCACGAGGGAAATTCACTGAGCGTTGGAGAGATAACCAACCAACACTAGTAAACAAAGGAAATCGAGCAACACTGAACCAACTCGGTCAAAGAAGGAATCGAGCAACATAGAAAACTTCAAACATCTTTTTGGTGACATGGGATTGCCAAGGACCCTAGATGCTCCTACATCAAATAGATGGGTTGAAGATGGATCCTAAGAAACTAAAAGAAATTTTTAAGTGGACTACACCTAAAAGTGTTGGAGAGGTAAGATCATTTCATGGATTAGCTAGTTTCTACCAAAAGTTCAATTAGAAAATTTAGTTCAATTTGTAGTCCTATGACTGCGACAATGAAAGGGGATTAGAAGGATTTCAAGTGGACACATGGAGCACAAAAGATTTTTAAATTGGTGAAGAAGAAGGGAACTAAACAACTTGTGCTATCTTTATGTAATTTCAATAAAGTATTTCAAGTGGACTACAATGCAAGTGGGAATGCAATTGGATCAGTGTTGACTCAAGAAGGTAGACCTATTGCTTATTTTAGTGAGAAGTTGAATGATGCAAAAAGAAGGTATTCAGTTTATGATCAAGAAATCTATGCCATAGCTCAATCCTTGAAGAAGTGAAGACATTATTTTTTACCTAATTATTTTGTGTTGTACCCTGATCATCAAGCATTAAAATATCAGAACAATCAAGGTAAGTTAAACTAGAGACACATGAGATGGGTTGAGTTCTTATAGAATTATACTTTTGTGTTGAAGCATAGTAGTAGTAAATCAAATATAGTTATTTATGCTTTGAGTAGAAGAATGAATTTTATGACAGAGATGAGAGTTGAATTGTTGGGGTTTGATGATTTGAAGACATTGTATGAGGCAAACCTTGATTTTGTAGAACCTTAGAAAGATTGTAGAGAACCTATTGTAGAAGAGAAAAGAAAACAATTATACTATTTCATTCAAGATGGTATGTTATTCAGAGGAATTGAGTTATGTATACCTAGGAGTTCAATGAGGGATAATTTGATTAAGGAAAAACATTATCAAAGATTATCCAGATACTTTGACATTGAAAAGAAACTGGCTTCAGTATGTGACAATTATTTTTGGCCTCATATTCATAAGGACATGATAGAAATTTTTTTCAGAGTTGTAGAGTTTGTCAAGTTTATAAGGGAAGTAGTTAGAATGTAGGATTGTATATGCATTTGACAATGCCAACTATACCTTGGGAAGATATTAGCAAGGATTTCAAACTTGGGTTTCCTAAAAGGGAGAGAGGAAATGATTATATACTCGTGTTTGTGGATAGATTTTCCAAGATTTCCTATTTCATACCTTGTAAGAAAACCAAAGATATAGGGCATGCAACTAACTTAGTTTTTAGAAAGGTTGTGAGATTACATTGGTTTCCTAGGAGCATAGTTTCAGACAAAGATTCAAAGTTTGTTGGTTATTTTTGGAGGACATTTTGGAAGAAGATGAAGACCGATTTGAAGTTTAGTTCTACATTTTCTCTAAATATAGATGGAAAAACAAAGCTAGTAAATAGAAGCTTGGGAAACTTGTTAAGATGTTTGGTTGGAGAGAAGACTAGGAATTATGATTTACTCCTAGCTCAAAAAAAGTTTACATATAACAATTCAGTGATTAGGAGTATAGGGAAGACACCATTTGATATATTCATATGAATGAATCCTAAAGGAGTGTCAGAGTTAAGGGATATTAGTCACGAGGTTTAGAGGAGTGATGAAGGAGAAGAATTTACATAACACATGAAAGCATTGCATGTTGAGGTGAAAGAACATTTGGAGAAAATGAATTAGAAACACAAGGAGAGGGAAGATGAGAAGAGGATACATGAGGAATTTCAAGTAGGAGATGACGTGATGGTATACTTTAAAAAGTGTATATTTCCTATTGGAACATAAAAAAAGATTAAGATGAGGAAGTTTGCACTGTGTACGACCTTAAGGAGATTTGATTCAAGGAATGCATATGAAGTGGAGTTGTCAGATGGCATAGATATATCACCCATATTCAATTTTGTATACTTGTATGTATATCATGAGACATATTTCGGTGAAATAATGGATTATATGTGGAGAAATAGTATCCTAAGAAGTAGATGGATGAGATAGAAGAGATCTTGATAACAAAATTGGTAGAAGCAACAAAGGCAGATAGTACACAAAATATCTTGTCAAATGGAAGGAAAAACTAGTGGAATATTTTTTATGGATTTATTAGGTTGAGGTTGACCATCTTGATTTTCCTCTAGCACCAAAAAATTGAGAATCTCACGTTTCATTGACCCCAGGTGTCTAATGCAGGAGCATCTTGGGTTTCCTGGCAATCCTGCATCAACCAAAAAATATTTGTTTTTTGTTTGTTTAGTCTCTGAGATTCTGTTAGTGTACTTTTAGTTTGGATCTTTGGTAGTTGCAGACCTTGTGGCATGTTCCTAGCATCATGTTGAACCTACACCTAGGTTCACAGCTTGATTGGTTACTTTACTGTTGAGATCTCATGGATTCTTGGTGGGTCCTATCTATTCTTCACATTTCATAGCCAATTTATATTTTCTGATCGACAAAGCTTTATGGCTCATGTCTCAATTTTTCTACACTGGCGAATGACCTACTTGAGGGATCACGATATATGTTTTATCTACTTGAGGGAGATCCTTATGATTTGCATCCTGACCTATAATTTTAATATTTTTTCTTCTCATTGGGAAATGTAATCTTTCTAGGATGACTCGATTCTCATGAATTCTTTATAAGATAATGTAACTGATCGTTAGAGGGACTTCATTAGTTCTAGATAGATCAATAGTTCTAGTTCATAAGATAACCTCTTGAAGGTTAACATATAGAGTTTTTATTTGTAATCAAGCTTGTACACTTGGAATGTAAGACTGCATGTTGTAAATTAATTGATTTTTTTTTTTGATAATGCGAAGGCTAATCTTGGTTGTCTCTCGATTTATTCTTGTTGTTTCCATTGCGTGACTCTTGTTTCATAGATCAAACAAATCGCTTGAGGTCCCCCTATCCATGACTACACCACTCTTACAAAGCCACGCAAAAATATTGAAATCTTAAAATCAATAGAAAATTTTTCTCAATACCCATAATACTAGGTTTGCATGCTCCCTATGAACTCTCAAGTTTTTTTCATACTAGATTCTAAAGGCAAGCCAAAAATTGTGAAATTTTAATGTAAAAAATTTTAGGGTAGTTTTCCATATTACAGAACCTAAAAATAGGGGTCCTCTACAAAAGGAAATGGCATTGTGCAGTATAAATGTAGAAAATTTGTAGGTGCTAATAGGAAAAATTCAAGAACCCAATCAAGATAGAAATAAATTTCTAAAAACTTTATACATAGCCAATAAATCATTAGAGATGCGTAAACTAGTTTCATTCTACTAGTGATAAAGAAGTGAGTTTGATCTATAGAAAAAGTTACAAAAAAATTCAACTACATGGAAGAACTTTTAGGTTAGATATATTTCTAAAAATAAGAACAATCAATTAGATGATTCAAAATTTCTATGTATTTTTTAAAATAAGTAATAAATTATAAACTTTAAAGATAAAGATTTAAAGAAAAAAGAGAAAAAGTTAGATACTCTAATCTAAATATAGGAAATAAAAAGATTTAAATAAATAATTTAAATAAATTAACATAATAGTTCAACAATTGCTAACAAAACAATACTAGATAGTACATAAAGATAATGAAGAGTAAAAGGATGCCACAATGCCATTATGTCCACTACAAACATAAAACATCAAGGAAGAATATCCAATTTGCTTCAACAAGTTTAAAAAGAGATAACTATTAAAGAAGAAAAAATGAGGCACATAATAGAAACACCACAAGAACAAATCAAAAAGGTACTTGGCATAATAAAGGGGTAAAGAAGGATGAACATATGATCTAGTCAACAAATAAGCATATGATGACAATTTGGTTGTCATAGGGCCAGAAATGGGTTAAAAATGAGCTACGAGAGAGTATACCAAAGCAAGGGCCTAAAAAAGAGTGAAATTCTGAAGGGGTATAATTTATGACACTACATTCACTACAATGTATAACATAGTTTTTATTTCTTTAATTTTGTCTTAATTGATTCAATCCACTCTAATAACTCTTTAAACTATGCTATGAGATATTCTATGGAGCACTAATAGACTATCACGTCATTATCATTTTAAGAAATATATTTGGAGTTGCTTTTTAAAATAATTCTACAGTAAAATAAACCATGTTTCAATTAGTGGTGAATACTTGGTGTTATAGTATTGTAATAATAGTATTTGTTGGCTATTTGATATATGAATCCTATCATATCTATCGAGCCTTCATAAATTTCTTAATTGATTTTTAGACACTCATAATGTAAATGAAGTGCCATTTTTTATTTATTTGATACCATTCAAACTTAGGCAGCCTTATTAGACTATCTTTATTTGCTACCAACAAATTTTGAAACAAAATTTATTATATTTAAATGAAAGAACAATTTTAATCTCAAAGAAAAAATTACCAGAAATCCCCAAACAAAACAACCACCAAACCTTACTACACTTCTATCAAGTTTACAACAATTTATTTACACACAAATTTTGGTACAATGACTGTTCCTGCTCCCACTCCCACTCAGAATTTTGAACGTGCTTCTGCTCTTGTGGTTGGGTTGGTTGCTGGTGCTCCTGCTGCTGATGTCCTATCAACTCTTTCTATTGGTGTCATCCCTGTTTAGGCGTCAGGGAATTCTTCCAAGCCTGGGACTTCGGCAATCCAGGGCTCTATGATTTCCTATGCTGATGTGGCTACCTTCGAGGCGGGCATCCCAAATCCTACTTCTTCTGGGCGGAGGGGATCCTCCTCTTCCCTTGTGCAACCCGTATCTATGAGTAAACTCATTAGGGTCAATCATGACTCAGAGACAGTAGATGAGATTTTAAAAAATAAGGAAGACTTTAGGGGTTTTTGACACTCTCTGATTTGCATGCTTGGATTTCCAAGAATTGGGAACCCATCTTAACTGATGTTGTTCAAATATACCCTATGGCTAGGGCTTTCTTTATTGTAAAGTTTGATAATGTTGAAGATAGGAAAACTATTCTATGTAATAACTGTTTCATGTGGGAGGAGTGTTTCCCCCTGATGGCCAAACCCTGGTATATTGGGTTTGATCCTCTTACAGAGTCCTTCAATAAAATTCCTCTTTATCTTTGGTTGGATTCTATTTTGGAATTTGTGGGTTCCTATTCAGGATTTCCAAATGGTGGATCCCGACTCCTCTGATATCTACAAAACAACTTATGCTCGTATCCTTCTAGAGGTTGACGTCTCCAAGGGTCTTCCTGAGAAGATCACTTTGGCTTATTCTTCAGGCTCTTGGACTCCGAATCTTGATTATGAGGGTATTCCATTTAGATGTAGGAAATGCCACAAGATAGGCCATCGTGTCACGTGGTGTGTTCAGATGCCTAAAATTGGGGGTTCAGATGCTAGCTCTCCACATTCTGATCATGCTTTTGCTGATGCTTTTGTGGATGCCTCAGATGTCTCTGCTGCTGTCATTGTTGCTTCTGATTCGGCCTTGGCTCAGACTACTATTGTCCTTGTCTAGAATGTTGCTGCTAGATCTAGTTTAGTGTTGTCTTCTGGTGTTGTAGGTCTTGCTGCCCATGGTGCTTCCTTTGGCTTGGATGTTCTTGGTGATGTCTTTGATTATGCCGCTTTCTTGGCTGTTGGAGCTGAGCGTCCTTTTTCCCATGTCTCTCCTGTGATGGTTCAGGGGAATGGTCGTGGTGCTATTCATGCCCCTTCTAGGGTTTTATATGTGCCCTACCCTTTTGTGGGTTCTCCTAGCTCTTCTGAGGTTTGGCAGAAGGCTATTGGTAATATGGAGGAAGGATGGACTACAGTAAAGGGAAAGAAATCTAAATCATCCACTCCTTTTGATATGAACTTACGTTCACATAGGATGGGCAAAAATGTAAATCTTGATCACCCTTTATTGTATCCACTTGGGTTGTTCTTTTTGGTAGGATCTTTGGTTTGATCTTTTGGCTTGTTTGGTGGGGCACCACAGTTGTATTTTGGTCTTCCAAATGCTCTATCTTTTAATGCTTTTGTATAAGGTTTCGGGACCTTTCAAATCCTATTTTTACTTAATCAGAATAATTTATTTACACATATCTATATTTACATGACAAATTAAAGCATCAAGGTTTTTATTTCTCCCACACACTTTAGAACCTACTCCAAATAAATATGTACAGTTTCTGCTATAAATTTGATTCCTATGATCTTTAAAATTTTTTTTTATCTTTCTCTACTTTCAACACATTACATCTCTTCTAACCCCTACCTTTTGCTACCAGTTTAGATGTTTGTTTTAATTTTCTTATGCATGTGCTCCTCTTCTCTTGGTTCACTATGCATATCTCTTCCTTTTCTATGCATTCCTCCACATTTCCCTACTTCTATCTGCAAATTTTAGAGCCATTTCTCATTCTAATTTACATACCATCATTGTTCACTCTTCCCTCTGCTTCCATCAAAACCACCAGGATTTACAATAAAACAACTTACTAAAATAAAATGAATTACATAGATTTATATATAATAAAGGATTTTATTGAAAATGTTAGTTATAATCTATTATGACTTAATCTCTATCAGTACTTCATATTGAACATTTACCTTAATATTACTAGAGGTGGTATGAATGGACATGTATTCTTTTATTGATGTATTTATTTGGGACTGCAACCACAACCATAAGGTATATTGCATATTGTAGATGGTTTTTTTTATATGTTTTATTGTTTTTGTGTACAATTTATTTTTTAGTATGATTTAATCAATAGTTGTTGCGATATTGAAAATAAAATATCTTTCATATATTGTTTGAATAATTGTGCTATTTAGTTGTGGTCATTTCGTTGGCATTCATTCTATTTTTTTGATTGGTGACATTCATTCTATTTTAACTAAAAGAAAGTATTATATTTAATTAGGTTAATATGAAAATATATTATTTTGATTAATTATAATTAAAAATTAATAAATGTTAAATGGAGTAGTTCTTTTATCTCAGCTGAGATTAAAATGTGTGTAGCTTTGGTCTTTATATATTTTGATTTAGGTTTGGTGGTTTTTAAATGGATAGTTTTAGTAAAGTATTATTTTTGTGATAGACTAAAAGAAAGACTTTGTTATTATAATTAATAACAAGTGTTTCATGTTACACTTAATTACATTAAGAATTGTCATTAATGTCACACATATATTAGGTCAAATATTGAGAATTGACGCAGATAGTTTGATTGATCAAACCTTCTAGGAGATTTCCTAAAGGGCAAGTGAGTCAAGGAATATTATAAAAAATCTATCTATGGTCTTAGTTGGCACCCTAACAGTGATAGGAATCCTAGAGAAAAGTTTTTTAGAAAAAAAGGCCAATGAATACATATCCTCACATTAGGCTTCTCTATAGGGAAGATATCACATTGATTCCCTAAGTGTCTAGATGATAAGTATGAGGATTTTTTTAGAGAATTTATGTAGCAAGGACTCTTGTCTCTCTTCCTTATAGAAAAAAGGGTTACTAAACCACAACATGGATTCTTCCTTGGGAATATTAACAGATATTCATTTAGGAAAAATATTCAAGATATATTAGGCTATTATATTTTTGTAGGGATTGGTTTAACCATTGGAGGAATGGGCCCCTGTATGGGCCACTATAACAAATTTTTAATCAATCTACACCTTGTGTGATCCACAAATTTGATCAATAACAAAACTTCAAAGTTTAATTCCTTGTGGGAAAACCTCCTAGAGTTTCCAATTGCTAGATCCTTCCACTAGTATAAGTTGTGTGAGCCTTAAATATTTTATATTTTACTCCAACTTATGTTTTGTTTCTATTTTTGTTATCCAGTGAAGTCCCTTTTGTGGTAGGGACCCTTCTCTTTAAACTAAGTATTCTCTCTCTTGGAATAATATCAACATGTCAAGATGACACATCATTTCAATTTTTTTCTTTTCCTCCTCCTGGGAGTGTCTGCAATGTCAAGGCATAGAAGAATTCTTTCCTTAAGGTCCTATCATGGTCGTGCTTTCTCTTTGTAGTTTTCCTTGGTGTTCCTCACAACAATTTGATGTGTCATTTTCCTTAATTAGAAAATACTTTCTCAATATCAAAACCCTCTATTCATTTTGCACCTATGAAAGCACTCATCCTCTTCTCCTTTTGAATCCTCTGAGGCATAATTTGGCGATCTTTTAACTAGCAACTACAATATTTTAGTCAGCCAATTTTCATCTAGCGATAATTCATTCTGAAGATTGACACATCATCTTTAGTATATTTTGAGGAGGACAAGAGGATGCTACAATTACTTCTCAAGCCCATAGTGGGCAGCATGTTTTTGGGTAATATTTCTCCCCACGGATTATAAATATAGATCTAGGATCTATTTTTCTATTGTCACTTTTTCAATGTAAACTCTAGAGTTACATAGTATTAGCATTTCTTTATTTATGTCTTAGTATAATTTGTTTACATACCATCCTAAAATGTTATCACCTATAATTAGATGCTCAATTTGGCCTCATTTTAGCAGATATGGGTTCCCATATGGATTTCACACTCTCCTAATGCCAATTTAACATTTAAATTAATATTATAATTCTTGTATTAATTCAAATTCACCAAATATTGATGTGAGACCTTATTTATAGGCATTCTCCTTTCTTATTTCTTCTCCTCAACATTTATTAACCTACATGGGCTCTATGTTACCATTTTTGGCCTTTGTACTTCTTCCTAACCTTGAAATCAGTTGTGCCTCTTATTCTAGCATCTACCTTATCTCCCCAACCTCTCATTTCAATTATGGAACTTTCTCCTTGGTACATAAGACCTATGACATTATGTTCCTAGGTAGACAATGCCCAAGGCATTGTGTTCCCCCATAATTGGGCTCAAGTTCAAATTAGGGCCCCATTGTGGTTTGGTGGTGGGAAATTAGATCTCGTGGTTTTCCTAGATCAATTTTAAATCCCAAAATATTGTGAGAGGTATATAAGTGGCCTATATTTCCTTGTTTCAATTTACACAATATATAATTCAAGATTCTTGATCAATATTTTAAGAGCTCTTCTATAATTTTGCATCTAAGCATTATCAAGGTCTTCAAATATTCCAATTTTCAAGCCTTCAAAGCATCATTCTTCTCCTTCATCAAGAATTATGCCAAACTAGAACATTCACGGTGAAAAACCTTATATTTCATGATTTCCTTTCATGTTTTTGTGTGGATTCAAAGGCTATTGCATTAACACTTGTGATTGTGTCAAAAGAAGAAATATTGCACCATCAAGGTATAAGGTAATTTATGATTCAAATCTAGCTTATATTTCATAACAACAATCTTTTCTTTCAAGTAAATTTTATTTATATTTCAAGGTTGATTCCTAAATAGGGGTTTGACCTAAGAAAACCCCTTTCCACAACCTTTTCCCCATTTTTATGTGTAGGAATAGGTAGCAAAGTTGTCCAGACTTAATTTATAAAGTGTGGGATCTACTAGATCAACTGTGAGAGTTTTCAGCAGAATCACTAAGAGTAGAATGCCCCAGGCTATCTATTCCTAGGAATATAATTCTATGGGTATTTTTTACCCTCAACATCAGCTTCAAATTTAGAGTGCAGGTTAGTAAAGTCTCCTAGGTTTTATTTCGTCATTGCAATTATCTATCTATTTTTTTGCCAGACTATATTTTCTATAACTTGGCATACTTGATTATTTATCCTTGTATCTTTCATTATCCTACCATTTCCTCTCAAATCCATCTCATCTTAATTATTATGAGAAAATTATCATTTACTCATGTATTTCTTGTGTCTTACTCAGGCTTATTAAGTCATTTTCCTTCAAATTGTGCATTAGGGAAAGGTGGACAAATCCCCCTTGTTCTTTACTTTCATTTTTATTTTATAAATTTTGGTGAACCTAACTCATAACATTTAAATTATGATTTGGATGTCTAGATATACTTTATTTGCATCTAATGAGTGGTCATTCCTTTCATTTAGTTGTATTGATGAAAAAAGAAAAAAAATGTATTGTTTCATAAATTTTTCTCATGTTTGCAATTAGATTAGTTTTATAATGATGTATAATAGAAAACATTAAGAAATGATAAAATGTAGATCACTCACCAAGATCTTATGATATACATTGGAATACATACCCACCCTTAAGAAAAATATGATTAGCACAACCAAAAGGAGGAAGGGTGCTAATACAATATCTATGACCAAGTGGATTTTGGATTTCAAAGGGGATGAATGTGATATGATAAAGTATAAAAGATAGATATGATCTAATAAAGTAAGTGAAAAGGAAAAGAAGGGAGAAAAAGTGCACCTGGAAATAAGATGGAGAAGGTAGTTCACTTTGAATCTTAATTTGACTGTTGTTGGAATCTTGGATTTTGTTGTAACTTCATATCTGGAAGTTAGGGACCTGAATCTTTCTGTCCTAAAATTTTCATTGAAAAATGGTAGGGACAAGTCAAATTTTTTGGGATAAATTCAAATTATATGGGAAAAGTCTCCTATCCAACTTGTTCTTGGAAAAAATTGATGAAACTTTCCCAAATATCCTCCATCTGCACCTATACTACTTAGATCAGAAATCACAGCTCTATAACCCATTCCTAGACACAAGAAAATAGGAAAAAGGGTTGTGGAAAGGATTTTTCATTGGTCAAATCCCTATTTAGGAATCAACCTTGAAATATGATAGAAATTTCATAAAGGAAAGTAATGTAAAAGGGTAAATTGTTCATTCATCTTGTATGAAACCCTCATGAGAGGATGTAATAATCACTCAAATCCATGAAGATGGTTGAATGTGCTTAGAATCTAAATATTTGTCCTTGTAATGAGATTTATAATCAAGGATGTCCTCACAAATCCATGGATCTATGTTTTTCACTCCTAGATCTAGAATTTAGATCTATTCTTGAGAACCACATGAAGAGAGAGATGGTTGTATGGATCTTCTTGCTTGATTTAGAATTCCTCTACTGGGCCATCATGGGAGAGAAACTTACATCAATTAGAGAATATTTCCTTTGATTTGATGTATCTTGAAGAAATGGATAATTAGAGATTTTGGATTGGGTGTTTTCCTTCAAATCTTGAATCCAAATACTCAATTACACAACTTGAATGTTTTACTTCTTGATGATATTTTGCACTTTCTTATTTTTTCATGTTATGAAAAATGAGAGGAGAGAATGTCTTTTTATACTAAAGTCTCTCCATTTTGGGATTCAAATTTTGTCAAGGCCAACCAAAAATCTAAATCTCAGAGGAAAACCCTTCCATTAGGCCCCAGATAAATTTAGGGCCCAAAATTTGAGGTAAAGGTCAGAAAGATGACTTATCCTAGGGACAAGCTATCTAGGTGACTTGTCCTAGGAAAAATGAGCTCACATTTCATGGTGATATCAAGGAATCTAAAAAGGAGGGGAATACATTTTAGGTTGTTGTGATCAAGCATAACAAACATTTGGACCTCAAAATCACCAAAATGGGGTCTAATAGGTCCTAGACCATCTAATTATGGGTGATATATTTTTGGGATGATACATTTATCCCCCACTTTAGCAAGAGTGTGAGATGAAATCATGCTCATGGTAAATTATATTGAATGCATAAGAATGATCTCATCAAGGTAAAGGAGACAAATAAATATCAATCCCCCAAGTGACTCAAGTATTCATCAAATTCAAAAATAACATAAGAGAGGCATCTCTCAAAAGAGAGTGAAAATTTTGATCACTAGCCTAGTAAGAGATTATCTTACTATGGACCACACAAAAGGAAAAATATGCAAAAATATGGCATTGAATAGTATAGAAATCAATTTTATTCTCTAGAGAGAATCCATAAAAATTAATCATGCCTTAAGAAAAGAAGTGCCTCCATTAAGGGATCGTACAAAGGAACCATCAGGCCTAAAGAAAGCATTGTCCCCATAGGGATCAAGAAAAGTGATCAGGCCTAAGAAAAGCATTGTCTCCTTAGGGATCAAGAAAAAGAAACTAGGCCTAAGGAAATCATTGTCTCCTTAGGGATTAAAAAGAAGAAGGATCAATCCTTAAGGAAAGTCTTATCCCCACTAAGAGATCCAATGAAAAGGATAAACACAAGGAAATCATTGTCTCCTTGGTTATCCACAAGAGAGATTTAATTGAATCATTGTCAATGTGTGTGCAAAATGTGAAACAATGAGAAAAGTGTATGCTCCCATGTGAAGCGATTACAAATGCCTTAATGGGAGAAATGGATTTAATAGAGCATACATGCACCCATAATAAATGTTTCCACTATGAGATATCCCCAAGAAAGGGCACATCAAGGGAAATAAGCACATTACAATAGAGAGCATGAAAGGGATCTACTAACTCTAGTGTCAATATGATCATATGACAATACATAAGATATTATATCAAAATGAAATGTTGAACCATCATCCCCCAAAGGTAGTAGAACTACAAGCACAATGGAAGAATAACATGTAAGAATTACAAAGAGGATTCTGTTTGGGCAAGCATTATAGAGACCAAAAGAGAGTAGGTAGCCACTATTTTTCATCACCTAATAAATAAAAATAAAGGATTATTTATGAACATTGGCACATGCATGAAATACCATGTAACAACATATAGAACAAGTAAGATACAAATAGAGGAATGTTTATGACATTTTGATTCCTTGATCACCTTGTGTCAATGGAGAAACAAGGGTCATTTAAATAAATATAAAAAAATATACATAACAAACAACACATCATAGAGGAAGAAAATTACAACAGGAAAACACACAAAATCCACAACACAAGAGGAGCTAGTCTAGCATATCCCCCCCATCTTGGTCTATATTATTTAGGGAATGTGGGAAACTTATAATAGGAGAAACATAAAGCATGGAAGATTCAATAATGGCTAGTTCCAAACAAGGACCATGCTATAAAGATGGGTCACTTCTCTTTCACTAGGAATGATAGATATTTTTTGTGAAAACATAGCTAGAAAATTATGATTAACATCAATAACCTCATACATGTCACCAGAATCACTAGCATGAATATCATTATTACCATAAAAAGAATCATCATCTAGAGTATCTTCTTCATCCAAATTAATTATTATAGAATCAAAGATACAAATATAATTGTCATGTTTGGTCAAATTAATATTTTTAAGTTAACTTCCTTCTTTGGTTCAATCATGGGTTGATCAAATGAAATCAAAGCATTAGTAGGTGTTTGATTTGAAGAAATATTTTAGGATGCATGTTGATGAGATCTAGCACAATGTTTACAATGATGGCTAAGACCATGATGGTTACATTTGGTTTTGCTAGAAATTGGTTGAGGTTCTGGATCATATCAACATCGAGTCCTTTTCTTCTTTAGGAGGAAGAACATAAGGAACTACACTACTTTGTGAGATAAAATTTGCAAAATGTTTATAATATATAGGAGGTGGAAAAAAAGAATATATAGGAGGTATAAGAGGTGTAGGAAGAAGTCGATGTTGATGACAAGGAGGTGGAGCATCTTTAGGTTTTCTAAGTTTAAAGATCTTCTAGATCTTGTAGGCTTGATATGATCAAAAAAGATGGTCACAAAAGGTTTCAGTTGGTTGAAGAATAGAAGGACAAAAAAAAAATGTCAATGGACTCTTGAGGTACTAAAGGCTTGTAGAGACTATGGTTAACATTTATTATTTATCCATTGTGAGAAAATTTCAAACATTTATGAATAGGAGAGGCCACAAATTTCATGGAGGTAAGCCAATGAAGACAAAATTTGACTTGAAATTGATTGAAAGTTATAATCATAGTGAAATTAACATCTACATCTTTACCACCAACTTCAATAGGAAATAAAATGGAACATGGGAAGGATAAAGTAAACCATTGCAAGTTTGGATCATAACATTAGATTTATCATAAGAATCATGTTGTAATTGTCTACTAAAGAGATGTTCTTCAGTTATCACATTGACCATGTAAGTAGGATCAATAAGGACACCACAAGAATGAAGGCCATTAACCTTTCTGACAATATAGAGAGGACCATCAGGTGATTTAATTATCTCAATAAGGTCAATGGTAATGAAAGTTTCTATATCAATGTTAGGTTCAACTTGATCAATAAATTTGGCAATATGATTGGCTTCATTAAATTTATCATCATAGTCTATAAACTAAGTGGAAGAGGAAGATGAAGGTTGGGTAGACTCAATGGTATTGGTTGAATGAGATAGAAAAGGGTTGGTATAGATTTGCAAATTTTGATTAGGAGGTGCTACATATTTTTTCCTTGATCATTGACATATTCAAAAGATATAGAATTAGTATCAATAAGGTCTTGAATAACAGTTTTCAAGTTAAAAAAAAATTCAATTTCATGGCCAGGTTGATGATGGTATTGACAAAAAGCTTGGTGGTTGAAGTTTTTGGGTAGCAGTTTGGATGTGTCAATGGGTTTAATAGGAGGAAATTTTAACATGTTAGCATTAATCAAATTAAACATCACATTATGAAAAGATTAAGAAAAATGAGTAAAATTAAGAGCAATTCTAAAGATAGATGACAAAGAAGCCACACCTTTGGATGTGACATAGTGTAGGGTGGAGAATCCAAGAATGGATAGTCCAAACCATACACTAACAATTAAATCCAGTGGAAACACAACAAAGAAGATACTCAAATAAGATTTTCATTCAACATGCCCAACTGTAAGGCCTTTCGGGTTAGGGCCAAATACAAACAATTACAACTGTAATTTTGAAATCCTCTACCTAGTCTAACTCTGCAACATATCAGCAACTAGTAGAAATACTAAGGTAGATCTAAACTTGAGCTCGCAAGCCACCAAGAAATCTCCTTGTCTCCAAGCATGCAAACCACTAGCTCTACTATTCTAAATATCAGACAAACAATCTGATCTGCAAGATCTCGCAAGATCCAATCACCATTTCATGACTCCTTTTCCAGTTCCCCCCTTAAAATACTACCCAAACCTTCCTTAAATACACTTCTTCAGCCACAAGTTGGCTGGAAGAAATAATTAACTTCTAAGCCCAAGTCAGCTCCTAAAACAAACAATTATTAAATGCAATACAAATCAGCTCTCAAATAGCCTTACAAATAATTAATTCTCCATGTCAGCCTCTAGATCCACATAGGAGAATGTAACATAAGCTACCAACATTAAATACATCAAGTTGGCCCACCAAATCTACAAGAACTCCAATTGGTAAGCCAGACTACCAAGCAGATCAGTAAAAACAACCGAGCAAGCTAGGTATCACTGAGAAAGCACATTAACTGAGAACCACAAGCATCACCGAACATAGATTCTATTGAGCACCAGAAGTTTTACCAAGTTCCTTCAGTGATCGAGCCTCTTTAGTGACCAAGCCCCTTGACCAACACTGTAACCGAGAAACACAGGGGAAAAACACTCCAACAAAATACACCAACATGTAAGATTGCCAACTAGCCTAGGATGCTCCTGCATCAGACACCCCATCTGTGAAAATATGTTCTCAATTGCTATAAGAACATATTTTAGGATTCAACACATAAACCCTAAATTGGTTCTTCACATACATGTCCTCCAATTCTTCAAGTTTCATACTCTTCCACTTCTTCTTTCTCTGCCTTTTCAAGTCCTTCCTCGACAATCCATAGGTCTATTGTCCATACTGATCTCCAACCCTCTCAGGATTTGTCAACTCAACTTGGCTCCCAAATCTTAGGTTCCTCCTACCGAGTGTTGCATCTAGAAAAGGCATCAGGTAAAACTTCATGTCACTCTTCTCAATAGTAAACACATTCTTGACAAAATCATGCATAGCCCTGCAATCATACTGCCAAGGTTTACCGAGCAATATGTGACAACTACTCATGTCCACAATATCAAACAACACTTGATCCTTACACTGGCCAATCTGAAAATCAAAAAGACATTGCTCCCTTACTTCCAAGGCATGAACATCTTGAAACTAACCAATTCTATAAGGACAAGGATGTCTCACTCTTTTCAAACCAAGTTTCTAAACCATCTCCTCAACTACAAGGTTATCAGTACTACCACTATCCAAAATCACATTACAAAGTTTACCTCCTAGCTTGCACCAAGTTCTAAAAAAGATACTCCTTTGACAAGGTTCCAGTACACACTTACCAAACAATATTTGTCGAGCTATCAAATTCTCCCCTCCCTGTTCAGGTTCATTTGCCGAGTCTTCAACCTCATTCACCACAATAGTTCTTTGATCACTAGCCTTCTGGGAACATTCAAATGATCGATTCCCTTCTTGACCACAAAGAAAATAAGTGCCTTTAAAATCAACATTACCCATTCTCTTCCTTGGCTCAATAGGTTTTGGTTCATCTTCAACAGTCGGTTTATCCTTCACCGAGTGATCATGTTTCTCCTTCCCTCAGAAATTACCATGTTGTCTTCTTTTCAACTTATCTTCTGCCTTCAGGGCATACTGATAAGCATCCTCAACTGAATCAATCTTCACCATACCAATCTCATCCTAAATAAATAATCTCAAACCATTCACATACTGAGCTGCCTTTTCCTTACCAAGTTCTTTGTATCCAGACTAAATAGTCAACTTATAGAACTCCTCATTATAGTCTTCAATAGTCAATTCTTTCTGCTTTAAATTCTGCAACTTCTTAAACAACTCAAGCTCATAGTCATCAGGTAAAAACTTAGCTTTCAATTTAGCCACCATCAACCTCCACCGATTGATCTTCATTTCACCTTCATATTCTCTATCTCTCTACAATTCTTTCCACCAAAGACCAGCATGTCCTTTCAACTTAGTCTGTGTCAACCTCACTAAGAGGATCTTCAATTTCTTCAAGCTCAAAGAAGTATTCTAATCACCAATCCAATCAATCAATTACTCAGGTCTCAAAGTACTAGAGAAGTTAGAAACTTCCATTCAATAACTAGTACTTAACCGAGCTCCATATCTCTGTAATCGACTAGTTCTTTCTTCACTAGATCTATCCCTTCGATCGGTTCTATCATCTCCACTAGATCCAACAACCTCAAAGTCTTCAGCAGCTTCCTCATAGCCATCATCACTACCAAGATTCCTCAGCATACCAATGATATCCCTCATGATCTCAGCGATCATGTCATTCTTCATCAATTCCATCTCAGATCTGACATCCGATCTAACTTTCTTAGAAATATTTGACTCTATAGCATCACATAGATTTTCAATCACCCTAGGGTCCAATCTTCTTGGAGGCATCTCCAAAGATCTTCATAAACCCAAGGCAAAAAATCACCAACCCAAGGTCCTGGTGCAAACTACCTCAACTTTGGCGATCTATCCACACACTCAAGAACTTCAAGCTCTGATACCACCTGACGTAGTGCAGGGTGGAGAATCCAAGAAAGGATAGTCCAAATCATAAACTAACAACAAAATCTAGTGGAAACACAATAAAGAAGATACTCAAATAATATTTTCATTCAACATGCCCGACTGTAAGGCCTTCCGGGTTAGGGCCAAATACAAATAATTACAACAGTAATTCTACAATCCTCTATCTAGTCCAGCTCTGCAACATATCAACAACTAGTAGAGACACTGAGGTAGATCTAAACTTGAGCTCACAAGTCACCAAGCAATCTCCTTGTCTCCAAGCATGCAAAGCACTAGCTCTGCTAATCCAAATATCAGACAAACAATATGATCTTCAAGATCTCGTAGGATCCAGTCACCATTTCATGACTCCTTTTCTAGTTCCCCCCTTAAACAACTACCCAAACCTTCCTTAAATACATTTCTTCAGCCACAAGTCGGTTGGAAAAAATAATTAATTTCTATGCCCAAGTCAGCTCCTAAAACAAAAAATTATTAAATGTAATACAATTCATCTCTCAAATATCCTTACAAAACATTAATTCTCCATGTCGGCCTCTAGATCCACATAGGAGAATGTAACATAATATACCAACATTAAATACATCAAATCGGCCCACCAAATCTACAAGAACTCTAGTCAGTAAGCTAGACTACTAAGCATCTGTAAAAACAACCAATCAAGCTAGGCATCATCGAGAAAGCACGTTGACTGAGCACCACAAGCATCACTGAGCATAGGTTTTTTCGAGCACCAGAAGTTTTTCTAAGTTCCTTCAGTGACCGAGCCTCTTTAGTGACCGAGCCCGTCGGCCAACACTGTAACCAAGAAACATAGAGGAAAAAAACTCCAACACAGCACACCGACATGCAGGATTTCCAACTACCGTAGGATGCTCCTGCATCAAGATGCTACTACCACTTGTTCATCAACATTGTTGGAGGAATTGTTGATTTTAATGAAGTTTTTTGGTTTCTAAAATTTTTTGAAATTGTTATATGCAAAATCACTCTTATCAGTCAGAGTCATTGGAGTAGTGTTCTCAAACTGACTCAATTGAAGCAGATAAGTATGCACCACTACACATAATTAAGTTAAAGAAGAAAATTTAGAAAGCATAATCTTATTTCTAATTTTTTTGTAAATTAAAAATGAAAATTTGTTGAACATCAATATCAAGAACAAGGTTTTGAAGTATTTTATGCAACAAAATGTATTTTAAGAAGGGTCATGCTTGCTCTGCACTCAACTAGGGTTTTTCTTTGCGTTGCTTCTCTACATCAGCTTGTCCTTTTTTCATTCCATAGTTATTATGGGAAATAGCTTAGTATTTATGGCTCTAGCCACTACTCACCCACCAGTTGATGCTGGTGTTGGTGTGGTTTTAGATAGCAATGGCACCGCCAAGAAAACTCCCTCACAAATTTGTTCCCAAAGTGTTTCACGAGGTATGTCTTAGCCTGATATTGTTTTTCCCATTCATGAGTTTGATGATGCATGTACTTGGCTTGAAACACATACCCTTATTGGCTATTTTCTGGGTCGCAACCCTCCTGAACATGTTATCGGGGATTGGGTTGTGAAATCTTGGACCCCTCATGGAATTCACCTAGATGGCATTCAGAGCTTCACCAAAGGCTTCTTTTTGTTTCTCTTTTCCAATCCTTCTCATGTGGACGCCATTTTTGCTAAAGGTCCCTGGAACCTTAGGGCCTCTTTTAATTTTCCAACGCTGGTCTCAAGAGTTTTCCGTCTTTGATGACAAGAAGCTGAAAGTTCCTTTGTGGGTTGAGTTTCATGGTCTTCCCCTACCCTATTGTCCATTCATGCATGCCATAGTGGAAATGCTAGGTAGGGTTATATGTAGCGAGTATGACCGTTTCCTCAATCCTTAGCCTCAAAAGTACGTGGCTCCTTGTTGAGGTCGACCTTTCTAGGGACCTCAAAGAGTCTGTTGAGATTCATGTTGGTGAGACCACCTTCACTCAGAAGGTGCTCTTTCTCAACCTTCCCAACACCTTCTATCATTGTCAATTTGCAGAGCACAAGATTAAGGACTGACCTTTGGCAATTCCTTGTACCAAGTCTCCTCCTAATGATTTTGGCTCTCGACCGACTGATGCTAGAAAAAAAGAGGAGGTTAAGAAAGATAAATGGGTTATAGTCGGTCACCACAACAAGCAAGCCAAACATTCTTCTTTGGCTTCATCATCCCAACCATCACCTCCGGCTATTAAGGTTCCTAATGAAAAAGTCACTCTGATTTCAAACCTTGCTTCGCAGGGGAAGGAATTTTTTGATTCCCACACTGTCTTTCCTTTAGCCCATGCACCTCAGGTAGCTGCAAAGATTGTCTCTTTTGCTCCTTTTCATCATTCTCATAGCCCTCCGAGGTGTGCTGAGAATGGGTTTAAAGGCATGCAAGAAAAACAACGTAATATATCCATGGAGTTTTCTAGGTCAACCTTTGCCCCAACTTATTTATCTATTAGTTTTGCTTCCCTTGGGGAAGGTGACAAAATGGACGACACTATTTCTCCATGAAGTACATCTCATGGAATGTTTGCGGGTTGACAGACCTACCTAGAAAATTTTCTCTCAGGGATTTCCATCATCGCATTAGTCATTTGGATGTCTTATGCCTTGAGGAAGTTAAAATTTCTAGTTTTATGCTTGATAATGCTTGCAAAGTTATTTGGCCTAAGAGCCTTGCTCTTTGTTCTCAGCATGAGGCTAGTGGAGGTAGATTTTCTACTCTCCTCTCTCCTCATTGGCATTCTTTTTTGGTCAGTCATGGTTCAGATCTCATGTAGAGAGTTGTTTGGGCCACTTTCATTGTTGAGAGTCATTCTTTTGGCATAGTTAATGTTTATGCTCCCAATGATGTTGTGGAGAGATCTCACCTTTGGTGTTGGCTTGCAGATTCTCTGCCACCTGCGACTTGGCTTGTTTATGGTGATTTTAATATGATCAAAATGGCATCTGACAAGGATGTCCTTTTGCCTCTTCATTGGATAGATGGGGAGAGAGAAGCCTGGTACTACATGTGTAATAAATTAGGGCTTTTTGATCCCAATGTTGGCCACCACCATTTTGATGGGGTATGGAACACTTGGTCCAATTTCAAAGCCTCGTCTGATAGAATTCATATAAGTCTTGATTGTGCTATGATCTCGGCTCAATCTTTCTTCTCTTTTTTTTGAAAAGAAAGCCTTACCAGTTACTCCTCTTGTTGATGTGACCATGTCAGATCATTTTCCCATCCAATTTAATATTGTTTGGAAGATAGCTAAGGAACGACCTCCCACCACACAATTCTTCTTTAATACTTTTATCCTTCACCACCCCTCCATGGTGGCCCACATTCATCAGGTTTGGAACCTTGATCCTCGGCCATCTCAGTCGCCAGGCTGGATTCAATGGTGGAATGATGCCATTAGGCATACAATGCATTTTTTGCGCATTTATGGAAGGTAGCTAGCCAAGCATCGTGGTAGATCCTTTGTTGTCAACACCAAAGCCTTGTGTGTTTCCATCAAGGCCTTAGCCCATAATCCTTTCAATCAGGACCTGCAACTTAACCTTGCCAAGTTACGTCATTAGAAGTAAGTTGCAGACAACTATGCTACTAGAGGGGCTCAAATCAAAGCTCGTCTTCACTGGTTAAAATTTGGGGACCACACTTCTAAAGAATTTTTTGTTGCTCTTCATCCTCATCATACCAATGTGGGCATAACTAGAATCAGAGAAGGTCACAGCCTCCTCATGGAGCTTCCTAATGTTTTGCAAGCCTTTGTTCACCACTATGAATAGGTCTTTGCTACTCAGGGATCTTCTCCTACCAATGAGGAAGCTCTTGTTGATTGCACCGTTGTTGTTTCACAGTGTGTCTCCCCTTCTCAATGAGTCCTCTGTGATCAACTACTTTTCTTGTAGGATCTTCATGAAGCATTGTTTGCTATGGCTGACGATAAAGCCCTAGGATGTGATGGCTTCCCTTGTGAGTTTTACAAAGCCCTCTGGGATGCCATTGGTCCTAATCTTCACTAGGTCTACCTTGAAGCTTTTCATTCCCATACTCTGGGGAGTATCATTAATCAAGGAAATATCAAGTTCATTCCCAAAGCTAGGGATCCAGAGGACATTTTCAACTGGTGGCCTACTACCTTTCTCAATGTCTCCTATAAGATCATTGCCAAGGCATGGGCCCTCAAACTCTGACACATTCTTCCGCAGATTGTTTGGCCAGAGAAAAATGGCTTTATCAAGTCTCAATTTATTCTTGACAATATCATTGTGGTTTGGGAGGGAATGGAATGGGCTCGTAAGTCTCATTAGAAATCCCTCTTTCTTAAAATTGATTTTGCTAAAGCTTACGATTGCATTGAATGGCCTTTTATTCTTTCTATGCTTCACGCTCTTGGCTTTGGGCCGAGATTTCTTCAATCTGTGCAGATTCTCTTTAGTGATGTCTCTCCCTGCATCACTATCAATGGCTGATAGTCTTCTACTTTTGGGCTCTTTCAGTCTATTCGGGAAGGATGCCCTCTCGCTCCTACCTTATATGTTCTAGCGGCTGAGGGTTTTGGCTACTTGCTTGCTCATTCCATTTCTACGGGTCATGTTCGGGGCATCTCTTTACCAAATTCTTCTCAATAGCTGATCAATGGCCATTTTGTCAATGATTCTTTCCTCACTCTAGAAGAGGATGAAGAGAATATCAAGGCAGCCTTGTAGTGTTTAGATACTTTTTGTCTGGCCTCTAGTTCATCCATTCAATGGCATAAAACCCTTTTCTATAGACAATCGACTCTTCTTGAGCCACCTTGGTTCTCTCAGTTTGTTTGGTCCAGTATTCAGAATGGGGAAATATTCCACTTTTTGGGCATTCCCTTTGCTTTGCAAGCTCATCCTACTAATCTATGGAATGCAGTTCTTGCCAAAATTGAAAAATAGCTTACCTATTGGATCACTAAGCCACTCTCTCTCACAGGGAAGTTTCAGATCTTCTCTAAGATCTTGGTGGTCGTGCATGTGTACTATTTTTCATAGAGTTTCCTAGGATTTTTTCTGCCTTCCCAAAGTCTCAGGTGGGCTTGGTTTACTCGACACCCAAAAACAAGGGTTTTCCCTTTGTGCGAAATGGGTTGCGCGGTGTCTCACACGCAATGAAGCCTAGAAAATTTTGCATTGACACAACATTTCTTCAGGGTACCCTCTCCACAATCCTGTCTGGAAGGGGATTGGATTTCAAACCTTCCTTTTTATGAAGGAACCTATTCAGATCTAGGGCAATTTTGTCACCAAAATTATTTGGAGAGCCCGGGAGTCTATTAAGCCCTGGCTTTGCTGGGCTGGGAATGGTTTCTATGATGATCTTTCTCTCAACCAACAAAACATTTGGTGGTCCCCCTTATTTTCTTAACAAGGGATTCCACTTGCCAAAATCCATGGTTTTAGTGCTCTTCGTCTCCACAAACGTGGCATTCAAATGCCCAAATATATTCTCTCAAGAGCCACTATGAGTCTTCATTCTTGGGATGACCTCTGGGTGCAGTTCTGGCTCATTTGCCTAGATCATCAGACTTTTGACTTGTTGGTTTCGGTCATTCCACCTCACCTCTTGCACAAGTTGGGAATTTAGTCAGTTAAACCTTGGTGGAAGGACTGGAAAAGATATCCTGCTATGCTTTTCACCAGTTACAAGCCCAAGCTTGGTTATTCTTGGCTTGTGCCCCATTTTCCCATGATTGATTCTCTCAACCAGAGATGGCATCTTTCCTCTTCCCAGAAGAGTTGGAGCTAGCAATTTTGCACTGTTTGGGATTCTATTACTGAGCCTAAGATTGCTCATTTTTCCTGGTGTTTTCTTTACTAGGGCTTGCCTTTGGGAGCTCAGCTCTGACATTTAGGTGTTCCTGATCCTAAATGCCCTTTTTGTGGTCATTCTAAGACTCTCATGCACATTTTTTGGTTTTGTCATCATGCCCAAAATTATTGGATCTAGATTCACAACCTCTTTTCTCCCTTTAGGCCTGAGCCTTTTTCTTGGCATATGGCACTTCTTGGTGATCCTCCTAGAATGCCTTCCCAATACACCTAGTTTTGGCATGCTTTCAAGATGGAGATCTTGTTCACTTTATGGAAAGAACAAAATGTTGTTCTCTTTTCTCACAGTTCTCTAGATATTCATATCTCTCTTTATTCTAAGGCATATCTTTGTAACAATGTCATGATGCAGATTCAGGTGCAAATAGATAAGGTGGCCTTAGAGGTCACCCACTTACAAGATTTTCTCCAGTACTAGCTAAATGCCCCTTGTGTTGTTGCTTGGATACCTCCAGACTCTCTCTTGGCTAACCATATGCCACCTAGGAGCCATCGTCATAGTTGGATTTCCTCTGCCAGGCACTCCAGGACTCCACACCAATGGCGTCGCCACTCTGCCTCTCCTCCTCCTCAGAGGGATGTGGGAGTTGCCTAGCCTCCCTTGCTTATTTCTACTAATCCTGCTGCTACTCGGCCCTCGGCCAATGTTCCTATGTGGCCTCCTGCCACTTTAGATAAAGTCCCTCACCTGGCGCTTGCTATCTCGCCCAGGTGGGAGGAAGGAGAACTGGAGAAAGAAGACCCAGAAGATGGTTGGCCAGTTCCTGACCAGACCTTGGGGCCCAATAGTTGGGGCAATCCTGATGATAGAGATCCTCCTCCCTCTTCTACTACTACCCTTGTAGCTTGAGGGTTTTTCTTTCTATATGTTTTTTTTTATGAATAGTTGTATGCTTCTGGTCTAGTTGCCGTGTGACTTGCGCGGGGTGACTTTTTTCTGCGACCCTTTTTTTGTGAATACTATACTTTAATATTAATATTAATAGAAAAGACCTCTATTCATAAAAAAAATATCAAGAACAAGATAAGAAATTTGAGAATGCAAATTCTTAAGTCTACCAATGAAATCGGTCAATTTTTCTCTAAAACCTTTTTTAAAATGCATTAAATAAGTCAAAGAAATTTTAGGACCAATGTTATTTTGAAATTATTTAATGAAAGAATTAGCAAGATTTTGGAAGTAATCAATAGAATAGGGAGGCAAAGAACAATACCATTGCAAGGCTTTGTCTTGAAAAGTTTGAGTAAATAAATCTTCCATAAACATGTGGTCATGAGAAAAATAACTACACAACATTTGAAAGGTTTTTACATGAGTCAAAGGATCACCTTTACCATTATAAGACTCAATATGAGGAACCTCCATGTATCGTGGGATAACAACACATATGATATCGATATACAAAGGACTAGTAATATCACAAGTAGGGATTTTGAACTTGGATTGAGTCGTTGAAGGAATTTGTTGTTGTAGGGAAGACATAGTTTGAGAGAAGCTATTAATAGTCAATTTGGTGGAAAGGACAGTAGGAGGAGATATGTTGGAAATATTTAGAAAATTCTTATAAATTTAAGAAATGGTTGAATATGAAAAGGGGAAACTATTGTAAGTGGGCATGGATGAAGGTAACGAAACATAAGGAACACTTGAAAGAATAGAAGGAGAAAAAGGATTAGTAATGTTCACATGTTTAGGATGGAGATTTGAAATGAAGTTGTTATGATAGGTGGAGCATAAGTCTAAATTCTAGGAATAAATGTAGAAATAGGCATAGAGGTCTCAACGCTAGTAGTAGGTGGAATAAAACCTAAATCTTGAGAAAAATATATAATAGGGTTGACATTGGTGTCAATGAGATGAGATATACTATGCAATATTAATTTGGTATTAATCATTATGAATTAGCTTCTTTAAACCTTCTACAAGGGAAATGACATCCACATTGGAGTTTTCCTGTCTTAGCCATTGTTCAAATTTTTCAAAGTCATTGGAAAGTTTTTGGACTTGCATAGGAGGGATTCTTAAAGCCTCATCTTCATCATAAGAATAATGTGAAGAGTTATTCTCCATGATAGGATCAATGTCACTAATATGCATGTTGGTCTAATCAAGATTCCTAGTAAAGAGAGAGGACTTAGGATCAAAAGAATCTATTAGTCTATTGCTTCTCCTAAATGGAATTCTATTAGTAGGACTCAAATTCGTAACACTCATGAATAATGAGATGAGAGGAAAGAGGAATGTAATGCAATTTATAAGATTTGAAAGAAATATCCAATCTAAAAAAAGAGATTATTTTATGAAAATAACATTTAACTAACAAATTGAAGCAAACACATATAATGTAGATCTAGATAGAAAGACTTAAACCTATAGATATAGATGCATACAAATATATAAAGGAGATCATGCAAAGAGGATCTAACTACCAAAATTGGAATGAAAAGGTAATACATTACTGTAAGAAGAATGAAAACTTAAACAAGTATTAATCCAAGAAAATGAAATGTTGGAAGATTTTACCAAAACCAAAGGAGAGAAGATTTCAAGATCAACCACAAAGCACTTCAAGAATCCAACAATGAGCCAGGAGATTTTGGTAAGGGGAAAAGCAAAGAAAAACCCCTTTGTGAATAAGAATATGGCAAAAAGCCTAAAAGATGAGAGCAATGAGCTCAATACAATAATGAGAGCAATGAGAGATTGAGAGAGAGAGAGGAGAAGATTATTCAAGAAAGTGTGTGAGAGACATCTCTTAAGTAGAGATGAGTGGAGGAGTTTGCATGTAACTCCCTTCTCCTATGGATGCCACATTCATAAGTGTGTGAGGCCAAGTGTGAGATTCCTCATAAGGAGGAATAAACTAAATTACAAATTAAATATTTGTCCTCACATATTCTACTAGAGGACAAAATAGAATGTAGGAGAAAGAAGACAAAAAGAAATATATTAGGATACCTTGGCTTATATCCTAATATATTAGAACAAGAAAAGAAAAATGTCTAACCTTGGTTTATAAATACACCAAGGAAAGATTACAAATTCTAACAATTACATTCACCAAGATGTATAATAAGATATGTTGAGAAATGCTAAAATTTATATCACTCACTAAGATATTATGATATGCATTGGAATACAAATGCACCATTAAGAAAAATATGATCTGCACAACCAAAATGGGGAAGGGTGCTAATGCAAGATCTATAACCAAGGGGGTTTTGGATTCCTAAGGGGGTGAATGTGATATGATAAAGTATAAAAGATATATCCGATCTAATAAAGTGAGTGCAAAGGAAAATAAGGGAGAATAAGTGCACCTAGAAATAAGATTGAGAAGGTAGGACTTTGAATCTAAATTTGACTATCATCAAAATCTTGGAATTTTGTTGTAACTTCAGATCTGGAAGGAAGGAACCTAAATATTTCTATCCTATAAATTTCATTGAAAAATGGTACAGAAAAGTCAATTTTTTGGTAACAAGTCAACTTTTGGGGGACAAGTTAGCTAGCCAACTTGTTCCTAGCAAAAGATGATGAAACTTTGTTGTATCTTATGGTTTCACCTATACTAGTTAGATCTTAAATCATAGCTCATCAACCTATTCTTACACATAGAAAAATGGGGAAAAAAATTGTTGAAAGGGGTTTGCCTTGGTAAAATCCCTTTTTTAGGAATCAACCTTGAAATATGATAGAAATTACATAAAGGAAAGTAATGTGAAAAGGTAAATTTATGATTCACCTTGTATGAAACCCTCATGAATGGATGTAGTAATCACTCAAATCCATGAAGATGCTTGATTTTTCTTGGAATCCAAAGATTTTACCTTTGAATGAGATGCATAATGAAGGATATCTTCACAAATACATGGATCTATGATTGCCATTCCTATATCTATAATGTAGATATGCTTGATAACCACATGAAGAGAGATGGTTGTATAGATCTTCCTTGATTGAGAATTCCTCTACTTGGCTATCATGGGAGAGAAATTTGCATCAATTGAAGAAGATTCTCTTTGATTTAATGATGGATATTGAAGTAATGGAGGCTTGGAGTTCTTGGATTGGATGATTTATCTTAAACTTTTAATTCAAACTGTCAATTGCACAACTTGAATTCTTGATTGCTTGATGATAGTTTTCACTTACTTATGATTCCATGTTATGGAAAATGAGAGGAGAGAATATCCTTTTATACTAAAATATCTCTATTTTTTTATTCAAATTTTATCAAGGCGACCACAAATCTAAATCTCAGAGGAAAATCCTAGGAAAAATTGGTGCCCAAAACCTAATGGACAAGTCAATAAGGTGACTTGTCCTAGGGACAAGTTAGCTAGGAAACTTGTCCTACGAAAAATGAGCTCAAATTTTATAGGGATATTAGGGAAGGTAAAAAGAAGAAGGGGAAGAAAATGCAAGTTGTTGTATGATCAACAATAACGGACATTCGAACCTCGAAATAACCAAAATGGGGTCTAATAGGTCCTAGAGAATCTAATTATGGGTGCTAACTTTTTAGGATGATAAAAATGCATATATTTATTCAACATGATAGTGAATTATCCTCCATTCTAACACTTTATCCCCCTCCTAAGGACCCTCCTATCCACGCAAACATATTGGTACAAGAAGATGTTTGTAACCCTTCCCTCAATGACTCTCTTTTTAGGGAGAGGTGTTGAAGATTGATGTTAACTCTTAATATGTTCCTCCCCCATTAGAATAGATTTGTTAGAATTGATTCTCTGCATGATACTTTACCTTCTACTCATTTCAATGAATTTCCCTTTGGGAATGAAGCTTTAGTGAATCGTGATTATCTATCTACTAAAGTTTGTTGTTTTTGTACTCTTAATAATATCCCTCTTTGGGATGAGACATTAGCCAATGATGTTTATTATTATCTCTCCCATAAAAGAACCTTGGTACAAGGAAATGATATTTTCATTGAAATTCCTTCTAGTTCTTTTAGTGATCTTCCCTCTAGAGACATCACATTCATGTTTGATGTTGACCCTTTTTCTGAGATGTACCGATCACATGAGGATATTTTGGAGCAAGATGAAGATATTATAAATACCTTTCTTGATATCACCTTACCTTAATTAAATACCATCCCTTTTAGAGATGAAGCATTGATGGAAATCCCTAATGCCTATTCTAAAAATTATTCCATTTATAAGGATATCTTGGAAGAAGATGATAATATCATTATCATATTTCCTTGATGCTTTCCCTTCTAGAGATAAAACCTTGAATAACCAAAAAAGTAATCAACTCAATATTGTCAATATTTTGGGTGGTGAAAAGCGTAAGTTTGTTGTCCATCTTTGTCAAGATACCCCTCAACCTCAAATTAAACTAGTCATTATAGTGAAAGGTGCTAAATAATATGATTATTATGCATTTACTCACACATATAATATTAGAAATATATGTTTGGTTGTCTATTGTCATTGATGTCAAACATTGTGTTCTAGAGGTGTTTTTGGTTTCTCAAATTTCATGGTCTGGAAGTCTATTATATTTGGAGAAGTAATTTTGTGTATTGAACCTATAGAATAGTGGAAGATAAGTATTATTGATGGACTCTTGAGCACAAGCCAACAAACACTAAATAAATCCATGTGAGTAGCTATCTTTATTGCTTACTTTATGCATTCCACCCACTATTTCAATGTATTTTTCTCCAATTTTTTTAAAAGTTGGTGCTATTTATTGACATGGTGCTATTTTTGGCATTATTTGGCCATTTAGTGTCTAATTTAATTCCTGATTTAGTACCTAATTTAGCACCTAATTTAATGCCTAATTTAGTCACTACAACAAATCCATGCAATTAGCTCCCTTTTCTACTCTATTTTTGCTTCAACACACTGTTTTAATATATTCTTCATCCAATATTTTAAAATATCAGTGCTATTACATGGGACGGTTCTATTTTTGGCATCTAAATTGGTGCCTCTTGACCAAGTGGGCACAAAATTAGGCACTAATTTAAAGTGCTCACATAAAATGAATGTTATCACAATCGCCATTTCACAAGGAACTATGGTTAACTATAACAAATGGTATGCAAAGTAGCGATAAGAACATAAAACTATGGATATTTTTGTTTCATGAAACCCATATCCCAAAGTAATAAAAAACCTGTGAAATGACGATATGTATCAGTAGATCGTTGGATTGAAATAGTAAGTAAGAAGGATAGATGTGATTTAATGATGAAGGCAAGGTCATATGTCACTAACTCGCATAAGGCATAAAGCTAAATAAAAAGAGTTACGCGACATAACGACGGGTTTTATCACCATTTCACAAGACTGAAATCAAGTTGTTCATCGGTTACTCCGATACAACAAAAGTAATTTGATCTTAGCTTGGGATTTTAAAAGGTTGGAAGTATGAATTATATGATTTAATTAAAGGAGAAAGGACTTGTGAAAGGTGGCATTAAATAGAGAATTTTGGCTCCAAATTTTCATTCAAAGCTAAAGGATTGCATGGTGTGAGCTCTACAATGAGGAAGAATAGGTCCAATTTTTGAGTGAAGGTCACAAGTAAGTACTCCAAAAATCTTTGAGAAAAGTTTAGTCGAGTATTTAAGAATTTCAAAATTCCTAAGAAGAAAGAGGTTGTAGAGGGCTCTGAGAAGAGTGTCAGGATGTCTGACCCTACAAAGAGACCCATGCAAAAATACATGTTAGATGTCTTGCCTAGTTAGGAAGGCACTAGAGGGAAAAATGTCTTCAATGATAGGTTTGAAGGGTGTAGGGATGCCAGTATTCTTATCATAGACAGACCTATTTTGGTATTTTTATATAAACAAAGATCATAAGGTCCTTGTGTCAAACCTTTCAACTTAGACATAGTGAAGCAAGTTGTGCCTAATGTTTTTGTGGATTTCGAGTTAATTCAAGTGCTAGTAGATAAGTACAACCCTGAGACTTGGACGATTATGATGAGTAATCGAAAACCCCTATTGGTAGTCTCGAGGTCTAAAATTGTTGATTTCTTCATGTTGAACAAACAAGCTTTGACTAAAATTGAAAAGGAATGGTTTCAAATTGATTATTGGAGGTTGAAGAAAACATTAAAAAAAGATGAGGTGGTCCATTATAGGAAAAGAGGTAAGAACAATAGACCTATGCCAATCATAGGTGGTGAACCTTTCCCTATAGAGGAGTTCCTTGTATTTCTTCAAAGGACATATTTTTTGATATGTTAGATATTAGGGAAAGATTATAAATATAAATTTCCAATGCCTTGATATTCATGGCCATGAGAATTAAAAACCCTAAGGTGAATTTAGAGTTTGATTTTTTTTGAAATAGAAAGATTAATTCACACTCAATTGGTTGCACGGTCATAGAAGAAGGCTTGTATCTTTTGTCACTATCATTTACTATGTTATTTGATTCTCTAACATCATATAATAGGTTTTAGTTGAAGCCTAAAATTAGGGATAACAGATAACCAAGGAATAGATTGTTGGTATAGAGGCGGTGTTATTTGTAGGATAGGAATAGCAAGGATTATAGTTACAATATTTTTGTGATTCCTTTGTTGTTGTAACTTTCAAGACTTTAAGTTTAAATCATCCATGTGAAAGAATATCATTGGCTATGAGAAGGGTATTGAGGCCACTTTCCATTAATCTAGAGAAGGTTCATGTACTCATAAATTTTCTAATTGGTTCTACTTGGGGAAGCATACTATTATTAGAGTATATGGGTATCTTCACACTCCTCGGCTATTATTTGTATTTGTACTAGATAGTGTTGTATTTTTAGAATTTATTTGGAAAATGTTATGGTTGGAGAGGGAACTTATAGATAAGAGAGAGAATGGGACATTCTTTCCCTATGTCACCAAATTTGTAGGCTTCACCATTGGATCCAATTTTGTAGGTAAATTACAAGGATGTCTACAAGATAAATATCGTCCAGGATATGGAGAGGAAAGAATATGTTCAGTTTGACACATTAATTATTTCATAAAAAATGTCTCACATCAAGTACTAATAATAGAGGATATGGTTATAAATTGTATATCATTTGATGAGATTGTGCAAAGGAATATGAAATAGAACATCCTAACTAAAATAGAGGAGGCTAGGGAAAATTAAGGTCTCCCTAGGTTTTTTGATGAGGAAATCGATGAGTTGAAAATAATTTAATTATATTTAAATAATTTTAAAAATATTTATGGTAAATCAACTAGAAATGAAGTAGAGAAGGCCCAAAATATACTAGGGAAACCCCACTGGTTTATTATTAAGGAAATACTAGATACAGAGTCTTCACCCAACTCTCCCTCACCAAAAAAGAACAAAAGAGATGAACCAATGCCTTTGGTACCAGATGAATAAATAGAGGGAGAAGGGGACACTAATGAAGTTGTAAGTTCTCTTAGAGACTTAAAGGATAGTGAAGGAGTGGAGAAACCACATCATATCCCACCAACATATCAAGAAGATTTACATGACTATGAAGCCTAGATTCAGGAAGATACAAAGCCCATGGACCATGTGAATGGGAGAGAGCCCATGTCTCTAAGGCTGAAAAATGAAGACAAATGAGTTTGAAGAAAGAAAACAAATGAACCTCATGTGTGTAGATAAATCCAAACATGATGAAGTCATAAATCAAACTTTTAAAGAAATAACATTTGATGAGATAAATATTACCCCTGGAAAAGTAAGAAAGATGGTGATGAAGACTAAATTATTAATTGTTCCAGGAATGACATTGAAGTAATGTTTTTGTTGGATCAAGTTAGGAAATAAGAGGAACCTATGTTAGTATCATAATTTGATTCTGAATGAGTCAGTGGTGTAAGGGATAACCCTAAAAATGAGGTTCTTATAGCATGGGTGAACCTTAAAAGTACCATAAAACAAAAATTGTTAAGTTGTGGTTGATATGGTAAAGGAGACAAAGGGTGCTTCTATCTTGAAGACCAACAAAGATGTCTCCCCATTGGAGGTGGTTACATCTACTTTATACCATGTTATGCTTATTCGAGATGAAGTGAAACACATGGAACAATGGGTAGTTGATCTTGAAGGAAGGGAGGTTGAATTGGACACTGTTATCAACAAAATGTATATTGAAATTCCAAGTTGAAAATAAGATTGAAGGAATTATTAAAACTAGCAGTTATCATTGTACCAAAATATCAACCTATTAATTCTTGATACAACGAATAGACATATAGAATTGTGTTTAAATAATTAAATTTTGTTTAAATAATTATGAAAATATTTATGGAAAATCAACTAGCATTGAACTAGAAAAGGCCCAAACTCTTCCAATGAAACTCCATGGGGTTATTATTCGAGATATACCAGATACAGAGTCTTCACCAAACTCTCCATCACCAAAAAATAAAAAAAGAGATGAACCAATACCTTTGGTACCATATGAAAAAATAGAGGGAGAAGAGGACACTGATGAAGAGGACATTGAAGAAAATGTTTTTGTTGGATCAAGTTAGGAAATAAGAGGACCCTATGTTAGTATCAAAATTTCATTCTAAAGGAGTCAGTGGTGTAAGATATTACCCTAAAACTGAGGTCCTTATAGCATGGGTGAACTTTAAAAGTACCAAAAAACAAAAATTGTTAAACCATGGTTGATGTGGTAAAGGAGAAAAAGGGTAATACTATCTTGAAGACCATGAAAGATACCTCCTCATTGTAGGTGGGTACATGTACTTTACACCATATTATGTTTACTAGAGATGAAGTGGAACACATGGAAAAATGGGTAGTTGAGCTTGAAGGAAGGGAGCTTGAACTGAACACTGTTATCCACAAAATATATATTGAAATTTCAAGTTGAAAGAAAGGCTAAATGAATTATTACAACTAGAAGTTATCTTTATACAAAAAGACCGACTTGTTAATTCTTGATACAACCACTAGACATATAGAAGACAGTGGAGGAAGTTCAGCCACGTCATGAATCACTACTACACTGGAAATTCCAAGGAGACCAAGAGCGCAATTATTATTTGTCACCATTGTAAAAATCCCCCCAAGTGAAAGCACATAGTTTGAACCTGTGACCAAGCTCTGATACCACTTGTTACAACTAGTGGTTGTCATTTCGCCAAAAGATCAACCTGTTAATTCTAGATACAACCAATAGACATATAGAAGACACATGAGGTGGTTAAGCCATGTCATGACAAACTACCATTTTGCTAGCAACAAAAAGGTCACCAAGGGTGCAATAAGTCTTTAGGATGTTGCACTAGAACCGATTGATAGCACTAAAGACAATAAAGAACGGGATGAGGAAAAGAACAAATATGAAGAGGAGATCAAGAAGTTAAAGGCTACTAATGAAGAGGACCTACAACAAATAAAACAATAAATTCTCAATACATTTGAAAAAATACTATCTCCCAAGATTGAACTTGTAATTGGTACAATGGACAAGGTGTACAAATGATATGAGTCCTTGCTGAAAAATCTTGATAAATTTTAAGAGAGTAGACCTAAATTTGAAGTATTAGTGAAATGATGGAAGAAAATCTACATTACTGTAATTATCATGCGTAAGGTGACTTAGAGGGATCTGGGTGCTCCTCTGAAGATAAGGGAAACTAAAAAAATGATAAGTCTAATTATTGAAGAGCTTAGATACATTTTTGGTGAAGAAAAAAAATTGAAAAGTAAGATTACTTCCTTTCACACATTCAAGCATTGGAAAATTCTTAGTATTGTTGTGCAGGATGGAAAAATTACAATTTTTTATGACTGGAAGCTTGAATAGCAACAAATGGTGCCAAAAATCATGGAACACATGAAGGAGAAGAAGAACAAGAATGCCAAAAGTTTCAATTTGTTCTAGGATAGGATTATAACATTGGATGCTAGCTATGAAAAATTCATTATAGAGGTGCTCGAAAAATGACAGACAACAAATGGAAAGATCATCTTGTCAACATAGTGGCCACCCAAAGTTTCAAATGGTGCAGTGACTATGATATTTTCTAGTGGGGGTGAAATATTTGGGTGATCTAGAGGATCAACCCAAGAATAAGAAACATACCCAATTAAAATAGAACCTTTTCCATAATTGCATTAGCTCATAAAAAATTAAGAGGGATAATTATATTATAAAGAAGATCTTAGTAATATCACATTTATACATTTTTATATAAGATATAAACACATTTGTATGCCAAGTGATTAAAGTTCTAGCTAAGAATTGGATGTCTGGAAGAAGGAATATAAATGGAGTTTTGTTTAAATGAAGAAAATATTGTATACATGAAAGAATTAATGAAAATCTGGACATGTATTGTCTTCTACAATCTTCTCTATTAATTGCATGAATTTTACTGTCAAGATTAGATCAATTTATCTTTAGAAATTGCTTCTAAATGTGTAATGCATAGCTCATGCTTCTATTGAGGATAGGTTTCTCATACATCATTAATTGAATAATGATGGATGATACATGAAATTAGAGTGTTTAATTTAGGCTTAATTATTTAGAAATGATGTATGCATATCCTTTTTTCATTTATTATGTTGGGAAGGGTAAAATTTTGTGTAGGTTCAATGGTCTATTTTCATGTCCTACATGCTTGAATTTTTATAAAAAAGGGATTTTTCATAACTCTTAGGAAACATGCTACCTAAAAGAGATAGCTATTAGTGAGGTAAAGATGTTTACTAATATTTCACTCTGTTGGTTGTGTTGGAACCCAAAAATTCCTACCATTTATATGGATTTCCTGCCTGTGTGAAGGTATTTTAGTCTAAGGGATTTTCAATTTTTCAAAAAATTATTATTCGTTTTCCTTTACATATATTCCTGCATTATGTCTATTTCTCAACCCATCAAATTTTATTTTCTTGGTGTGTTTGTGTTTTCTTGGTGTGTTTGTGGTTAGGATATTCAACTAGTTTAATACTGAAATATTTTGGTAATTATTTCATGTTCTTATCTTATTTTCATATATCTCTTATGTCCTAACCTAACACTTTATTTTTTTCCCCGTTAATGGTAACTTACCCTTTATTCTTTACATGTTCTTCAAGTTGTTTTTAAATGGTTTGTTGGGGAAGTTGTGAGCTTATGGATGGACACTGATAGTTTAAGTGTTGCTTTGTCATGTCCTTGAGATAGTTAGGACAAATGACAACTAGTGGTTGTGAGATTGTGTGACAGTCTATGGGCAGTGATAAAAAGTGTTGTCGCATCCTCGCAACTTGATTAGAAAGATAAGAGCTTTAGCCCATGGGGAAGTGACAGTGGGCCATGTGTCAACAATTGAAGATGTTAAAAGTACACAAAATTTTCCTATCACATCCTCATGGTGTTTTTTAAGACCGTTACTTGAAATTGTAATCCCACAAGTGGATGTTTGTGATGACTATAATAATTTGTTATATCTTTGCAGTGGTTAGTGGGGGAAATGTTTAAATTTTGTGAGCTTGTAGAGAAGAATAAGATTCTATGGTGTTTCCATTTTGTGGCCTCACAACTTATTATGTGGGGCCTAGTTTTTTCCTAGAAGTAAGAAATGATGTTACATGTGGCACTCTAATGAATGATGGACTCACTTGATGGGTTTTCTTCACCACATCACCATGAGGTTAATAAATTGGCCTTGCATCCTCACAAGCCAAAATTGTAGTTAAGGAAAATGGTTGTGATCTTGTGATGAAATGAATTGATATCTCAGGTTGGGTAAGTTACGACCCAATGACACTTTATGTGGGTCACTCAATTAACTCATGATTTTTCATGGATTTAACATGTGTCCAAGAAATTCTTGAAGGAAATGTTGAATGAACCCAGGATGAGTTGTTGAAAGCGCAGTTGTATGAGTTATGACCAGTGGGTGATTACCCTATGGAGAAAATTATAGGCTACCATGTGGCACCATGTAAGCTATAGGAATATTGTTTTTGGTTGGTCAAAACTATTTGAAAATATATTAAAGAAAGAAGTGGTGGCAGGAAGAATCTAAGAAGGGAATGTTGTAGATTTTTTAATCTAAAAATCATTCCCTTTCCATAAAATCATTCCCTTTCCTCCAAACCTTTTAAGTGTCATATTTTACTTGATATAATAAAGGGAAAAGGCCAGAATGATAGATTTTGCAATTGTTGGGATAGGCGAAAAGCTTGGGATAGTGGTTTCTTATTCTTTCTTCAATTTGAATGTGCAAGCCATATCTTAAATATAGAAAAGGATAAATGCAGAATTAGTTATGTTTGTTGTCTAGATTTGGGTTGTTCATGATTGCAAGGGAGTGTGTCTTTGTAATGCCCCTCTCATAGTATAATTTTCTATATGTTATAGTTATTTTAGGATGATGGATTATATGTTAGGATACCATTGATGCTTATGGTTTTTACTGACCCCATACTTGCATGTGTATGGTTGATGTCTTTGTTTTATATTTTTGTTTGATGTACCTGATGTGGTTGAGGGACATAGTCGTAGTTACTTGCTCACGAGATCCACACGATCGGATTATCCCTGCCATTGCTTGTTTATATTTATACATGTAAGTACATGCTTGTCTTTTATGCAGGTTTGTAGGTACTGGGCATCGACTTCCCTGAATTGTCAGGATGAGCGTGCCGTATCGCAAAATCTCAATGGTAAGAGGGGACATAACATACAAATCCAAATTGTAACCCTAGCCATTGATTTTCCTAAATATTGGGCAAGTATCTATTTCTACCCATTTGAATTCATCAAAGTGACATGAATTCGTGAGCCCTTTTCTTGGTGTTTATTTGTATAGAGTTAGTCATTTTTTTATTTTTAGGAGTTAAGTGGATTTTCTTGTGTGAATTATTTGATTTAATTAATTATGTTAGGAATAATTTTGAGGTTTGAATATTTATATTTTATGAATGTGGTAATATTTGATATAGCATATATTTAATTATTAAAGGTAAAATTAAATACCTTTGTTAATTAAATGATTAAATTAAAATATTTAAATTTGGATTAAAGGCTTCAATTAATTATTAAATCATATTATAAATTAAAGGGAATAGTTGATTTATTTAATATTTAATTTATTAGTTTGCATAGTTTAATTGTGCTAAAGTATTTATTTTTTAATTAAACAATTGTATGCAATTTAAGTTGCACATTTGGTTTAAGTGAAATTGAAATTATAATTAAAGTTAAAAGTTGAGTTCGAGTTTTATTTTAAAAGTACATTATTTATTGAGTTACTTTATCATGGAACTTGAGAGAGAGATTTGAGTTCTACTTTAGGGTTTTCATGTTTTAGAAACCCTAGGAGGGATAGGTTTCTTTATGTAGGGATTCTGGGTATCATTGTCATTACGACTATTAGGTTTTGGAAGGACTTGTTAGTGCTTAAAATTGTAGATGGAAAATGAGAATCAAAAACCTCAGATATATAACTCTAATACTCCCAACAGATGCATCTAACAAAATCAAACACTAAGGTATTAAGGATTAAAATCTTCTTCACTTCGAGCTTCAAGCTCAGGTGGGTTTACCTTTCAAAATTGCTTCTTCAAAGAACTATAACAATTATCCATGTCCTCGAAAAAAATAATATATGTTTAGATCATACAACACAAGGCTTAAAATGAATTGGTTATCTTAAATTTTTGATGGTGAAGAATGTAAATCAAGCATAAAACTAGTACCAAATCCTAGGGCATCAAAGTCAAGAAACATACATCACAGAAAACCCTTCAAATCAAATCCCCCAAAACCATGATCAGATGCCTTACACATCATCTTCTCATTTGCTTATTCTGTCATCAAATTCCTATATCAACTATGAATTCCCGGAGATCTCCATTAAGATTTACCCTTCCCTTGAAAGGAACTTAAGTTCAACCCCACTATCTACCTTGTAAACAATGCATAAAAGATGCCTTACAAATTTAATACATAAAGAATTCAACATTCATACATGAAGAGAGTCAAAATAAGAAAAGGAGCTCCAGTATATTTTATTGATATTTTACTGCATCAGTACATTTTTAACAGAAATTTCTAAGACAAAAGTACAAGTATCATAACTCTCTTTACAACTAACATTCACCACCCTTACAAAAAAGGAAAACTTGCTATTTATATCACTGTATATCTTGGAACCCTCAAAGAAAGGATGCAAAAAACTTCGGATAGCCAGGATAGTGACTTGCACTAAAGACAAAAGTACATTACATCATGAAAAGAAACAAATAGTTGATTCTCATCAGAGTGAATCATCACAGGTGACACCTTTGTCTGAAGATATTCTGAGTAACTGCATAAAGATGTTATGTGAATGATGACCACAATTTTAAGCTAACCTACATCATTCTCGGCATTATAGTTACACTCCCTATATTTAAGGATCAAGTGCCATGTTTAATTCACTCCTCTTCTTCTACATCCAACTCAATGGTAGTTGGCTTCTTCTTTTTTAGTTTGGTGCTCTTATCCCAAGCTGCAACATCTTCTTTTGAAGGCCAAGTGTACTCCTTCAAGATCTGCAATAGTTTGACCTATTTTTCCTACCTGGATTCAGTGATGGCTTTGGTATCAGCAACAAATTTGATACACTCATTTTCAATTTTGATCAAATCATCCAGAATCTTGTTGCATCTGTCAATTTCTAAGGAGCCATCATTAATAAGAAAGGCCTCCTTCTTTATTACCAACTAACTCAAACCTGATTTTCATTCTCCAATGCTTATGATGTTTTCATCATCCCCATAAATTGGTAGCAGATACTTGTTGTATCCTGGGCCAAACATGTCAATCTTGGCCTTTATCTTATTAAACTTACCCTTGAAGAAACTCCTAGTACTAATCATCTCTATTTTCTCTCCCACCTCAACAACTATCTCTGCGATATCTGACCGATGTGGTTGCAATACCTCAAGTTTTTCAAATAGGGCACTCCTACTTGACAATATGTTAAAAAGTGGCTCCAAAGTAGCCACAACATCCTTTACATTTTCACTAGTCTTCTACAACATAGTGCATGAGTTATGGTCTGAGTCCATTTTCCCTTTGATCACTTCATATCTATGTTGTACAATGTCAGAGAGGGCCTTTAAGGCTATATCTAGCTTATTCTTCTCTGATTTATCTACTTCCTTATCAGAAACCTCTGCCATTGGTTGTTCTGCAGCCTTAATTTGTAAAATTGGAGAGGGGTCTTCCTTAGAAGCCTCTTCAATCTTAGCCTTCAATTCCTCAAGTTCATCTTCTAGGACCTTGATTTTCATCAGCCCTTTATCTCTGTCCTTTTCCAGACCACTAACCTCATCAAATAACTTACCTATTTGACAATTGGGCAGTTTTAGACTCATTTAGATGAGCAAAATGTGTCACTGCTTTTGACACCTCAAGATGACTGGTGTTTTGGACAGTTCAGATGATCTTGGTCCCCTCCATTTTCTCCTCTATGCTGACTAGGGAAGGTTTTTGAGTTCTTGGTGCAAGTGACCACATTGCTAAAGCTTGAGACTTGGGGTCATACCCACTTCCTCTGATCATGTCACCAATATGGGCTTCATAGGATAGACTGCCCTCAAGTTGCTTTCTAATCTGATCTATAATAAAAGATGATGTCAACTCCCATCCAGGCACTAAGAGCATCCCACTGGATTTGACTAACTCCCTAGCCTCTTCACCAGATATATTCTCTGATTCAAGGTCGTATGTAGCTAAGGCCTTCAAAACCTCATCATTAGGACCAGTTCCCTCAAGTAATGCTCTAGCAATCTCCTGTTGTTTCTTCCATATGAGGAAATTCTTAAACTCCTCACTTTTGATGAATTGATCATCACTCAGGAATTCATCCTGATGAATTTCTCTTTCATCCTTTCCAAGAAACAAGGGCAATTCCACCTCTTCCTGTGAGTCCACTTTCTTTCCCTCTCTGATTGTTTTCCTCATATGGTGATAGTAGGCTCTATCAATGGGCACTAAAGCTACAACCCTGTTTGTCCCTTTCCTCTATTTCTTTTCTTTTGAGGGCCCACCCACCTCAAGTCTATGTTTCTTCTGTGGAGGCTCAGAGACATCATCTACCTTAAATACATCCTAACTTATATCAATGATGGGGATTTCATTGACCTAGGATGGACTATCACCTTCTTGTGATTCATTGGTGTATTCTTCATAGGCAGAAGAAGAGTAGTCCTTTTTCACTTCCAATTTCTCTTCAATTTGACCCTGTAATTGGCTAGATAGGGTGCTGTGCATTTCAATCATTCTATCAATTCTTTTCAAGTATGGGAGGTCACAAAAAAAACCTCCAAAGGAAATTTTAGCCTTTCTAACCTGAGTCTCCAACTTCAAAAGGTCATAAACTTTCTTAAGTCTCCTACCAATCTCATCTTCATTCATTAAATTTCTTATCACATCCTCCTCATCACATCCCTCATGCTCCCTAATTGTACCAATGTTTGGGATTAGTGTCATTCTAGCAGTCCTAATAATTTTTTTACGATCCACATATATATAAACACCAAAAATCATCTTAAAATGATTCAATCATGAGCTGAGCTGAGGCAATGCCCTTTTACCATTCAGGAAGTTACCTACCCTCAACTGTCATGGAGTAAAAGTCCCTTTTCTGTGGGGTGCCAGGTTCTCTTTGTCTGTCCAAATCAGCTGCCAAATGAATGATGAACTACAACTGATTTGAATATGTTATATAACTTGAAGATTTGTGATTTAAGATCACTGAGTTCCTGATTAGATATGTAACATAATTAAATCAGTAATATGTTGTCATTGATGTCAACTAGTTTTGACAGTACTTATCTTGTAAGTTACTATACTCAAACATCTGTAGAAAGAAGAAGAAAAGAGTTGAAGAACAGATATATCTACATGAGGAAGATGGATATGATAGATAAGAATAAGGAACACATTGGGTAACTTGTGGATGAGTCTATGACCTTATGTTATTGACTTGATTATGTTGCATTCATCTATGATGAAGGATAGAGAAAAATGCACAAAGCGGTTTTGTCAGTTAGTGAACCATTTCAGTATACACCGACGTAGTGTAGTGTATACCGATCACAGTATAAATCGAGCCTATGTTCACCAATGCATTTCTTTGTTAACCGAGCAGGAGAAAAGAACCAAATGATTAGTTTAGCCGATAGAAGTTGATGAGTTGTAAAGTGTTATGATTCTGAGATAGTAGATAATGTTTGTTACAAAGATCAACGACTAACATAATTCAAAGAAGATCTAAGGGATTGAAACAAAATTTGTTACTGACACATCAGCTGAGGAAGGTTTAAGTGGCAAAATCAGCGATGGAGATTAAGCGGCAAAATTTGATGGATGGAATTAAAATGGTTTACTCATCTATTTAAGATACTAGGATTTCATGATGAAATCATGCCAGAAGAAGGAGAATGTAGTGATATCATGTGAACAAAGCTTCATACATGCCTAATCAGACTAGTTAGGAAGAACCAAACTGCAAAGATTACCGAGCGTCAGAAAGCTATTACCGAGCGACAGTAAGGTATTGAATATTGATTGAAAGAGAATTGATATATTGATCAGAGGATTTGAATGAGCTTAACATAGATCTAATAATCTGTAATTGAAGTTGTATTAGAATCAGATCAATTGCTGTTACATTTTAACCATTGTAAACAAAGAAATCTCTTAACAGAGTGGACTAGAAAGTCTTGTAATGTCATTCATAGAGTGTACATTTGTTATCCTGTCAACCCCATAGTGAATGTTGGTTGGACGATAATGGTTGGTCTAAAATCCTCTAACAAGGTCACACCTCGAAGTGTGTTTGTAACCTTTAATAGGGTTGGGACTTTACCAACCTCACTTCAGAAGAGTGAATAATTTTTGGGTTGCCAGTCCCATGTGGTTTTTCCCTTCACAGGGTTTCCACGTTAAATCTCTTATGTTATGTGTTGATTGTGATGATTGTTTTTTTTCATACTTTACATGTTGCATATTGGATTTGATCAGTAATCATTATATGTTTTAACTAGTAATCGGTAAAAGCACACACAAAATACTATTTTAGTTTACCGAGCTGCAGAAGTTTTAGTAAATTATTTTTGGATATACATTTTGGGATTGGGACTGTGGTTAACTAATTCACCCCCCTCTCAGTTATTCTAACAATTGGTATCAGAGCGTTGGTTGCTTAGAACAGAGTTTTAAGGACTTGAGCAGAAAGATCTCAAAATGTATAAGAGGGAAGTGCCAAAGCTAAACAAGGATAACTTCACAATATGGCAAAGTCGAATGAAGCTGCATATATCTGGAATTGGGAATTCTATCCTTACACTAATGGAGAATGGCTACATTGCACCGCCCACTAGTCCCTTGACCCTTGATCAACTAAGAGATAGGTATGAACATAATGTTACTATGATGGAAATTTTTGCTACCTATACCGATGCCGAATTTGAAGATATTAAGAATTGCACTACTGCTAAAGATATGTGGGATAAACTTGCTCAAATTTATAATGGTGATGTGAATGTCAAAAGAGCCAGAGCTAAAAGCTTAAGGGGTAGATTCGATGAAATGGAGATGAAGGAAGGTGAAAATATTATGCAGTACACAAATAGACTGAAAGAGGTAGTACATGCTATTAGAGCATCTGATGGTGTTATTGATGAAGAAACAGTGGTAAGAAAAGTTCTCAAAACCTTATTATCAGCTTATGCAATCAGAATATCTACAATTCATGAAACCAAGTCTGCATCTGGTAACAACCTTACTCTTGATAACCTGATTGGTAAGCTTACAACCTTTGAACTAAATAAATTTTATAATAGTGGTGTACCATCTATTGAATCTGATTTTATGTCTTCTCTGAAGATTGGTAAGTCTAGTAGTAGAAATAAGAATTATGATAGTGATAGCAATACTGATGATGATCTTGATGAACTTGAAGCTCTTATGGCCAGAAGGTTACCTAAAGGTAAAGGAAGATATAGAGGTGAATTACCTTTAGCATGCTTTAATTGTAAAGAGGTTGGTCATATTGATGCTAGATGTCCACACATGAAAGATGATGATAGAAACAAAGACCGATCTAGTGAAGGAAGCTATGGGAGAAGAGGCAACAGAAGTTATCGACACTACAACAGAGACAACTGAGACAATAATGAAAAAGGCAAGAAGGTGTGCTACATTGTAGAAGAAGATGTCACCAATACCGACACTAATGAAGATGTGGAGGTAGTATTTGTTGCAATGATGGATGAATCAGAAGAAGATGAAAGGTATGTAGAGATAGCAATTATCTCTAAGGTTAATAAGAATGATACATGGATTATAGATAGTGGTTGTACACATCACATGACTGGTGATGAAGAGAAGTTTGATAATCTTGAAGAACATAATGGAGGATCTATTGGAATGGGTAATGATGCAGCTTGTATGGTTAGAGGAAAAGGATCCCTGATGATAAATGATAAAATTAGATGTGATAATTCTTATTGGGTAAAAGGTCTAAACTATAATTTGCTAAGTGTGGCACTACTGAACAATTCAGGCCATTGAGTTTCTTTTGAGAGAAAGAAAGTGAAGATATTTAATGATGGAGGAAGACTTGTTGGAACTGGAACACAGTCGAGAAGTAATTTGTTTTATCTTGATAATGATCAGTCTTCTTGTTTAATGATGAAAGATGAAGATGCATGGTTGTGGCATAAAAGGTTATGTCATGTGAATTTTGATAACATGATTAAGATCAGTAAAAAGAAAAAGGTTAGAGGTATGCCTAACTTATCTAAGCTTGATCATGTTATGTGTCATGAATGTCAGAAAGGTAAAATGACTAAATCTAGTTTCAAAAGAAAAGATTATTCAACAAAGAAATTACTTGAGTTAGTGCATACCGACCTATGTGGTCCTATGAGAACTCAAAGTTATTATGGAGACAGATACTTTATTTTTTTTGTTGATGATTATACTAGATTAATGACAGTCATGTTCTTGAAGGAAAAATTAGAGGCATTTAGATGTTTAAGTGGTATAAAGAAAAAGTTGAGAAAGAGACTAGTAAAGGATTGAAATGCTTAAGATCTAACCGAGTTGGTGAGTTTATTTTTGATGAATTTACTAACTTTTTTAATGAGCATGGTATTAGAAGACAGGTCTCTGCACCGAGGACACCACAAAAAAATGGAATAGCTGAAAGGAGGAATAGGTCAATAGTTGACTATGCAAGAGCACTAATGTTATAGAAGAATGTTGCTCAGATATACTGGAGAGAAGTAGTTAGCATAGCTGTTTATGTTCTGAACTGAGTACAACTAAAGAAGGACACTAATAAGACACCCTATGAGTTATGGTTTGGTCACAAACCCACTGTAAGTTATTTCAAAGTTTTTGGAAGTAAATGCTTTATTCTGAAAGATGATAGAAATTGGAAGTTTGACTCAAAAGGTGATGAAGGGATATTTCTGGGATATTCCACTAAAAGTAAAGCATTCAAGTGTCTGAACAAAGTAACAAATAAAATGATTGAAAGTACTAATGTTCGAGTTGATGAGTTTGATGATAAGAATGCAGAGGAAAGCACAAAGGAATTAGAAGACTACGGTAGATTTAGTTACATTGAACAACCAAAGTACCTACCAACACAGTAGACAGTGACAACCGGTCAATAGGAAAACAATACCGACGAACAAGAAGGAAATACCAACGAGCAGGAAGCACCTACCAAACAAGAAAATGAAACTGCACAAGATGAACAAGAAAGAAGAGATCAGATACTGGTAAGATTTGTCAAAAGACATCATCCTGAGATACAAATCAATGGAGACATACAAGCTGGCATGAAAACAAAGAGTAAAGCAAGACAAGGTACATGTCTAGTTTGTGAATATGAACCAAAGAATGTAAAATTTGCATTAGAAAATGATGAATGGGTTAATGCAATGAAAGAGGAAATAGAACAGATAGAGAAGAACAAAACTTGGAGCTTGGTAGCCAGACCTAAGGACAAGAATGTTATTGGTACTAAGTGGATCTTTAGAAACAAGCTAAATGAAAATGGAGAGGTTACAAGGAATAAAGCTAGACTAGTTTGCAAGGGGTATGCACAAGAGGAAGGAATTGACTATGGTGAGACATTTGCACCTATTGCTAGAGTAGGAGTTTGTATGTTACTGGCTTATGCAGCACATAAGAAATTTAAAGTTTATCAAATGGATGTTAAGTCTGCATTTCTGAATGGAATACTTGAAGAAGTCTACATAGAACAACCTGAAGGGTTCGTTGATCTAGAAAACAAAGATATGGTATGTAGATTACATAAAGCTTTGTATGGTTTGAAGCAAGCACCGAGAGCCTAGTATGAAAGGCTGCATAACTATTTGCTAAGTATTGTATTTGTTAGAACTAGTGAGAACAGTAATCTGTACATGAAAGGTAATTCTGATGATACTATCTTGATTGTTGAGATATTTGTGGATGACATAATATTTGGAGGACAAGATCAAATCTGTAAGTCATTTGCTGATGAAATGAAAAGTGAATTTAAAATGTCTATGTTTGGAGAGATTAAGTTCTTTCTAGGCTTACAAGTGATTCAGTAGAATGATGGTATATTCATTATACAATCTAAATACATAAAGGAAGTCTTAAAGACATTTGGCATGGAAGATGCTAAACCTATGGGAACACCGATGGCTACTGGATGTAAACTGACTAAAGAAGATGGAACTACTGAGGTAAATCAGACACTGTACCAATCCATGATTGGTAAGTTAATGTATGTAGTTCACAGTAGACCTGATATAGCACATGTTGTTGGAATAGTTGCTAGATTTTCTACAAACCCTAGAGAGTCACACATGGTTGCTACAAAGAGACTCTTAAGATACCTGAAGAAAACTAAAGATTATGGCCTATGGTATCCTAAGAAAGGAGAGTTTGAACTAAAGGTATACATCGACACTAATTGGGCTAGAAATGTGGATGATAGAAAATGTACCACCGGAGGAGCATTCTTCTTTGGTGAAAGACTTGTTACATGGACAAGTAAGAAACAGGCTTGCATTTCTCAGTCTACAGCTGAAGTAGAGTATGTTGTTGTTGCTACTAACTATTCAAATATTGCATATATCAAGCAAGTGTTAGAAGGTATGAATGAGGTAATCACTAAGCCGGTGATTATATATTGTGATAACACTAGTGCTATTAATATTTCAAAGAACCTGGTGATGCATTCTAAAACAAAGCATATATCTATTAAGTATCACTACTTAAGGGAAAAAGTACAAGAGAAGAAAGTTAAGCTAGAATTTGTTACATCAAAAGAACAACTTGCAGACATATTTACAAAGCCTCTACCAAAGGATACATATGATTACTTGAGGACTAGACTTGGGGTCCGTCCCCTGTCTACCAGTCACTAAGGTAATCTAGAGGTTGCATCAACCTAATCTTATCAGAAGAGCATACATGGTGATGGAGCAGAGTTCACACTTTAGATTTCTATCTAGAGTTGTGAAAGGTTGGCGTACTAGAACTAATTTGCATAATAGTATACCAAGATACACAGAATACACTAAACAACAAAGAGTTAGATGGCTACTATAGAGCTATATGTTTGTATTGTTCTTTGGCATTACTGTCAAAGGGAGAGGGATCAATATGAAGCATTATGAAGAATATGGAGCCAAAGACAAAGGGAGAGAGATACAAAAAAGGGAGACTATTGAAGATCAGTTACTATGAATAGAGCAAATCAACGAGCTGAAAAGATCATATCTGCAAAAGGTAGTCTACACATGCAAATGCTTTTTGTAACGTAGTGATTAAACATATTAAGCTAGGGAGAGCTTATACCGAGTTACAACATTTGTTGACAGAGTTTTAGAATACATGTTTGGTATGTGTATGGCATATTTCATATTGCTTGTGTTGCCATCAATGCCAGAGGGAGAGATTGATGAACTACAACTAATTTGAAAACATTATATAACTTGAAGATTTGTGATTTAAGATCACTGATTTGTTGATTAGATATGTAAGATGATTAAATCAGTAATATGTTGTCATTGATGTCAACTAGTTTTGACAGTACTTATCTTGTAAGTTACTATACTCAAACATCTATAGAAAGAAGAAGAAAAGAGTTGAAGAATAGATATATCTACATGAGGAAGATGGATATGACAGATAAGAATAAGGAACACATTGGGTAACTTGTGGATGAGTTTATGACCTTATGTTATTGACTTGATTATGTTGCATTCATCTATGATGAAGGATAGAGCAAAATGTACAAAGTAGTGTTGTCAGTTAGTGAACCATTTTAGTATACATAGATGCAGTGTAGTGTATACCGATCACAGTATAAATGATCCTGTGTTCACTAATGCATTTCTTTGTTAAGCGAGTAGGAGAAAAGAACTAAATGATTAGTTTAGCCGACAGAAGTTGATGAGTTGTAAAGTGTTATGATTCTGAGATAGTAGATAATGTTTGTTATAAAGATCGACGGCTAACATAATTCGAAGATCTAAGGGATTGAAACAAAACTATTACTGACACATCAGGCAAGGAAGGTTTAAGCAACAAAATCAGTGATGGAGATTAAGTGGCAAAATCTTATGGATAGAATTAAAATGGTTTACTCGTCTATTTAAGAGACTAGGATTTCATGATGAAATCATGCCGGAATAAGGAGAATGTAGTGATATCACATGAACAAAGCTTCATGCATGCCTGATCAAACTGGTTAAGAAGAACCGAACTGCAAAAATTATCAAGCATCAGAAAGCTATTACCAAGCGACAGTAAGGTATTGAATATTGATTGAAACAAAATTGATATATTGATCAGAGGATTTGAATGAGCTTAACATAGATATGATAATCTGCAATTGAAGTTGTATTAGAATCAAATCAATTGTTGTTACATTTTAACCATTGTAAACAGAGAAATCTCTTAACAGAGTGGACTAGAAAGTCTTGTAATGTCATTCATAGAGTGTTCATTTGTTATCATGTCAACCCCGTAGTGAATTCTGGTTGGACGATAACAGTTGGTCTAAAATCCTCTAACAAGGTCACACCTCATAGTGTGTTTGTAACCTTTAACAGGGTTGGGTCTTCACCGACCTCACTTCAGAAGAGTGAATAATTTTTGGGTTGCCGGTCCCAGGTGGTTTTTCCCTTCACAGGGTTTCCACATTAAATCTCTTGTGTTATGTGTTGATTGTGATGATTGTTTGTTGTCATACTTTACATGTTGCATATTGGATTTGATCAGTGATCATTATATGTTTTAACTGGTAATCGGTAAAAGCATGGAGAGAATACTATTTTAGTTTACCGAGCTGCAGAAGTTTTAGTAAATTGTTTTTGGATATATATTTTGTGATTGGGACTATGGATAACTGATTCACCCCACTCTTAGTTATTCTAACAATGAATTCTAATTGGGCAATTCTTCGAGGTACATACTTCAGGAGTATGTGTGGGCATCCATATACTCTGATTAGTGTAAAATTCTTGCCCAAGTAAAATTCACCCCAATTATGACCTTCTTTCCATTTATCAACATATTGTTGGGGCCTAAGAATCCTTAACACCCTAATTGGTAGCCTTGTGACATTGGTTCCCAACAAATTCAAAATTGGTGAAACTATCCAATTTTGGAAAGCATAGAAGTCACTTTCATTTGAAGTATAATTCCACAACCTCAACCAATACTGCAATAGATTGGGTTGTGCCTCAAACATTATCCTAGGCCTTAACATATGCCCATCCAAACTGTTAACATTGAAGTATAAAATCAAATGCATTAAGAGGGAATAATGTATGAACCTTACGGGATTCTTGTCATGTTTAATCATCACTAAGCCTTCATGAATTATGTCAATTACATACTGACTGTAATCATAATCTGTATTTGCATGTGAGTTCTAGATGTCCAAGATAATCATCAAGATATCTGCTGGCATCATCACTGCATCTCCATCCATCCCTAAAACTCTACATAACCCATAGGCTAGATACTTCATATAGAAATTGAGGGCTTTATACTCATAGGGAGCATTCATATGTGCTGGGAGAGGGGCAATATATTTTCTAGTCTTAGGGAAATGCTTGACCATATGGGATTTCACAAGTCCTACTTGACTTGCATACTTCTCTTTCTCTTTCTTTAGGTCTATCTCTCTGAAGGATGAAGAATATAAATCAAAGGCTTTTACGAAAGATCCCCTATCCAGAGTCACTAAAGCTGATTGGTCACCTTTTGTTATGGTTTTTTCTTTGGGGTCATAAAGCCTAGCTAACTCAATTATGAGGTCGACATCTAGGAAGACATCAAGAACAATTAACTTAGCCATGCCTAAAACTCATGCATTGCAGATAGGGATAGCTTTGAAATGGTTATTATAGAAGTAGGTAAATAACATGTAGCCAGAACATGAAGGAGTATCAGGTTCCCTACAATCTACCATATGGTCAAGGAAGACTTCATCACTAACCTTTCTATTTTGATTTGATCCTGGGAGAAATTTGACAAATTCTTCTAAGAAATTTGGCTTCCCTTTATCCTTGCCACCTTGTTCCACAACATCCCCACTGGATGAAGCTTGGCTTGATTCTGGCTAACTCATCTTGCAATTCCAGACACTTCTGAATTCTACAAATTTGTTCTGCTCAAACACACACTGCTAGAGCTTCAAAATTCTTAATTGCCTTCTGAAAATTGTTAAATGTTAATGAAAGAATGTCAAGTCTATATATCATCTATCATTGAATGCGTAGAATTACCAATATTGTAGCCAATCTACTCCCAGTCACTTCGGTATTCAATTCTTCATAACACTATATTCAAATCAAGGATGGCCATAATGTGAGATGTTGATAGGTCTTATTAAAAAACTCAAAAATAAAGCAAAAAGTAATGATCACAGTGCTTAATCTTTAAAACCCTCAATTATTAACAAAAACCCTCACAAAAGATCTGATTGGCCAACTTTTTTCTTTATTCCATCTTAGCAGGGTACTTTTCCACGTAACAATAGCTCATTTCACTTTTTCATTAATGAGAACTTAACCATACCTTATTCAGAGATCAAGCAAAAGGAGTCCCTCGATCTCGAAATAATTTTCTTCATCCTGGGTTAAGTTTGGAGATCAAGTGACAAAGCCTATCTTGTGATCTTTGAATCTTTCCTTAACTCATGGTTTCAGGATGAGATTAAGCGACCACCATCCAATCCTAGCTTGCATCAATAGTCATCACTCAACCATCAAATCTTTATCATAACTCAACCTTTATCTGGAGAACACGCGACCAAAGGTATTCTCGAAATCTCAAGGAAATTAGATTAACTATGGTTACCTCTCGAGAATAAGCGACTGAAGACTTCACTCAATCTCGTAACCCTTTACTTAACTCACCATTCATTAGGCAATCTAGTGACTGAAAGCTTTTTTCAATCTCAAAAACTTTAACTTGACCACAACCCTTATCTAAGATTTAGTGACAACTGCATCTCTTAATCTCCAAATGTCTCATTTAACTCTCGGTAAATCATGAGATTGAATGACCATTGTCTTCTCATATTCTCTAAATACTTTTACTAACCCTGGTTCTATCATGAGATTCAGTGAACATATTTAATCTCTCAATTGCTAGATACATCTCTTAACTCTAGTTCAATCATGAGATTAAACACTGGTAGTTGATCTTCATTGCTATCCATGGCTATCATTGAATCTCCAGATGTTTTAAGGCTTAAATATTTTGCCATGAGATTTAGTGAAAAATACATTCACTAGGTCGATGAATAAATTTAATCTTAACTATCAACTTATATCTAGAGATCACGCGACTAAAGAAACCTTTTCCTTTTGAAGACTTTTCGCTGAATCTCTAGACATTTTACTCTTAACCGTTGGGACCTAGAGATTAAGCGAACACACCATTCGCTTGATCACTGGATGCTTTTTGACTAACTGCCAAAATCAAGAGAATAAGAGATAACCACTCCACCAAATCGCTGAATACATCACTAACTACACAGTGAATCATGAGAAATAAAGATAACCGTTGATCAGGAAACACATCAATGGACCACGCTTGATCACTGAATGTTGTAGAACTTAACCATTTAATTAGGTGAATAGGAGAAGACTATTGCGCTGGGTTGCTAGATGTTTGAAGAAAACCACCAAGGATCATGAGAACGAGAGACAACATTGTTGCTGAATTTTCAGAATGAAAAACTAACCGCCAAATGCAATTGGAGATCAGGTGATTGAAGAGAACATGAAAGAGATCCAAACTATGTCACTTGTTCGCTGAATGAAAAGTGACTTAACAATTATCCCAAGATTCAGCAAACACTGGGAAAGACAAAAGACCATGTGCAAACATGAAAACTTAAGTGGCTCAAAAAGTAACATGAAAATATAAGGATCTAGGGCACATTTAAGACATTTTTTTGTTAGGAACAAAAACCCTACAGAGGAAAAAATGATCTAGGGCAAGGATACATAAGCATTTTTCACATGGTGGACTTTGAAGCTCAAACCCTAAATGGATGAAGATGCTTGCAGAGACACAAAAAAGTGAGACAAGGACTAGAAATGACATTTTCTCAGAAAAATCTAAAATTACTCCAACAATGGCTCTATCTGAGGATGCTTGAATGCAAGTTCATAGCAAGTAACCAAGAATCTATGGGTGGTAGACCGCAAAACACTAGCCTACAGCAAGAAACAAACACACCTATACATATTTTACAGAGCTACTGTGCATGGAACATATTAGAACTTAATTGAAGAAATATTTCAGAAATTGTCCAAGCACTGGCAATTCTTGTTCTTCGCCATCCAGATTTCTTAAAAAATATGAATCATTTCCATGAATATGATGGATAACATAAGGACCTAACCACAAGGACTCAAATTTTTTATGCTTTCCTTTATCCTCATCCCTAGCATTCCATTGAAGGATCAGATCACCAGGATGGAACTTTCTAATACTTCCCCTTTTGTCAAAAATATATTTCATCTTTTGTTGTAGTTTCACATTTTCTTTCTGACTTTCTCTTCTTGTTTCATCTAGTTCAACCAACTGGATCATTATGTCTTGTAAAAGATCACCAACTTCCAATTCTTCCTCTTGTATAAATTGGTGTATGGGCAGAAAATTATTCACATGGAGCCTAGATTTGATACCATATACTAACTCAAAAGGAGACCTCCCTGTAGCTCTTTTCTCTATAATTCTGTCTACCCATAATGCTAACTTCAATTTCACATGCCAACTCCTTTTATTCTTCTCCAATGTTTTCTTCAAAATCAGCAGAATGCTTTTATTGCTTGATTCTACTTGCCCATTGGCATGTGGGTGATATGAGGATGAGTATGACATAATTATACCCATTTCTGAACAAAAATCAGTGAATTCTTGTGATCTAAAGAACATGGCATTGTCCATTACTAATTTGATAGGGACATCAAATATAGTAATTATATTACTCATCAAGAATTCAGTTACCACTTTCCTTTTAGCCTTCTTAGTTGGGGTTTCTTCAATCCACTTAGTAAAATAATCAGTAGCAACCAATATCCAACTATGCCCTCCACTAGATTTCTAAGAAAATTCTCCAATAAAGTCAATACCCCACATGGAAAAAGGAGCTTCTACAACCATAGGGTTTAACAACAATGCTCCGGAGATTTTTAATTTATTTGAAAAACTCTGGCATAGTTCACACCTCTGAACAAATGAATGAGTGTCCTTAAACAGGATAGGCCAATAGTAACCAGCCCTTAGAATTTTATGAGTTGTTTCCCTAGCTGAATGATGCCCTCCACATAGTCTAGAGTGCATATCTTTTAAAACCTTTTTCAGATTTCCCCTTGTCCAAACATAAGAGAAAAATCCCATCATTGTCTCTCCAGTACAAGTCACCTTGCAATAACACATATCTTTGGGCCTGCAATTTAAGGCTTCTTTTCTGATTATCATTCAAATCCTTTGGGTAGCTAGCATTCTTAAGAAAATGAACAATATTAGGATACCAAGGTTGCATCTCAATGCTAGTAATTGTTCCTCCACCAATGGCAACATTATTTACTTGAACAAGGTCCATATTCTCTTCTGTCATTAATTTTGCAAGTCCCAAACCCCTCACAAGTTTAGTAATATGGAGCTCCAAGTCAAATTCCTAGATTCTATTGATCCATTAACACCTTTTTCCTGTGACCTCACTCTGAACCAAAATGTCCTTTACTGCAGCATGGGGGACATATGCATTGACTTTTGCACAAACCAAATAAGGTCTAAAAGCCTTGACTTCCTTAACCAATGCATAAGCATGCTTTTCCATCAACTCATATTTTAACTCATTTGATTGTAATGATTTACTAAAGAAAGCAATGGGATGCTCAAATCCTTCCCCATCTTTCTGTAATAAAATTGTTGCAATGGTATGAAAAGATGCAAAAGAAAACAAGGAAAAAGGCCTAGAATAATCAGGAGATATCAGGATAGGGGCCTCTTGGATTTTTTATTTAACCTTCTCAAAAGCCTTTTGAGCTTCATGATTCCAATCAAACTTTACATCTTTCTTTAGAAGCTTGACTATGGGTTTGACCAACTCTGCAAAATTAGCAATAAATCTCCTGACAAAATTGATGTCCTAAAAAAGACTGTAAACCTTTAAGATTCTTTAGAGGAGGGGCCTTTTTTATTGCTTCAACTCTCTCAGGGTCAATCCTAACTCCCTCTTTTGACACTATATGTCCTAGCAACTTCCCTTCGGTAACAACAAACTAACATTTCTTAGGATTCAGTGAAATGCCAAACTCTAAGGCCTTGACTAGAACATTTTCTAAGTGATTACAATGGTCATCAACTTTCTTGGAATAGGCATTCAAATCATCCTGATATACAACCATGAGAACATTGATTAAGTCTTTGAAAGAAACATCCATTTCCCTCTGAAAGGTTGCTCCAACATTTTTCAAACCAAAAGGAATACAAACATAAACATAGGTTCCCTAGGGAGTGGTAAATGTTGTTTTGAATTATTCAGATTCTTTGACTAACACCTGGTTGTACCCTGAAAAACCATCCATCATAGACAACAATTCACAACCAGTCACTCTATGTAGCATAGCTTCCATATTTGGTAATCCATAATTGTCCTTTAGTGAAGCAACATTTAGGTTCCTAAAATCAACACAAAGCCTTATGTCACCATTCTTTTTCCTAACTGGCACTAGGTTAGAAACCCAAGAAGAATGTCTTATAGGCTCAATGATGCCAGCATCCCTTAACTTGGTCAACTCTATTTGAATTTTAGTGGCTAGTAGGGGATTAATAGGCATTTGTTTCTGTCTAAAAGGTTTTGTGTCTTCCTTTAAAGGGATTTCATGTTGAAACAAGTCTTCCCTATAGGCTTTGAGGTCATCATAAGACCAAGAAAATACATGTTTATATCTTTTTAGCAACCTTATCAAGTTAACCCTTACCTCCCTACTCAACTTTTTTCCAATGTACACCACTTGAGGAGATGTTTCTAAACCTAAGTTTATTTCCTCTAGATCCTCAATCTTACTATTGGACTTCTATGACATGTAACCATCATTTATTTTAAACATTCCCTCTAGCTCTACCAACCCTTTAGGAATATGATTGGAGGTTAACTGAACAATCTCATTTTCCATGATACACTCCTTCCCATCAATAACTTGTTGTGAGGCATTAAAATCAATCTGTTGCCCATCATACTGATCTAAACTTTGAATAAATTTAAGGATATCATGATCATTTTCAAAGACTTGCTAATTATAAACATTGTCAAGCACTATAGGCCTACTCTTGATCTATAACATTGATACACCAGTCAGAGTAACATCATTATTCTTTAATGCAACATTTGCAAGGAAATCTGCCATAATATTATTTGACCTTTCTACCAAAAGAATATTGAAAGCATCAAATAATTCTAATATATCCCAAACAACATGTTTATACAATTTTAACCTGTCATCTTTGGCAGCATACTTAGATCTGATCTGGGCTATGATCAATTGGGAATTACCATGGACTTTTAAACATTTTATACCATGTTTTATAGCAACATCTAATTCCAATATCAAAGCCTCATACTCGGCAGTATTATTGGTACACTAGAAAGTCAATAGAAATGAGTATTTAAAGGTAGTACCTGATGGGGATATAAGCAGAACACCAGCTCTTGATCCTCCTTTAGAACATCCTCCATCAAAGTACATTTTCCATAGTCCATCCCACTACAGTAGCAACTCATCAACTATGGGATCAGTATTTTTCAATTGTGGCACAATCTCTTCCACCATGAAATTCTCCATGTCAATATCAAGACAGAAATTTAAGTCCTCTGGTGCAACCATTTCAACCATAAATGAGGAGCAAGGCTCCCTATAAAACTTTACCCCAGTTCCATTTATAGGGATAGTGGCATATGACAAATCTAACTGCAACTTTCCTCCCATTGTCTTGATAGAAGCATACCATAATGAGGCTTGGTATTAACTACAACCACATCCATCTTATATGTGGCCTCAGGGAAAGAAACAATTTTCACCTCTATCCCCACCAAGGTTCCTACCATAGGAAATGCTCTATTATCCATAGCATAACATTTTCCATTGGATGTATCAACTTACAATCCTAATTCCTTCATGATATGGTAGGGCATCACAGTAGCTGCAACACCAAAGCCTATCATACAATTCTTTAACAAGAGATTATTAACAATTAGTGTAACATAGAAAGGGTCAATGGAAGATGGTTCTTGTGTCACAATATTTCCAACACAAAATTTAGAAATGTCTTTAGCTATTTCAAGTCTATCCACTAGCTTTCCTTTCTCTGGTACAACAGGATCATCACCTTGTTCATTTATCAGAGCTAAGGAAGATGCCTTATTCTCTTTGATCTTCAACATTTCTAATAGGGGAATAGAGACCTTCATTTGAGACAAGGCATGTCTCATGTCAAAAGTCAGGGGGTCAATAGAAAGATTAGATATATCATTTTCTCTACCAATCCTCTATTTTTCCTTTTCTATGGCAAATTCTTCATTCCTTTTACTTTCAGTAATAGGCTCCTCTTTTTTATTGTTACCCCCTTTGGTTTTGACAACATTTGGTTTAGAAGACAACTTACTCTGAGGATCATCTTTGATAAATATTGACCTAGGTACCCCTTGATCAACATCCACTCTTTTATTTCTCAAATTGTATGAGGATATGGCCTGAGAAATAGCAGCCACGGCTAAAGTTCTGATCTCTTCCTCACTGGGCTTTCTCTAGTGAGTTTTATCCAAATCTGGTCTGATCACATTTGTCTTGCAAATATCATTATTAGAATCATCATGATCAGATTAAGTAAAAACCTGTTGCTCATAATTAGGGAGAATCCTCCTTTTATGATCAACATCAGCAAAAATATCTTCATCCTCTGAAGATGAAATTTCTTCCACCTTTTCAGTGGTAAACATATTAACTGCGGGCTTTTCAGATCTGTCATGATCTCCTACATGTGAATTGTCAGCTTCCTCTTCCAAAGCCTGGGCTACAACACACTAATAAGGTGAATTAGGCATATTACAAGCCACACACGATGGAATGCATTCTACATTATGTGATGCACTTTCTTCAGAGGATAAGGGGTATCCCTTCCTTTTTGATTTTCATGGGTATCAAAGACAGGTTTCCCATCTTTCCAATTAGTCTTGTAAGGCTGGTCATGCAACCTAGAGAACCTTTCCTACCTTTGATAAGGTGGCCTAGTGTCCTGATAATTTCTCCCACCCTTTTCAATCTTATTTGAGATATCCTTGACAATACTTGCCAACTTGTCAACCTTGTTGTCCTCTTTGGTTGGTCTCACAACATGTAGTTTAGTTTCCTTCCACAATTTGCCTTCATCCCTTTTGTACATTTGACCAGATTCTTTCCTATACTCCCTATATTTATAGCCAATTTGAAAGCATCTCTCAGAGTATGAGGGCTTTTGTCTCTCAAAAGATATGACATCTTTCCATTCAATGCATAAAAATATATGGTCAATCAAACTGCATCATCTAGTCTCAAGACTTGAAACAATTTATACATTGCCTTTTGAAAGCTACCATTGAATTCAGAAATGCTCTCATTTGGATGCTTTTTGATATTATTGAATTCATTGAGCATATAACTTGAGTTAACATGTTTTTCATAGTGCTCCTTAAATCTCTTAACAAATTCATCCCACGATGTAATACTATTTTCAGGTAGACCTCTATACCAATCCCTAGCATCTTCAATTAATGACTGAACAAAAAGTTTCATTATAACATCTTCATGTTCAATTTCATAGTCATTTATTCTATTTGTAAAAAGCTTCAGATGCTCTTCACATGTGACAACATTGTTTCCAGTAAATTTAGGGATCTTATCTCTTACCTCATTTGGGATAGCATTAGAATGACCAGGGATACCATCAAAGAACAATGGTTTGTATCTATCCAAGTGAACTAGTTTGATGAACTACAACTGATTGAGAACATGATTGAAGAACTAAAAGTGATTAGAGATCACCAAACACTGAAGTGTTATGTAAGATAATTGAATCAGTTTTATGTTGTCATTGATGTCAACTAGTTTTGACAGCACTTATCATGGTAGTTGCAATATCTAACACATTTGTAGAAGAGAAGAGAAAGATGAAGAACTGAGATATCTACATTAAGGAAGATGGAAATGATAGATGAGGATAAGGAATACTCTTGGTAACTTATTGATGAGTCTATGACTTCATATTGTTGACTTGATTATGTTACATTAATATGTTATGGAGTTAGAAGCAAAATGTTACAAAGCAGTGTGGTCGGTTAATGAAGCAATCCAGTATACACCGAGAAGTGCAGTGTATACCAAGCACAGTATAAACTGAGCTTGTGTTCACCGATGCATCTCTTTGTTAACTGAGTATGGACAAAAGAACTAAATGATCAATTTAGCCGATAGAAGTTGATGAGCTGAAAAGTACCTCATAATCAGAGTGAAAAGATAAAGTTTGTTATGAAGATCAACAGCTAACAAAATTCAGAGAAGATCTAAAGGACAGAATTGAAATGTTTTACTAACACATCACCCAAGGAAGGTTTAAGCGGCAAAATCAATGAAGGAGATTAAGTGAAAAAAATTGATGGATGAAAATAAAATGGTTTACTTGTCTATTTAAGAGACTAGGGTTTCATTATGAAATGAATACCGGAGGAAGATAACTGCAGAGATATCACGTGAACATTGCTTCATGCATTCCTGATCAAACTGGTTAAAGGAGAACCGAACTGCAGAGTTAACCGAGCGTCAAAGAGTTTTTAACGAGGGACAGTAAGTTACTGAATGTTGATGAGTTGAATAGAAATATTGATCAGAGGATTTTATGAGCTTAATAATAGATCTGAACATCTGTTGTTACAGTTTAACCATTGTAATCAGACAAATCTCTTAATCGAATAGACTTGAAAGTCTTGTAATGTCATTCATAGAATGCACATTTGTTATCATGTCAACCCCATAGTGAATGCTTGTTGGATGATAACGGTTAGTGTTAAATCCTCTAACAACGTCACACCTTACAGTGTGTTTTGTAACCTTTAACAGGGTTGGCTGTTCACCGAGCTTGCTTCAGAAGAGTGAACAATTTTAAGTTACTGGTCCCAGGTGGTTTTTCCCTTTGCAGGGTTTCCACGTTAAATCTCTTGTGTTATGTGTTTATTGTGGTGATTTTTTGATTGTCATACTTTACATATTGCATATCTAATTTGGTCAATAATCACTATGAACAATTAACTGGTAATCGGTAAAATGCACAGACAGTTTAGTGTTATTGTTTACCGAGCTGCAGAATAAGCTGAATTTGTTTAGAAGTTTTACATTTTGTATTTGGGACTGTGGATAACTAATTCACCCCCCTCTCAGTTATTATAACAATTGGTATCAGAGAATTGGTTTCTTGGAACAGATTTTTAAGGACTTCAGCATAAAGATCACAAAATGTATAAGAGGGAAGTGCCAAAGCTGAACAAGGATAACTTCACAATATGGCAAAGCTGAATGAATCTACATATATCTGGAATTGGGAATTCTGCCCTCACTCTATTGGAGAATGGCTACTTAGCACTGCCTACAGGACCTTTGACTATTGACTAGTTAAGAGATAGACATGAGCACAATGTTAGCATGATGAATATTATTGTTGCTCTTACAGATGCCGAATTTGAAGATGTCAAGGATTATACTACCTCAAAGGACATGTGGGATAAACTTACTCTAGTTTACAGTGGTGATGCAAATGTCAGAAGAGCCAGAGCTAAAAGTTTAAGAGGAAGATTTGATGATATAAAAATGAAAGGAGAGAATATAGTGCAGTACACCAACCGAATAAAGGAAGTAGTTAATGCTATCAAAGGATCTGGTGGTGTCATTTCTGAAGAAACAGTGGTAAGAAAAATTTTGAGAACCCTATTGCCTGTTTATGCTATTAGAATATCTGCAATACATGAAATGAGGTCTGCACCTGGCAGTACTCTCACTCTTGATAGTCTGATAGGTAAGCTTACAACCTTTGAACTTGATAACTTTGATAATAGTGTTGTACCGTCTATTGAGTCTTCTTTCATGACTTCTCTGAAGATTGGTAAATCTAGTAGTAGAAGAAATAATGATGATAATGATAGTAATAATGATGATGAGCTTGATGAGCTTGAAGCTCTTATGGCCAGAAGGTCACCTATAGGAAAAGGTAGATATAACGGTAAATTACCTTTAGCATGTTTTAACTACAAAGAAGTTAGTCATATTGTTGCTAGATGTCCAAACAAGAAAGAAGATGATATAAACAAGGATCAATCTGGTGAAGGAAGCTATGGGAGAAGAGGCAACATAAGTTACCGACACTACAACAGAGACAACTGGGATCACAATGATAAAGGCAAGAAGGTGTGTTACATTGCTAAAGAGAATGATACCGAGATCGATACAGATGATGATGTGGAAGTGGTGTTTGTTACAATAAAGGATGATTCTGAGGAAGAAGAAAGGTATGTAGAAACAACACTGATTTCTAAAGTTAATAAAAATGATACATGGATCATAGATAGTGGTTGTACTCATCACATGACTGGTGATGAAGAGAAATTTGATCATCTTGAGCAATATAATGGAGGATCTATAAAAATGGGCTATGATACACCTTGTATGGTTAGAGGAAAGGGATTCTTACTGATAAATGATAAAATTCAATGTGATAATACTTATTGGGTAGAAGGACTAAATTATAATCTGCTAAGTGTGGCACAACTTAACAATTCAGGCCATCGTGTAGCTTTTGAGAGAAAGACAGTGAAGATATTTGATGAAAGAGGAAAACTTGTTGGAATAGGAGCACAAACGAAAGGTAACTTGTTTTATCTTGATAATGATAAGTCTTCTTGTTTAATGATGAAAGATGAGGATGCATGGTTGTGGCAGAAAAGGTTATGCCATGTAAACTTTGACAACATGATCAAAATAAGTAAAAAGAAAAAGGTTAGAGGTCTGCCTAGCCTAACAAAGTCAGATCATGTAATGTGTCATCAATGTCAGAAAGGTAAGATGACAAGATCTAGTTTTAAGAGCAAAGATTACTCAACAAATAAAATTTTGGAGCTAGTTCACAACGACCTATGTGGTACCATGAGAACACAGAGCTATTATGGGGATAGATACTTCATTTTGTTTGTTGATGATTATACTAGATTGATGATTGTGATGTTCTTAAAAGAAAAATCAGAAGCATTTAAGATGTTTAAATGGTATAAAGGAAAAGTAGAGAAAGAAACTGGTAAGGAACTGAAATGCTTAAGATTTGACAGAGGTGGTGAATTTATTTCTGATGAATTTACTAACTATTGTAATGAGCATGGTATTAAAAGATAGGTTTCTGCACCAAGAACACCTCAGCAGAATAGCATTGCTGAAAGGAGAAATAGATCGATTGTAGATTGTGCAAGGACACTCATGATACAGAAGAATGTAGCTTAGACATACTGGAGAGAAGTAGTTAGCACAGCTGTCTATGTGCTAAACTGAGTACAACTGAAGAAGGACACTAACAAAACACCCTATGAGTTATGGTTTGGTCACAAACCCACTGTAAGTTATTTTAAAATTTTTAGAAGTAAATGTATTATTCTAAAAGATGAAAGAAATGGGAATTTTGACTCAAAAGGTGATGAAGTGATATTTCTTGGATATTCCACTAACAACAAAGCATATAAGTGTCTAAATAGAGTTACTAATAAAATGATTGAAAGTACTAATGTCAGGGTTTATGAGTTTGATGATAAGAATGCAGAAGAAAGCATCAAGGAATCAGAAGATTACGGTAGATTCACTTACATTGAACATCCAGAGTATCAACCGAAGCCACAAAATGTGTCAATCGGGCATCAGGAAAACAACGTCGAGGAACAGGAAAGAAACACTGATGAGCAGGAAGAGGCTACTGAGAAAGAAATTGAACCTGAACAAGATGAACAAGAAAGAAGAGATCAAGTACTAGCAAAATTTGTCAGGAGACATCATCCTAAGAACCAAATCATTGGCGACAAGAAAGCTGGCATGCAAAGGAGAAGTAATTCAAGACAAGGTACATGCTTAGTTTGTGAATATGAACCAAAGAATGTAAAAGTTGCATTGGAGAATGATGAATAGGTTAATACGATGACTGAAGAGATTGAACAGATAGAGAAAAACAAGACATGGACCTTAGCACCTAGACCTACAGCTAAGAATGTAATCGGTACTAAGTGGATCTTTAGAAATAAGCTGAATGAAAATGGGGAGGTTACAAGGAATAAAGCCAGACTAGTTTGCAAGGGATATGCATAGGAGGAAGGAATTGATTATGGTGAGACCTTTGCACCTATTTCTAGAATAGAATGAGTTCGAATGTTACTGGCCTATGCAGCACATAAGAAGTTTAAATTTTATCAAATGGACTTCAAGTCTGCATTTCTAAATGGGATACTTGAAGAAGTCTACATAGAACAACTAGAAGGGTTTGTAGATCCAGACAAGAAAGACATGGTATGTAGATTACATAAAGCTTTATATGGTTTAAAGAAAGCACCAAGATCCTGGTATGAAAGGCTGCATACTTATTTGTTAAGTATTGAATTTGTTAGAACTAGTGAGAACAACAATCTATATATGAAAGGAGAATCAGATGATACTATCCTGATTGCTGAAATATTTGTGGATGATATTATCTTTGGAGGAAAAGATCACATATGTAAATCATTTGCTGATGAGATGAGAAAAGAATTTGAAATGTCTTTGTTTGGAGAGATTAAGTTATTTCTAGGACTATAGGTTATTCGACAGAATGATGGAATATTCATCACATAATCCAAGTATATCAAAGAAGTACTAAGAACATTTGGCATGGAAGATGTTAAACCAGTTGGAACACCAATGGTCACAGGTTGACAATTGACTATGGAAGATGAAACTACAGAGGTAAACCAGACACTATACTGATCTATGATTGGTAAATTAATGTATGTAGTGCATAGTACACCAGATATTGCACATGTTGTGGGGATTGTTGCAAGATTTTCTACAAATTCTAGGGAGTCACACATGGTTGCTACGAAGAGAATCTTAAGATACATGAAGAAAATAGAGGATTATGGATTATGGTATCCTAAGAATGGAAAATTTGAACTAAAAGTCTACACCAACACTGATTGGGCTGAAAATGTAGATGACAGAAAAAGCACAATCGGAGGAGCATTTTTCTTCAGTGAAAGACTTGTTACCTAGACAAGTAAGAAGCAGTCTTGTATTTCCTAGTCTACAACCGAAGCAGAGTATATTGTTGTTGCTACAAACTATTCAAATATTGTATATATTAAGCAAGTGTTAGAAGGTATGAATGAGGTAATCACTGAGCCGGTGATTATATATTGTGATAACACTAGTGCTATAAACATTTCAAAGAATCCAGTGATGCATTAAAAAACAAAGCACATATCTATCAAGTATCACTACTTAAGAGAACAAGTACAAGATAAGAAAGTGAAGCTAGAATTTGTTACATCTAAAGAGCAACTTGCAGACATATTTACAAAGCCTCTACCAAAAGATACATTTGAATACTTGAGGACTAGACTTGGGGTCCGTCCCCTATCTACTGGTCACTAATGTGATCTGGAGGTTGCATCAGCCTAATCTTATTAGATTATCATTCATGTTGATTCAGCATAGTTCACACTTTGGATTATGTCTAAGGTTGTGGAAGATTTGAGGAGTCGGAATACAGAGATTTTCATATCAGTAGACAAAGATACATTTGGAGCATGAAAAGTATAGGAACCAGACAATAGAGAGTTACATGGCTACTACAAGAGTTGTATTTTTATTTGTTTCTTTGGCATTGTTGTCAAAGGGAGAGATAAAAAATATGATAACCGAGGAGAATACTGGAACATCTATCTACGGGAGAGACAATCTGAGAAGGTAAAGGAAGAGTGTTGAAGATTAGTTACTGAGAACAGAAGAAGGAATCTAAGAGCTGCTAAAGATCATATCTGTAGAAGATAGTCTGCATTTGCAATGTTGTTATGTAACGTAGTGATTAAACATATTAAGCTAGGGAGATCTTACAACATTTGTTTACAGAGTTGTAGAATACATGTTTGGTATGTGTATGGTATACTTCATATTGCTTGAGTTTCCATCAATGCCAAAGGGAGAGATTGATGAACTACAACCGATTGAGAACATGATTGAAGAACTACAAGTGATTAGAGATTGCCAAACACTGAAGTGTTATGTAAGATAATTGAATCAGTTTTATATTGTCATTGATGTCAACTAATTTTGACAGCACTTATCATGGTAGTTGCAATATCTAGCACATTTGTAGAAGAGAAGAGAAAGATCCAGAACTGAGATATTTACATTAAGGAAGATGGATATGACAGATGAGGATAAGGAATACTCTTGGTAACTTATTGATGAGTCTATGACTTCGTATTGTTGACTTGATTATGTTACATTAATCTGTTATGGAGTTAGAAGCAAAATGTTACAAAGGAGTGTGGTTAGTTAATGAAGCATTCCAGTATACACAGAGCAGTGCAGTGTATATCGAGCACAATATAAACTGAGCTTGTGTTCACCAACACATCTCTTTGTTAACCGAGTATGGACAAAAGAACTGAATGATCAGTTTAGCCAACATAAGTTGATGAGCCGAAAAGTACCTCATAATCAGAGTGAAAAGATAAAGTTTGTTACGAAGATCAATGGCTAACAAAATTTGGAGAAGATCTAAAGGACAAAATTGAGATGTGTTACTGACACATCAACCGAGGAAGGTTTAAGCGGTAAAATTAACAAAGGAGATTAAGCGGCAAAATCTGATGGATGAAAAGAAAATAGTTTACTTGTCTATTTAAGAGACTAGGGTTTTATTATGAAATGAATGTCAGAGGAAGATAACTGCAAAGATATTGCATGAACATTGCTTCATGCATGCCTGATCAAAATGGTTAAAGGAGAACCGAACTACAGAGTTAACCAAGCGTCAAAGAGTTTTTACCGAGGGATGGTAAGTTACTGAATATTGATGAATTGAATAGAAATATTGATCAGAGGATTTAATGAGATTAATAATAGATCTGAACATCTGCAATAGAAGTTGTATTGTAATTAGATCACCTGCTGTTATAGTTTAACCATTTAATCAAATAAATCTCTTAACTGAGTAGACTTGAAAGTCTTGTAATGTCATTCATAGAATGTACATTTGTTATCCTATCAACCCCATAGTGAATGATGGTTGGACAATAACAGTTAGTGTTAAATCATCTAACAACTTCATACCTTATAGTGTGTTTTGTAACCTTTAAAAGGGTTGGCTCTTCACCAAGCTCACTTCAGAAGAGTGAACAATTTTGGGTTACCAGTCCCAGGTGGTTTTTCCCTTTGCAAGGTTTCCACATTAAATATCTTGTGTTATGTGTTTATTGTGGTGATTTTTTGATTGTCATACTTTACATATTGCATATCTTATTTGGTCGGTAATCAGTATGAACAATTAACTGGTAATCGATAAAATGCACAGTCAGTTTACTATTATTGTTTACCGAGCTGCAGAATAAGCTGAATTTGTTTAGAAGTTTTACATTTTGTATTTGGGACTATGGATAACTGATTCACCCCCCTCTTAGTTATTCTAACATGGTCTTCTTTGAAAAAAATTTGGGGCTTGTGTTCCACCTCCAGTATTTTGATAGGACATGTTTCCCATGGGACCACCAATCAATGGGATTGTTGGATTGGCATTTAGAACCGGTCCATGTGAATCTTGTTTGGGGGCTAAAACATGGGGATTAGGCATTGTACCACATGGTTGATTTAGTGGTACTGTCCCTATAGTAATAGGGATTGAGCTACTAGCAGTTGTATTCATGTTGGCATGCAGGAAAGAAATCTTTCGTTTCATTTCATCTGCAGCAGCCTCCAATTCCATTTTCTCTAGCTGGATAGCTAGATCCTCCTTGGCTTTCCTATCCTTTTCCAATTATAAATTGTCTTGGGACACAACATTAGGAATAAAAGTATTCCTTTTGGGTTCATTTATGCTTATGCCAACCACCTTTTGTTTTCCTTTGTCAGATGCATCCCTTGTAGTATTTCTAAGATCTTCATTTCTCTTAATTTTTTATGGATGCAACTATCTCAGAATAGGGCCTTCTCCTTCAAACTCATGTCTTTCTTAGGATTAGACTCACTGCTCCCAACTTGTTGTCTCAAAGCTCCCATATCACCAAACAATTCACTATCTAGACCCTTGAATTCTTGGTTTAGACTTTTAGCCTGGAGCTCATTACTCTTTGTTTTTCTCATGAGATCTTGTCTCTCCATGACTAACTCATAGATCTTTTGTTCTTGCACCTTTCTTCTGATAGCAATTTCTAACAACTGTTCATGCTCCTTCTTTCTTAAGGCTATTACTTCTTCCCGCAACTTTTCAGAATCATAAGAGGTAGTCTCAGCAACAGAAGTTTCTCTTGGTGGATCTAGAATTTCTCTTGCAGGGAAAAATCCTATATCTGTGACTTCATCTTCCTGAGAAGGATTGACTGCACTAGGTTTTGTTTTCCTAATAGGTTCAGGATTATCAGAAGAGGAAGAGGCATCTTTAGGAATAGGTGTGGGAACTCGATCCCTTGAAGGTCTGGGAGAATTGGGATTAAAAAGACCTCTCCTAGACCATTTTTTTCTCCTAGGTGTGTGAAGTTCATCACCTATACTACTTGCCAGGTGATCTTTATAATATGACCTAGTGAACCTTTTTCGACTCATGGTGTTTTAATGAAAGATATATAAAAATTCTTATCACTATACCAGCAACTGGTAAACATAGATTTCAGAGTCTCCACCCACAAACAAGTGGGGATAAAATTTATAAACTTTTCTACAAAAAAAACAATAGACGATTAACAAAGACGTAACAAGCCCATTGTGCAATATTGTCCCCAGTAGAGACACCTATTTTGTTACTGCTTAAACTTGTAGATGGAAAATGGGAATTAGAAACCTATGATATATAACTCTAATACTCCCAACATATGCATCTAACAAAATCAAACACTAACGTATTAAGGAATAAAACCTTCTTCACTTCAAGCTTCAAGCTCAGGTGGGTTTCCCTTTAAGAATTACTTCTTCAAAGCACTATAACTATTATCCATGTCCTTGACAAAAATAATATACATTTAGATCATACAACACAAAACTTAAAATGAATTGGTTATCTTAAATTGTTGATGGTGAAGAATGCAAATCAAGCATAAAACCAGTGCCAAATCCTAGGGCATCAAAGTCAAGAAACATTCATCTACAAAAAACCCTTCAAATCAAATACCTCAAAACCCAGATGAGATGCCTTACACATTATCTTCTTATTTTCTTATTCTGTCATCAAATTCCTCTATCAACTATGAATTCCCAGAGATCTCCATTAAGATTTATCCTTCCCTTGAAAGGAACTTAAGTTCAACCCCACTATCTACCTTGTAAAAAATGCATTAAAGATGCCTTACAAATTTAATACATAAAGAATTCAACATTCATACATGAAGATAGTCAAAATAAGAAAAGGAGTTCCAGTATATTTTATTGACTTTACTGCATAAGTACATTTTTGACAGAAATTTCTAAGTTAAAAGTACAAGTATCAGAACTCTCTTTACCATTGACATTCACCACCCTTACAAAAAAGAAAACTTGCTATTTATATCACTAGCTATCTTGGAATCCTCAGAGAAAGGATGCAACAAGCTTCAGATAGCCAAGATAGTGATTTACAGTAAAGAAAAAAGTACATTACATCATGAAAAGAAACAAACATCTGATTCTCATCATAGTGAATCATCACAGGTGGCACCTTTGTCTAAAGATATTATGAGTAACTGCATAAAGTTTTTATGTGAATGATGACCACCATTTCAAGCTAACCTACATCATTCTCTAGATTATAGTTACACTCCCTATAATTAAGAATTAGGTGCCATGTGTGATTCATTCCTCTTCTTCTACTTCCAACTCAATGGCAACTGGCTTCTTCTTTTTCAGTTTGGTGCTCTTATCCCAAGCTGCAACATCTTCTTCTGAAGGCCAAGTGTACTCCTTCAAGCTCTGCAATAGTTTGACCTGTTTGTCCCACCTGGAGTTAGTGATGGCTTTGGTATCAGCAACAAAATTGATACACTCATTTTCAATTTTGATCAAATCATCTAGAATCTTGTTGCATTTGTCAATGTCTAAGGAGCCATCATTACTAAGAAAGGCCTCCTTCTTTATTACCAACTAACTCAAACCTGATTTTCATTCTTCAATGCTTATGATGTTTCCATCATCCCCATAAATCAGTGGCAGATACTTGTTGTACCCTAGGCCAAACATGTCCATCTTGGCCTTTATCTGATTAACCTTACCCTTGAAGAAACTCCAAGCAGTACTAATCAGCTCTATTTTCTCTCCCACCTTAGCAACTGTCTCTGGGATATCTGACCGATGTGGTTGCAATACCTCAAATTTTTTAAATAGGGCACTCCTACTTGACCATATGTTAAAAAGTGGCTCCAAAGTAGCCACAACATCCTTTTCATTTTCACTGGTCTTCTACAACATAGTGCATGAGTTATGGACTGAATCCATTTTCCCTTTAATCACTTCATATCTATGTTGTACAATGTCAGAGAGGGCCTTTAAGGCTATATCTAGCTTTTTCTTCTCTGATTCATCTGTTGCCTTATCAGAAACCTCTACCATTGGTTGTTCTGTAGCCTCAATTTGTAAAATTGGAGGGGGAGCTGCCTTAGAAGCCTCTTCAAGCTTAGCCTTCAATTCCTCAAGCTCATCTTCTAAGACCTTGATTTTCATCAGCCCTTTGTCTTTGTCATTTTCTAGACCACTAACCTCATAAAATAACTTACCATATATGTTTGACAATTGGGTAGGTTTAGCCTCATTTAGATGAGAAAAATGTGTCACTACTTTTGACACCTCAAGATCACTGGTGTTTTGGATTGTCCAGATGATCTTGTTCCCTTCCATTTTCTCCTCTATACTGACTAGGGAAGGTATTTGATTTCTCAGTGCAAGTGACCACATTGCTAAAGCTTGAGACTTGGGGTCATACCCACTTCCTCTGATCATGTCACCAATATGGACTTCATAGGATAGATTGCCCTTAGGTTACTTTCTAATCTAATCTATAATAAAAGCTGATTTCAAGTCCCATCCAGGCACTAAGAGCATCCCACTAGATTTGAATAACTTCCTAGCCTCTTCAATAGATATATTCTCTGATTCAGGGTCATATGTAGCTAAGGCCTTCAAAACCTTGTCATCAAGACCAGTGCCCTCAGGTAATGCTCTTGCAATCTCCTATTGTTTCTTCCATATGAGAAAATTCTTAAACTCCTCACTTTTTATGAATTGATCATCACTTAGGAATTCATCCTGATGAATTTCTCTTTCATCCTTGCCAAGCAACAAGGGCAATTCCACCTCTTCCTGTGAGGCCTCTTTCTTTCCCTCTCTGATTGTTTTCCTCATATGGTGATAGTAGGCTCTATCACCAGGCACTAAAGATGCAACCCTGTCTGTCCCTTTCCTCTATTTCTTTTCTTTTGAGGGCCCACCTACCTCAAGTCTTTGTTTCTTCTTTGGAGGCTCAAAGACATCTTCTGCCTCAAGTGCATCCTGACTTATATCAATGATGGGGGTTTCATTGACTTGGGGTGGACTATCACCTTCTTGTGATTCATTAGTGTATTCTTCATAGTCAAAAGAAGAGTAATCCTTTTTCACTTCCAATTTATCTTCAATTTGACCCTCTAATTGGCTAGATAGGGTGCCATGAATTTCAATCATTCTATCAATTCTTTTCAAGTATGGGAGGTCAAGGAAGAATCCTCCAAAGGCAATTTTAGCCTTTCTGAGTTGAGTCTCCAACTTCAAAAGGTCATAAAATTTGGTAAGTCTCATTCCAATCTCATCTTCATCCATTAAATTTCTTATCACATCCTCCTCATCACACCCCTCATGCACCCTAATTGTACCAATGTTCAGGATTAGTGTCATTCTAGCAGTCCTAATAAAATTTTCAGGATCCACATATCTATAAACACCAAAAATCATCTTAAAATGATTCAACCATGAGCTGAGATGAGGCAATGCCCTTTTACCAATCAGGAAGTTACCTACCCTGAACTTTCATGGAGTAAACATCCCTTTTCTATGGGGCACTAGGTGCTCTTTGTCTGTCCAAATCAACTACCAAATGAATTATAATTGGGAAATTCTTGGAGGCACATACTTTGGGAGTATGTGTGGGGGCTGTGGGCATCCATATACTCTGATTAGTGTAAAATTATCACCCAAGTAAAGATCACCCCAATTATGACTTGCTTGCCATTTATCAACATATTATTGGGGCCTAAGAAGCCTTAACACCCTAATTGGTAGCCTTGTGACATTGGTTCCCAACAAATTCAAAATTGGTGAAACTATCCAATTTTGGAAAGCACAGAAATCACTTTCATTTGAAGTATAATTCCACAACCTCAATCAATACTACAATCAATTGGGTTGTGCCTCAAACATTATACTAGGCCTTAACATATGCCCATCCAAACTATTAACATTGAAGTATAAAATTAAATGCATTAAGAGGGAATAATGCATGAACCTTACTAGCTTCTTGTCTTGTTTAATCATCACTAAGCCTTCATGAATTCTGTCGATTACATACTGAATGTAACCATAATCTGTATTTTCATGTGAGTTCTCGATGTCCAAGATAATCATTAGGATATCTGCTAGCATCATATCTCCATCTCCATCCATCCCTAAAATTCTACATAACCCATAGGCTAGATACTTCATATAGAAATTGAGGGCTTTATACTCATAGGGAGAATTCATATGTGTTGGGAGAGGGGCAATATATTTTCTAGTGCTAGGGAAATGCCTAAGCATTTGGGATTTCCCCAGCCCTACTTGACTTCCATACTTCTCTTTCTCTTTCTTTAGGTCTATCTTTGTGGAGGATGAAGAATATAAATCAAAGGCTTTCATGAAAGATCCTCTGTCCAAAGGCACTAAGGTTGATTGGTCACCTTTTCTGATGGTTTTTGATATGGGTTCATAAAGCCTAGCTAACTCAATTATGAGGTCAACATCTAGGAAGACATCAGGAACAATTAACTTAGCCATGCCTAAAACCCATGCATTGCAGATAGGGATAGCTTTGAAATAGTTATTATAGAATTAGGTAAATAACATGTAGCCAGAACATGAAGGATTATCACGATCCCTACAATCTACCATATGGTCAAGGAAGACTTTATCACTTACCTTTCTATTTTGATTTGATCCTGGGAGCAATTTGACAAATTCTTCTAAGAAATTAGGCTTCCCTTTATCCTCGCCACCTTGTTCCACAACATCCCCACTGGATGAAGCTCGGCTTGATTCAGGCTAACTCATCTTGCAATTCCAGACACTTCTGAATTCTGCAAATTCATTCTACTCAAACACACACTGCTAGAGCTTCAAAATTCTCAATTGCCCTCTAAAAACTGTTAAATGTTAATGCAAGAATGTCCTCTCTATATATCATCTATCCTTGAATACGTAAAATTGCCAAGATTACAGCGAATCTACTCCCAGTCACTTCGGCATTCAATTCTTCATAACACCAGATTCAAATCAAGTCTAGTCGTAATGTGAGATGTTGATAAGTTTTATTAAAAAACTCAGAAATAAAGCAAAAAGCAATGATCACAGTGCTTAAGCTTTAAAACCCTCAATTACTGACAAAAACTCTCATAGAAGATCTGATTGGATGACTTTTTGCTTTATTCCATATCGGCGTGGTATTTTTCCACGTAACAACAACTCATTTCACTTTTTCATTAATGAGAAGTTAACCATTCCTTAGTTAGAGATCAAGCGAAAGAAGGAGTCCCTCGATCTCGAAATGATTTGCTTAATCCTGGGTTAAGTCTAGAGATCAAGGGACAAAGCCTATCTTGTGATCTCTAAATCTTTCCTTAACTCATGGTTTCATCATGAGATTAAGCGACCACCATCCGATCCTAGCTTGCATCAACGGTCACCGCTCAACCATCAAATCTTTATCTTAACTCAACCTTTATCAGGAGAACACGTGACCAAAGGTATTCTCTAAATCTCGAGGAACTCAGATTAACTATGGTTACCTCTCGAGAATAAGCGACTGAAGACTTCACTCAATCTCGTAACCCTTTTCTTAACTCACCATTCATCAGGCAATCTGGCAACTAAAAACTTTCTTCAAACTCAAGAACTTTAACTTGACCACGACCCTTATCTGAGATTCAATGACAACTGCATCTCTTAATCTCCAAATGTCTCATTTAACTCTCGGTAAATCACAAGATTCAGTGACCATTATCTTCTTGTATTCTCTGAATACTTTTACTAACCACAGTTCTATCATGAGATTCAGCGAACACCTTTAATCTCTCAATCACTAGATACATCTCTTCAACTCTGGCTCAATCATGAGATTAAACACCGATCGTTGATCTTCATTGCTATCTACGGCTATCGTTGAATCTCCAGATGTTTTAAGGCTTAACTATTTTGTCATGAGATTTAGCGAACACTACATTTGCTAGGTCACTGAATAACTTTAATCTTAACTATCAACTTATATCTAGAGATCCCGCGACTGAAGAAACCTTATCCTTTTGAAGACTTGTCACTAAATCGCTAGACATTTTACTCTTAACTGTTGGGACCTAGAGATTAAGTGAATACACCATTCGCTTGATCGCCCGATGCTTTTTGACTAACCGCCAAAATCAAGAGACTAAGAGATAACCACTCCGTCGAATTGCTGAATACATCACTAATTGCACAGTCAATCATGAGAAATGAAGACAACCGTTGATCAGGAAACACATCAACGGACCGCGCTTGATCACCGAATGTTGCAGATCTTAAACATTTAATCAGGCGAATAGGAGAAGAGTGTTGCGCTGGGTCGCTAGATGTTTGAAGCAAACCGCCAGGGATCATGAGAATAGGAGACAACACTATTGTTGAATCACTAGAAAGAAAAACTAACCGCCAAACACAACTGGAGATCATGCGACTGAAGAGAACATGAAAGAGATCCAAACTGTGTTGCTTGTTCGCTGAATGAAAAGTGACTTAACAATTATATTCCTAGATTCAACGAACACTAGGAAAGACAAAAGACCGCGTGCAAACATGAAAACTTAAGTGGCTCAAAAAGTAAAACAAAAACATAAGGATCTAGGGCACACTTCAAACATTTTTTTTTAGGAACAAAAACCCTACCGAGGACAAAAAGACCTAGGGCAAGGATACATAAGCATTTTTCACATGGTGGACTTTGAATCTTAAACCCTAAATGGATGAAGACGCTTGTAGAGACACGGAAAAGTGAGACAAGGACTAGAAATGACATTTTCTCAGAAAAACCTAAAATGACTCCAACAGGGCTCTCCTTGGTGAATTTGGGGATTTTATTGAAAGCTTGGGATTCATTTTGGAAGAGGTTTTCATTCCTTGTCTTCTTCGGATTCGATCCACTTCCCTTGTGAGGTAGGGGATTTTTCTTTTGTTGATTGAAAATTTACGTACCTATCTTCTTCGTACCAATATAGTCGTGTGTTTTAATATTTAGGATTCAAGGTGCCTTAATTTATTTAATTCAAATCATGGTGAAATAATTAGGATTGTATAAACAAATTAATAAATTCCTTTTGAGATATAGAAATGATACTAAATAAATAAATAATTAAGTCTCTCTGCAAGTTGTAATATATTCTTATTTAATGCTCTTTTGCCCTTGTGAGGTAAATAAGGCCGACTATAATAGCCTTTTCAAATCTTAGTATTAGCTGTACCCAATCTGGTGGTCGCCCAAGGATGTGGGTCTTTAACTATTTTTTATTATTATTTCATCCTCCCGGATTGGTGCCCATTTAGAGCCTTGAAAGACGTGCAACTAATGTATAATTTTTACTTTTCAAAATCTTGTTTTAAAACTTTACCAACCTTCGTCTCTTTTTCTTCCATGCAATTGTTGACTTGTTGATTTGGCTTGTACAACTCAAAATTGTACAACTCGTCGCTAGAAATGGGGTAGATTCCGATGACATTGGGGGCTCCTCCATATACATAGCCGCCTCCTTCCATTCAATTAAACGTTTTTTTATTCTACCTTTATATCCTGTCACGTCACCATAGGAAGGGGGGTTCTTTTTTTTAAGTTAAGGTTTACTTTATGGGAGTCCAAATCAGTACCTGAGGTGGTACGCCTCTTACTTGGGGAGTCGTGCCTTTCCCTTGTCAGACCTGGCGCCATTTAGGTCCGGCTCTATGCGATTTGGGTTTGTTTTGAGTTCAAACTTTGCCCACATTCAGTGCCTAAATAGGGGGGCGGGAAGTGCGATTTGAGATTTAAATTAAACTCACTTAATCCTAAGTTATCGCCTAGAGATTTGGATAAAAGTTGTCATTGTTTTTCTCACGGTTAGTTGTGTATCGAGTTGTTACTTATTTATATGTATAGAATTTTATATTTGTATAATTAGCACTTGCATCTAATGGAGGTGCAAGGATGCGTCGATAGGCATTTAATTTGAAAGCATAATTGAAACAATGATTTACCTTAAGATAATTAAGAAAAATTTATACAAAATAACAGTTTGAAGAATTTTTTTCCAAAATAAGTATTGTTGTCTCATGCACCTAAAACCGCTTAGGTAGCTTCTCACTAAAAAAATAGAGTAGAAGTCTAGGATGTGGAAGCAACATGTGTAGGCAACTGAATTAAAGGAAGTGTTTTGAAGTGTACTTCTATAAACATGTAGCATGGTGGAAGGAAGTATTATATATAAGAGAATTTAACGTACTACACATCCAACATATGTATTACTTTTCTAACTGTATTTATGTTTTATATAGTGATAAAATATTATATCTAGAAATGGGTTAAAAATTTAAGTAAATAGAATGATTATTATAGTACATATTATATATTAAATATTTATTTTAATATTATTTTTTTCTTGTGTTAAATTATAACTATTGAATTTATTAAATAGAATATATGTTATATTAAATTTAGTTTATTTATATCATTTTTTACAATTTATTTAATATAATTATTTGTATATTGCAAATACATACTTATTGTTATTATGTCTGTTAAATATTTATTTTAATATAATCATTTTCTTCTCTTGTTAAGTTATACGTACTAAATTTATTAAATAAAATATATTTATCTTAATATAATTTTTTTATTTGATTTGTTATATTATAACTATTAAATATAAATATAGTAAATAAAATATATGTTATATTAAATTTATTTTATTTATGTATTTTTTTACAATTAAATATTTATTATTGGCATTATGTCTATTATATATTTATTTTAATATAATATTTTTATTTTCTTGTTAAATTATAACTATTAAATTTATTAAATAAAATATATGTTATATTGAATTTGATTTATTTATGTGAATTTCTTCTTCATTATGCCTTAATTGTTTGTATTTGATATTATAGTTTCATCCTTAGGAAAACATAAGTCTGAAATTTTTGGTCAAATTATTTTTTTAAAACTATTATCTATCTATTTATTTGAAATTATTATCTATCTCAAGTCTTAATTTTTTAATTTAATTTAATACAATGTTTCTATTTTTTCATATTTTATAACAAATAAATATATTTAAACCCAATAATATACAATATTGAAAGCTTTTTGACAAGAGAATGTTGACTACTATTTTTATCTTTATAATTTTTGTTTTTATTATTTTTCCTTATTAAGTTCATATGTAATTTTACTCTGTTATATCTAATAAAAAAAATTAAATATTTTAAAAGTAAATACTTATTACCAAAATAAATTATTAAATATAATAGATAAATTATTGATATTAATTTTCATTAAGGGGAAGAAGACCTAATAGTTGAACACCCTAATTTTATATTAAATTTTAAATCATTTTCATTTTAAAAACTTAATTGACAAGTCTCCTGCTTGTAACTAAGGTTTCAGCCACATTTATTCATAACATTTATTTTTTTGAAACAAAGAGATACATTTATTCAATTATGACTTGTGTCATCATAAAAGTTAAATAACAATATTATTAAAATTTTAGAGAATATATATTTTAAAATTAATAGATAATATATTATATATTATAATATTATTATTAATTTTTTTTAAAAAAACTAAGATATAAGTATTAATAATAAATATAATTAACTTTTTTTATATTGTATTTCTAATAATATTTATTATTTTATCAATACAACCTTTAAAATATGTTAAAAAATAACTAATTGAAATTTAAAATAAAATATTTTTAAAAAATAAAAAACTTCTCACTATATTTCTTTTGGAATCTAACCATAAAATTTTAAATTTTAAATTCTTTTAAATTATATTTTACTTCATTTAAAGTTATGTTTGTGTCTATTCGTATTTAAGTACTATTACATGCAGAGCCAATGGCTGGATAGCCGCTGCAAAAAATGATAAAAAAATGACACATTACCATGAATTTGATGCTTCATTGGAATGCAATCTGGGCTACATGTACTGCAAGATACTCCTCTTTTCTTCTATTCAAAGCTTTCTTCCTTGCACAGGTTTGAGTTGCCAATTTCTTTTATTTGAAATTCATTCTCATTTATACTTAGCTTTGTTTGATGATGTTGCATGGGAAGAAATTGGTAGTTCAAGCTCAAAGGATTCAAAGTTGATATAGTTGATGTTGTTGAGACACAGAAGAAACAACATGACCTCCAAACTTATTCATTCTTAGGGTTTCTTCCTTTTCTAAGTCTTACCTTTCTATTTTATGATGGCATTGTCCAGGAAGGATGTCATGTTATTCAGTGAATCAGTTTAGGCTGCAATCATTTTTTTTTAAAATCACTGCTGGTTATTAGAATCCTCAAGGGCATTTTAATGCCAACGGAGGACCTTTGAAGCCTTTCACAATTAAATTGTTTTATGATTTTCTTATATTGATTAGAAAGGGAAAAAATGACAGTTTTATGACATGAGTTGCATATGCTATGACTTGATTTAAAATTTTTAAAGTTTTTTTTCATTATTTGTGTTTGTCCGCTGTTTCTGGTAGGATGCAATTTTTTTTTCTTATAGAGATAGAATATTTTTTGAAAGATTTAGGAAGTGATTTAAAAAAACAAAATCTTATTAGTTGCAAATGTCTATTACACCAGGGTTGCTCTACTTGCCCAATAATTATATATATTTTATTATCTAAAACTTTGATATGGATAAAACAAGGACCTTGTATAGATAAATTTAACACAACATACATCATTCAAAGTTTTGGGGGGAACAATGTATTCAGATATCTTCATAGATGATTTTTTGATCAATAATGCCGATATAAAAATACCCAATTAATTAAATCACAAGAAAAATCCATGCCCTAATCTTACTAGTACGACACTAAAATTTTATGTTACAAGGTAAATGAATATTCATCCACCTCTATCACCATTAAATCTCTGAATGCCAAAATAGACACAGCTTCTTTGATTGTGTGGACAGTTTATCCACCGCTGGGAAAGGGTAAAGAGGAAAGCGGAAAAGAAGCACTTGAAACAGAGGGAATGCATTCTGCAAAGAGGTCAGGAAAATTATTTATTGCCGAAAGTGGGAGACGGGTAAAAAAAAAACACTTTTGTGCCAATAGCGTGAGACAAAGCCAGTGGACTATGCAAATTAAACTGATCGATAAACTTTTTCCTGATGTGAGACAACAAAACTGGGTTTTGTCTGCAAGTGGTGGCGTGTCAAGTATTATTGTCCTCCTCTGCAAACCTGTATGCCCAGAAGACATGTTGTATTAGCCGAAATCAATTTCCACTATTGCTATTCAAAACCAGAGAAAAAGTGGTATTAAGCGTGAGACAGGTTTTGTGGATGTATGGACGCGAGCAACCTCGCAGGTAAAGCCTATCGGCTAATTATATTTTATATGATTATTCTTTTAAGTGATATTGCCTTATATTAAAAAGTAAGATTCTAAGTAATTTAGTTATAATAAGTTTAATATGCAAGCATTAAGCTAAATAAATTGGATAGTTGTAGTGCTTAATTCTAGTATGATTAAAATTTAAATCGATTCATAATTAATTTATTCAAATAATATATTAGCATAATAACTACGTATCAAATATAGATCATAATTGAATTAGGCTTAACCAATGTTTTTGTTATTAAATTTGGATTATGCTCAACATAGAATATTTAAGGTTAAAGAAATATTACTTAATCAAACAAATATAAGCATGTGTGTAATGTATTAAATCAATGAATTTGTGTAAATTGAAGTTTAAGGAATTGAATATGATATATACAGTCTTTTTCCTTTAGCGTTAGGTATGTGTCATAGATTTGGAGAATTGTATAAGTCTAGGAGGATTGTACCAGGGGCTTGGGGGTCTTTTCCTATGGTTGGTTATAATGGGTTTGTGAGTAGTCCTTTTGATCTTCCTTCTGACCTTGTTTCTTAGTGGAATTTAATTGCATGTTGATTTTCTTGGAGAATACTTTTGTGATGTCTTTCTTTTGAGAATCAGTGCATGTTCCTTATATTTTGTGGGAATCAAAATTTGGTCAGTGTACTTTTCTGAGACCTATGTAATTATTTATGATTGTGAGCCTAGGGGAGGTTAAATAGTTGCATTTTAGGGGAGTGACTTACAATAGGGGTCTGGGGCCCAAAGAGGCCAGTACCAAGGTAACCTATCATAAGTTGTTTAATAAGTGATAACCTAATAATAAAACTTGGGGACAACATTAAATACAAGATTGATCATTGATGCCTCGCCCATGCCTTGAGTGCTTGTATAGGCTAAGGATGGGAATGAGATAATACCTAGAGAGTAGGTATGATTATAATTCCTTGTCTTTATGAGAGGGTATTCTTGTTCTGCATGGGTCATGTTGAGGGTTTGGGGTCTAGGGTGGCCAATCCAGGGTAACTCAACCTGATAAACGCTTGAGGGTCTGGGGTCTAGAGAGGCCAGTCCAGGGTAACTCAATTAGTTTTCCATGTGATGAAACTCCCATAGTTTGTAGCCAAATTCTCCTCCATATTTTCTATATTTTCCTCTGATGGTGTGTCCTTGTTGTCTCATTATTACCTGGCGGTTTATTTTGTATTATTTGGTGTTTTGGTATGTGTTGGTTATTTGATGTTTACTTATCTTTAGTTGTGGTACCTTTGAGTTAGAAATCCTTCAAGACCTTTGCTTAGTTATCTTTGATTGAGTTGTTTTTCGAGTGGGGTTTTTTGTTATCTCCTCAACATGGTGGGAGTGGACCTTTGGTTCCACGAGGTCGGGTGGTAGAGTTATCTTTTACCATTTGAGATTTTGACATTCCTGTAGTGATGCTGGAGGATGCTTGTTCCAGTTACCTTCTTCTTAATCTTCATTGGAGGCTTATTCATTCCTATCTTGATGTTCATGATTATATCTTGTACCAGTGCTTCAGAGTTGCAAATGTTGTATATTATTTTGTCTTCTATTATTGTGACATACCCTACGACTTGTGTAGAGGATGTTGTTTCATTATGTATACTTTAGGGTATTGGATGTACTTGTTATTCATATGAGTTAATTGTAATTATTCTTAATCTAAATATTTATTTTGTTATGCATAATTCTATGTCATGGGACCCTCGAGGATTGTTAACTATAATTGAGTTGTGCTTATGTACTTGTTTGTATCTCATAGTAGGACTGCTTCCGCATTGTTATCATCATTATTTGTAAATACTTAAGAAAAAAATTATTTTGTAAACATAGTGACTTGTATTAGCCTAAATTATCCTAGGTTCCCTAGCGGGGCATTACAGTCTTTGTTTGAGTCTTAAGAATGGGGCTTGTTGAGGCTACAAAGGTATTTTATTATAAAAAGAAGGGGTTACATAATGCAGGAGCATCTTGGGTTTCTTGGAAATCTTACATCAAATATTTATTTTCTATATTCCTATATAGTTCAGTTTCTTAGTTTCTTTTAGTGCACCTTCAGTTCAGATGTTTGTTCTTGGCATCATGTTCAACTTTCACCTAGTTCACATCTTGATTGGTTACTTCAAAGTTGAGATCTTGTGGATTCTTGGTGGGACTTAGTTGTTCTTCTTGTTGCACAGACAATTTTTGTTTTTTGATCTTGCAAATAAATTTTTTGATTGGAAAAGCTTCAAGTCTCATTTCTCTATGTTTCTACACACGTGACCTATTTGAGGGATCAAAATTAATGTTTCATCTATTTGCGGGTGGTCCTTATTATTTGGGTCCTAACCTATATTTTGTAATATATTTTCTTCTCATTGGGAAATCTAACCTTTTTAGGCCAACTTGCGGCTTGTGAATCTGTATAAATAAAGGCAATTGTTCCTAGTTTAGAGAGTGTAAAAAAGATTAGGTTTTAGAAGCTTGAGGATAAGAAAATTATAAGGATTTTTATCTACAATCAAGACTATATGCCTAGAATGTAAGAATGCATGTTGCTGGTCAATTGTAAATGATTTTATAATAATGTTAAGGCTGATCTTTCTTGTCTCTAGATTATTTTTTGTTGTTTCTATTATGTGATTCTTGTTGTAGGGATTAGAATGATCTCTTTGAGGTCCCTTAGTCCATGACTGCACCATTAGACTGAGCTATGTTGTAGTTTCAATATACAAGGACCATGGTGGTGAACTAGTTGATAATACATTTTATAATCATAGAGATTCTAAAATTGCCTCTGGTAATTTTAGAAATATCGAAAGCTCTAGGCACAACTGCAAGAATCCACTGTGATTTGTAAATAATTTTGATCTCTCTGATTACCACTTTGGTTCCATTTTTTGGGATGGAAGCAAAGAAAGTTCTAGGTGCAGACACAAAATATGGGAGTTTGGAGTTATCCATTTCTCCTTGTGTTGTATTATCAAAGCCATCTCCCAAAAGGGAAGATGGTGATAATTTTATATTCTAGCATTTTCAGCCTCAATAACCACCCATGGGCGATAAACCATTGGCTCCCCTAGTTTGAACTATGGAAGCACTCTGGCCTTGGGACCTTTCATATTATAGTCAAGGAGTTTCACTTGAGGACTAAAACAAAGGTAACAACCTACATTTGGAGAATATCTTCTATGACTGGCTAGTGGAAGTTGGTAAAAGAATATAAAAGGAATACTCTGGCTTGTAGCTTTTTGCATTTCTTATGTCTATAAAAGGAATACCAAGGCCAATCTTGTGGGTTCTATAAATTCTTTCTATAGGGACAAGTAGAATAGTTTATGTAATAGGTCTTTTTACAAAAATAGAAATAATAGAGTCTTGCATTAAACCTAATGTATGAATACTTCAGAAGAAATTAATTGAAAATATCATTTTTAGATCATCTCCTACTCCTTTTTCCTTCTCTTGTGTCTTCATGATAATTTCATGAATTTATAGTGTGCTTACTAGTTTTCTTCAAGAAAGAGATTAAATCATTTTAGATGCATTAAATTTGAGGTGATAAATTATATGTTTATGTTAGACATAAAACTATACATGTAATATTGAAATAATATAATATGAGAATATTCAATACAAGTAATTCATTTAATATTTTGAGGCAATGGATCATCTACTGATGAATACTATGATGTATAAAATTATTTTTATTCTCAGTAAGAAACTAGAAGCTATGGTGAGAACTATGTTTTGTGACTATTCCTATAGCCATTGGAAATTTTCTCTATGACTATTCTTATAGCCAAGGTAGAACACAATAACTTCCTTTTTATTTTCTAAGAACTAAGTTTTTGTTATATAATTTACTCATGTTTAGTTGTTGATTCATGTTTAGTACTCCTGCTATTTATTTTCAAGTATTTTCCATTATTAATATTTCATTTCCATCTCTATGTTAGCATGACTACTAGAGTGAGTCCTAGTGCACATATACTGCTAACCTATTTCAAGTTCACTTCCCTAGGTTCATAAAGAAATGAGCCTTAATGATGAGTAAGATAACTACTTAGGCTTGGGTCCCATGGAAGGGGGCTTTCTTCATGGAATAGATTAAATTCATTTAGATGCATTATAGTGATTATGGAGAAATAGTTGTGATTTCATGATTATAATCTAAGGTGATAAATTAGAATGTTTATGTTAGGCATGACCTCTTCAAATATTTCTAAATATAAAACTCTACATGTAAAGTTGAAATAATATGATATAGAAAATAAAATACTAGTGCTTCTTCTAATATTTTGAGGTAGTGGATCTGTTGGGAGTGAATTTTTTTTTCTATTGAATATTTTAGATTGGCTCAAATATGTGGTTTGAACATCATTATAAAATGAGGAGGCCTGTTGAAGTTAGTGATTGCTATCAAAGTTACCTTATTTTCCTTTTCATAGTAATCTCTGGCCAAATAGTGGCAGTTGGTAACATAATATATGGATTGCATAAGGTTTCTCACAACAAGGTCATATCTGGTGGAAAACAAGGTGAATTTGTGCAATGGTACTTCAAAATTTATTAATAGGGATACTTTTGTCAAATGTCAAATTTGTAGTATAAGGAGGACTTTTAGGAAAATTTTACAACAACAAGATTCCATCTGAGAGACAACAGGATTTATCTGGTAGATGAAAAAAATAGGTTTGCAAGTGTATATGATGTCTCCTTTGAATTACAAAGTGTATCTGTAGGATTGGGTGACATATCTGGTTAAGTAATTAGAAAATATATTAAAAAAATGAGATTTTTTATGACTTGACTTTGTTTAGCTCAAAAAGGGTATCTATAGGATTGGGAAAACTTGTGTATCTATTGAAAGATAATGTATTTGGTGATTTTTTTGGTAAATCCATAGGAAAAAAATGTTAATATATTGAATGGATGAACGACTACACTAAGTATGTTCAAAATTTCCAATGAATAATACACATCTGCCCAACATCAACATGCATCTAGTTAACTAGGCTTGTATTGATACAAAGTTTGAACTGACTTCTTTTTCAAAAAAGATATGTGATCCAAACACAACAAGCACAAAAAGATAGATTGGTATCCAAGCACACATACAAATTAGGATTTATGACAGTGTTTGTTGAATTCCCACTTGGATAAATTCAACTGTGCTTACTCAAAGAGAATAGCTCAGAATCTTGGAGGTACAAGATCCTCCTTTGTGCACTCACTTTTAAGGCATACCAAGATTTGAATTCTAAGGGTTATCAATTCCTAATGAACCGCTATCTCTACCAAGAGACATGAGAATGTGAGATGTCTTTAGGAACCCTTAGCATCAACAATTAGAAGTATTTGACATACTATGACAAAGTGTTTAATTTGAGACATCTAGTTCAAAGGGTTCCTAATAAACTCCCGTAGGAGGTCTCCCCTCCTTGAGAAACAAGGTTTTACACAACTCAAGGATACTAGAGGAGAGCTATCATCCAGTGACTCTTTTGATTAGACATTAATCACGATCACATATTTATATAGTGTTTTGGATGGAGACTTGGATTCAACCTATTACCGCTTGGATCATCACTTTCACCTGGCCTTATAGGTTGTCTAAAAGGTAGGTCCTCTAAATAAAAGGAAGAATGAATTTCTCTTCACATAAGGTTTGCAAAGGAGAGGGGAGAGGATACATTCATTCTCTATTTTTGGATTAACAATCTATACAACACAACAGACACAAGCAATGTTTATTCCTTTTTTATGCATCAAATGAAGTGATTTAAGATACTTAGAAACACAGTTCATTGATTAATCTAGTTTGTTTTCAAAATCCAAATCCCCTTCTCTTTGACGGTCCTACAAACGCACCCATTAATGTTTATGGGGCTTTTGACATACATAGGCAGATTTCTTTTGCAAGGAGATTGCACACAAACAAGAAACGTTAGTACATTAATAAAAGATGTATCAAAATCAAATCATAGAAATGCATGAAAAGGATTATCTTTTGGATATCATAGCATATCTGGTGAATGACATAGTGCATTTGTGGAACAACGTATCCATAGAATGGCGAATCTGTGAGATTATAAAGACACAAAAAATTTTACTTTCATAGAATGACAGATGTGCTTAGGCTTATCTTCTAAATGAGAAATAGAAAATCTACTTCATCGTATTTACAAGATTAAGTTTTAACAACAAGAGAAAATATGCCAATATATCAATTGAAAAATGGTGTATATCTCATGAATGACACAACGCTTCTACAAGTTTTTTCAGTGAATTTGCTAAATTTATGAAAAGTGTGATTAGGTCCTTCGATAAATTTGGTAATGCAAGGAAACTTTCTGAGGCATATCCGATGAACTACATGTAAAAATGACTAAAACCAACAAGCTTCAAAGAGTTCTAAGATCACAAAAAACATTATTTTTGAACCTATGAAGTGGGTCTCACTGGGCATGCCAAAATGTGTGCAAGGAAATGTGTAACAAAGGAATGCAAATAGCTATTAAAAAAAAAATCAAAATAATATACATGTGTATCATCTTAAAATGGAAGCACTTCCATGATGAGAGTGTTTATCCCTCCGAGTGAGTGGTTTGGGGTCATGTTAAGCACCTTGATCGGGTCTTTGCATGTATCTAGCTTTCTCCCCCCATTCTGCTTCTCTCTCCACCTGTTTTCACTTTATTTCTGCATTTCCTAGCATTCTAGATTGAGGTCCTGAGGTTTTTTACCTCAAGGTCAAAGATGATCTTGAGGTTCAATGACGACCTCAACCTTGACATAGGTCAGGGATGACCTTGACCCTGACCTAGGGTGGGGTCTACCTCATCCTTGACCCAGGGTTCAAATTTCAGGTTCCCGTGATTTTTGGATGTCGAGTTTTAGAAATATTTGTTTTCCTACTTCTGGGTCGGCCATTATGGGTTTCAGAATAGTAAATCCTTAAATTGCATTTAATTTGGGTCCATTTCTAAGGGTTAAGGTTAATTGGGATTTAATTCCCCAATGTCAGCCTTCTCTAGAGGATTGTGCCCTAGATCACTATAAAAGGAAGCCTTCCTCTCTCATTTCAATCAAATTCTCACCAAGCAATTTCATGATCAAGCTCTCAAGTTCAATCAAGCCAGCAAGAAGGAGAAGGAAAGCATTCAAGCATTCAAGCATTCAAGCATTCAAGAATTCAAGTATTCAACATAAGCAAGGTGAATAGTTCCATTTACTTTGTTTATGCACAATACAATTTCAATTCAATTTCAAGGTTAATTCCTAAATTGGGGTTTGACCAAGGCAAACCCCCCATACAAACAATAAAAACCCTCTTTTTCTTGCAGGTATAGGTGTAGGACTATAGATCAAAGCTTGGATTTGGATACCCTTTTTGGTGAACTTCCGAGATCTGTGAACAAAGTCAAAGATGACCTTCAAAATCTCAAAGTAGTCTTTGACCTTTTATCGGGGTCAAAGACTACCTACTACTGGAAAGACAAAAGTTTTTTGAGTTTTCTTCATCTCGGCATTTCCAGTGTGAAACAGGTTGCAGAATTGCCTGAAACTGTACACAGACATCAGAAATCAGCATTTTCCAGATCTGCCCTATTTTGAGGTTGGTATTTGCCTTTCAATTATTTCAAATTTCAAGCATATACTATTCAAAGTGAAATATAAGGTTTTTCTTCTTCATTCATATTCTCCATAGATTGATTCTTTTGTGTATTGACCTTTTGGTTGATCAATTTGGATCTCTCCTTTGGGAATTTGGATTTAGAAGTAGATCTCATATTTCCCCCATTCAATTAGGTGATTCCATTTCAACCCTATTCACTTTTACGTGCATACCATTTTATCCTATTCATTTTGGTGAACCTGACATACTTACTCTCCTTTTGTGGAATTAGATGCCCTACTATATTTTGTGGTGTTAGATTTCCTTTATATTATCTTGTTGCTATTAGATTTCTCTTTTATGTTAAATTTTGCATGCTAATTAGATTTCAAAAATACAAAAAAATTGCAAAATTTCTTTCAAAATACAACTATATATTCATGCTTTATGTGTTGTTAGTTTAGTTCATTTGCATTGCATTGGTTTATGAGCTTTACTACTTCTAATCCTACTTATAATATTTCAGTTAGACGAAGTCATAGACTCATGGGTGTCTTTGATCCTGAGTCTTTCTCTCCTTTCCTTAGGATCCTGGATGATAATTTGATTCTTCATGATTCTAATCCTATTATGGAGAAAAAATCTTCTCACTCATATCATGATGAAGATGATGCTTTAAGAGTCCCTCTTGAACAAGTCCAAAAACTTTCAACTGAACTTGATAAAATGGGTAATTGGCTTATTCAAGAAAACCATAATCAAGATTCTATTCAAGGTATAGAGGCTCTTAAGAATGTTCTTCGTGATAGTGATCAAGGTGTTAACCTCTTGCATGGTATTACTCACCTCGTGCATTCAAATGTTAAACCTCTAGCTCAAGAATCTCAATACTTAGGGTTGATTCCTCCTATCAGTAGTGTAGAACCTTCTTCTAGTCCTTTACCAAGTGTTCCTACCTATACTCCTTCTTTGGTGATTGTGACGGTTCCCTCTATTCCTATGAGCGTTCCTCCTGTGTCCCTTCCTAAATCACAACCTTCCTATCATAATGGTCCTTTTACTTATTCTAGTCTGCTTCCAACTGTAGTTCCAAGTGTTCCTCTAGTTGTATCTTCAATTCCTGTAGCTTCTTACACTTTACCTAGTGTTTCTAATGTGACATGGGAAGTCCTTTGTCCTGAGACATTATCCGTACTCCTGTTCCTTAGAAAGTTGATATGCCTCATCTTGAGAATTATAATGGAAAAGGAGATCCCATTCATCACATTAAAACATTTCAAATCCTTTGTAGTGATTATTCTCAGGACAATAGGATTTTAGCCAAACTGTTTGCAAGAACTTTTCATGACAAGGCCTTACAATGGTATTGTTCCTTGCCTCCTTATTCTATTGATTCCTTTCCACAACTTGCTAATGCTTTTATTCAACAATTTCAAAACAACATTGGCCCGCAAGTGTCTTTGACTGATTTGATGGATTGTAAACAAAGTGCTAAGGAAAAATTGATTAAATTTATTGGTAGATTTAAGCATTTGCATGCTCAGATTTCCTATCCTATTCCGGATATTGATATTCAATGTATGTTTATTTCAAGTTTGCAAAAGTATATTAGAGATAAGATTTTGCTTACTGAATTTACCTCTTTTCAACAACTTTATGCAGCACTTCATCATTATCAATTACAAGTGAGTCAATTTGAGAGTACTACTCAAATGGCTCCCATTCCAGTTAATAAAAGTGATGCTGCTCGTAATCCAAACAAATTTTAAAAATTTAACAATTATGTTAAGATAAACAAACAAGTGAATGCAGTTGCTAATCAAGTTGTTGTTGCATCTCACAATGCCACTTCTGCATCCACTACTTTTCGATTAAATCATACTTTTAATCCTCTTTCTGAATCTTTATATTCTATTATGAATAGGTTGTTAACTACTAATATCATTACTTTACCTCCTATTCAACCTCTTTTACCTTCTACGATTGCATCTAAATATTTTGATCCTAAAGCTTTTTGTCAATATCATCGTCAGAATGGTCATGATATTGAGAAGTGTTATTCTTTAAAACATAAGGTTCCAGACTTAATTGATTCTAATGCCTTATCTTTTGATAATCTTGATAGTAGTGGGAACAAATTTGTCTCTCCTCCTAATCAAAACCTTCAAATCTATACGAATTCTTTTCCCACACATGATATACTAATACCATTGCTCAGCCATCTTCTATGGAAATTGTGTATCATTAAAAGATGGATGATCTCAATCATGTTGTTAATCAAGTGGAGCATGTTGGTCAAAATGTATCTCCACCTCAACCTCAACCTCAGCTTCAACCTCAAGTTCAATCTCAACTTCAACCAAAACCTAAGCCTAAATTGAAAACTCAACCTAAACCTCGACAACAACCTAAGAATAAAAGACCTCGGGAACTTTTGATTACCTTTGATGATTCTGAGACTATTAAAGCTCCTGATGGTCCCCTTTACATTTATGCTAGGATTTCTCAGGAACCTACTAGTGGTTGTCTTGTTGATCCTACATCCTTAGTCAATGTTATTACTGAAGAAAATATTTTTATGAAAAACTTGCAACGCAATTGTTATGATACATCGCATGTGTGGATTCAAACTTGTAATGGTTTTCTTTATCCATCATTTGGCTCTATTAACTATCTGGTTGAACTTTGTGGAAAAATTGTGAAGATTACCTTTGTTGTTGTTCCTACTTCTGATCAGTTTCAAGTTAAGCTTGGTTTGCCTTGGTTAAATGCCATGCATGTTGTTGCTTCACCTATCCATAAATGTCTTAAATTTGTTCATGATGAAGAAGTGAAGATGGTTAATCATAGTTTATATCAACCTTCTAGGCCCAGGGATTGTGCTAATGTTGACTTCTTTTGGCCTTCTTTACCTAATTCATGTCCTTCTCGACCTGATAATATTTTCTGTTCATATCAAGCCTATAAGCATCATAAGATTCTTGAATTAAGTGTACCTCCTATGGATCTTAGTCATGGTCTTTTACCTACACCTTCTAAACCTCCTCTAACTATGGCTGCTAGTTCTATTAATCAAGTTCCTCCTATTGTTGATAATCCTATTGATCTTTCTAAAGAACCTTTGAAGGATCCTATGGTTGTTCCTCCTAGTTCTCAACCTATTTCAAGTAAAGAAAAGCATAATCAATCTACTAATGAACATTGTAAGAAGCATCATGCTCATGCTAAAGCTTGTAATTTTGTTCTTCAAAGATCTCTACCTTCTTTGGATAAACCTATGCATGATGTGTTAGAAGAAGTTGTTACTAATAATGATGTTAAGATGCATGATTATGATGATTCTATTCGTATCTTAGATCCTATTTTGATTAATTTGGATGAAGAAGATACTCTTGATGATATTGATGATGTTAATGATGAATATGATACTATTGACATTGACATTGATTTACCTAATATGCTTTCATCATAATTAATTCTTACACCTAGTATCGAACATGATGATTCTCAAGAGGATCCTTGTTTGGAACTACCTATCATTCCTACTGTGTTGGATGTGGTCCCTCTTGCGAGTTACCCACCTTCCCTAAATGATATACAATGAGATGGGGAGAGTAGGTGGCACGTTTGATCGGTTTGTCCTTCGTGGTAGCTTCATTGTGTGTTTTCTTATTGTACCGTGCTTCTCCTGTGATGTGTTTGCTAAATGTTAGATTCTTTTATACAACCCTTGTTACTCAGTTGGTGAAAGGTGATAAAGGAATCAAACCTATTGTACAATTCCTCTATATGTATCTCTATTATTCTATATATTGTTTCATGTTATGTTGTAATTGTGCTATTATTCGTAAATGTTTCCTTGTGTAATCTGCTTGGATTTGAGACGTGGTATCACTGATTCTTTTTGGTCTGCATGCCATGGTCTGAAAATAGTCTTCTTTGTATATCTTATGTGATCTTTCCTCCTTTGTGATTGTAGTTCTATTTTCTTTGGGGAATGATGTCAATTCATTTGCAATAATATCATATATATATTATCTTATGATCATACTGACCCCACAGCAGGTAGATTCCTTCTGTGTTCTCTATATGTTTATGTGGTATTTCCCTTGATTTGTCTTCATCTGGGGGCATCTCATAGTGGAAACGTAATCAGTGGAGTTGTTTATGTTTCTGTTAAAGCCATTGCTCCTGTTAAAGTGTTAGAAATGAATTTAACGTGGGGGCATACACTGATGAAGGGTGCTCCCCTTAATACCACAAACACATAACAGAAATAGAGAAACAACAACAATATGCAAGAACAGAAAATTGGCTTCTTATTATCTCCACAAATGCGGAATTAAAAACTTTCAGAATTACAATATGCAAAGCCACATGGGAATTCCCTTACAATATTCTATAGGACAAAGCCTCGAATCAATACCCAGATCTACTACCAGAACTGCTCTAGACAACACTACAAGGTTCCAAAAATTTAGCCCTTAGGGCCGACCAAACTTAGAATTATTTTATTTTTCAATTTATTACATCAAAGTCGGCTTAAAATAACTTTTGAAATGCAAACAAAAATTTTGAAGGAAAATTATTTTCTGCCATTTCAGGTGACCCGACTTTCGGAGACCATAAGTCATAACTAGTTGACCCGATGGACTATTATAACCCCATTTCGGAAAGGCCACAAAGTGCTCTACAGGCTTGACTTGTGCAAGCGCCTACCACCCAAAATTTTGACCTCATTCGGGGCCTCTAAAGCCTTCTAAAGCGAGTTCAAAGTTTTTGTACCTTGCTGCCAATACCAAAAATCTTCAATATCTTCAAAACTAGGCCTGATCTAGCCATGAAACTTTACTGGCAGGCTGATATGACTGAGATGAACCTCCACATGTAAAATTAGAACATTATGAGATCGTATGACCAACTTACTAAAAATAGCAAGCTTCCATAAATAGTAGCTCTGCACAAGATAGCCCTTATTGAAAAGAAAACAAAAATATTTTTGGGTGATGCAAGATTTCTCTTACACCCAGGATGCTCTTGCATTAGACACCCGGGGTAATTTGAGAAGTGACCTTGTCATGACTCAGGTGTGCAGAGGAAAACCAAGATGGTTAACCTCCTCCTTTGCTAGCCATGATGAATCTTCAACAGGTCATCCTTTCCATTTGACCAAATACTCTTCATATGTCTTGTTCCTTGTGCTTCTGCCAACACGACTATCCAGTATGTCTTCAATCTCCTTGATATCTGAACTGGTTGCTGGAATACTCCACTGTGCTGCTGTAACCTCATCTTCAACACCTCCTTCATGATACTCTGTCAGATCTAAAACATTAAATACTGGTGAAATATTCAGCTTAGTAGGCAACTCGACCTCATATGCATTTCCTGAATCATGCTTCTTCAGTATCTTATATGGCTCAAACTTCTTCATTTTCAACTTGTTATATGTACCAACTAAAAATCTTTCCTTCCACAAATGAGCCATGACTTCATCTCCAACCTAAAATTCCTTATGCCTCCTTTTCTCATATGCCTTAGCCTTATACTGTGCATTCATCTTGGTAATGTGCTTCCTCACCTCCTCATGGATGTTCTTCAAATGTTCTGCAAAATCCTCAGCTTCAACACTACTTATTTCTCCTTTATCTATCTTTCTCAACTCAGATGCATTTCTTGGACTACTTCCATATACAATCTAGAATGGTGATTTACCAGTGCTCCTGTTGACAGAATTATTGTATGCAAATTCTGCCTATGGTAAAATCAAATCCCATCCTGTTGGCTTATCTCCAACCAAACATCTCAGCAAATTTCCCAAATTCCTATTCACCACCTCTATCTGTCCATCAATCTGTGGATGATGTGATGAACTGAACTTCAAATCTATCTTCAAATTCTTCCACAATGTACACCAGAAATATCCAACAAACTTAGTGTCCCAATCTGAAACTATGGTCTTTGGCAAACCATGTAGTCTCACTACCTCTCTAAAAAAGAATTCTGCTACATGAACAACATCATTAGTCTTCTTGTAGGGAATGAAATGTGCCATCTTTGAAAATTTGTTAACCACCACAAAAATTGAATCATGTCCCCGTTGAGTCCTCGGTAAACCAAGAACAAAGTCCATGCTAATATCCTCCCAATGATTTTTTGGTACAGGTAATGGCTGATACAACCCTGTATTCTACTTCACTCCTTTCGCCATCTGACATACTCCACAACTCTGTACAAACTACTTGACATCTTGATGTAATTGTGGCCAATAATAATTCTCACTAACCAAAGGAAGGGTTTTATCATGACCAAAATGTCTAGCCAATCCTCCGCTATGCTTCTCCTTGATGAAATTCTCCCTCATAGAACTTCATGGAATGCACAACTGACTTCCTCTAAATAGCATATCATCCTGGATGATAAAATCCAGCCACTTCATTCTGTCTAGAGTAATAGGTTCTTTACAAGCTTTCCAAGCTTCACCAAAATCAAGATCCTCTGGATACAAATTCTTGAGTTCCTTGAACCCAACCACCTCAATCTGCATTTCTGTCAGCAATAGTTGCCTTCTGCTAAGAGCGTTAGCAACCCTATTAGACTTCCCACTCCTATGTTTCAAAACAAATGTATAACTCTGCAAAAACTCAACCCATTTCAAATGCCTCTGATTCAACTTTCCTTGACTATTCAAATATTGCAAAGCTTGATGATCAGTATACAAAACAAACTCCTTAGGAAGTAGATAGTGTCTCCACTTTTTCAATGCCTGAACTATAGCATAAAATTCCTGATCATAAAAATAATATTTTCTCTTGGCATCATTCAACTTCTCACTGAAATAAGCAATAGGTTTACCTTCTTGGCTCATAACAGCTCCTATTGCAGTACCACTAGCATCATAGTCTACTTGAAACACCTTATTAAAATTTGGAAGTGCTAAAACAAGTTGTTTTGTAACTTTCTATTTCAATAGTTTAAAACTCTTATCTGCCCCATTAGTCCACTTGAACTCTCTTCTATCCCCTCTCATTGTTTCAGTCAAGGGTCCACAAATACTGCTAAAATTTTTGATAAACTTTCTGTAAAAGCTAACCAAACTATGAAAAGACCTTACCTCAGTAGCACTCCTTGGAGTAGGCCATTCAAAGATAGCCTGTACCTTCTCTAGGTCCATTTTTAGACCTTCTGTTGAAACTACAAACCCCGAATATACTAACTCTTTCTTCACAAAACTGCACTTCTTCAAATTAATCAACAATTTCTCTTCTCTTAGCTTCTCAAACACCATATGAATATGCATCATATGCTCTTCCAATGTCTTACTAAAGATCAAAATATCATCTAGGTAAACAATGACAAACTTACCCATAAACTCTTTTAGAACCTCGTTCATGAGCCGCATGAAAGTGCTTGGTGCATTCGTTAGTCCAAAAGGCATGACTAACCACTCATACATTCCTTCCTTTATCTTGAAGGAAGTCTTCCATTCATCTCCTTCTCTAATCTGAATCTGGTGATATCCACTCTTCAGATCTATCTTTGAGAAATACACAACTCCACTCAAACAATCCATAATATCATCCATTCATGGCAATGGAAACATGTACTTGATTGTGATCTTGTTTATTGCCCTGGAGTCTATACACATCCTCCATTCTCCATTCTTCTTTGGTGCTAATACTACTGGTACAGAACATGGACTCAGGCTCTCCCAAATCAACCCCTTCTGCAATAACTCATGTACTTGTCTGTTCAACTCTTTACTTTCTACTGGTGTCATTTTGTGTGCTGTCTTATTTGGAAAACTGGCTTCTAGAATCAAATCCATCTGATGACTGATCTTCCTTACCGATGTTAATCCATCAAGTACATTATCAGATATAATATCTTGAAACTCATTCAACAAATCTGCAACCTCTACAGGTACATCCTCTACTTCCTCTTTCCCAGCTTTTGGAATTAAAGAAAAACACACATGCTCATGCCTCATACCATCTAGGAATTTCCTTCCATCAACAAAAGTTATTCTTGCATTACCACATACCTTTTCTTTGGTCTCCTTCAATGGCTTCAGCTTATGCCGCACTCCATCCTTTGTCAGGGAATAGGTGTTCACACGACCATCATGTACAACACATCTGTCAAACTACCATGGTTTACCCAACAACATATGACATGCATCCATAGATATGATATCACATAGTACCTCATCTTGGTACCCACCGATCTTGAACTTTACTAGGCACTGTTCAATGACCATGACCTTGTGGTCATCCTGCACCAAGGCAATCCGATATGGATGTGGGTGTTTCTGTCTCTTGAGCTTCAACTTTGTCACCATCTCTTCTGACACCAAATTGTCAGTTCTTCCACTATCAATAATCACATCACAACATTTACCCTCACACTTTCATCTAGTGTGAAACAGGCTCCTCCTTTGTTCAGGTTCATTCTCACCACTCAGCAGGACTCTTCTGTTAATCAATGTTTCTCCTCTTTCCACATCTTCAGAATTTGAGGATTTGGCATCTTCATCTACATGTGTCACTTTGGCCTGGCCTTCATTCCTCCTATTTGTCCTTCCTTGGCGTTGAGGACATTCAAATTCCCTATGACCTTCTTCTCCATAGTGAAAACATGTTCCACGGAAGCCTCCTCTTCCTGAACCTTGTCCTCTTCCTCTTCCTCTCTAATCTCTATTGTTCTGATCTTGGAAATGATTGGAATTGTTTCCTCTCTGATTTTGACTGCTACTAGCCTCATCCTTCTTTTTTGGATCTTCATTTCGGCCTCCATATGACTGTCCACCAGATCGTCCACTGCGACCTCTTCCATTTTGTCTACTCTCAAACTTCTTGTTCAACTTTTCCTCTACTTTTAGGGAAAATTGATATGCCTCTTCAATACTATTCATTCGAACCAAATTCAACTCCTCTTGAATGCTCGGCCTCAACCCATTAAGGTAACGGGAAACTTTCTCCTTATCAGTTTCCACAAGGCCTGTTCTGATGAGGATTTGATAGAGCTCCTCTGTATACTCCTGAACAGATCTTCCTTCTTGCTTCAAACTTTGCATCTTCTTCAGAAGGTTAAGCTCATAATCAACAGGAATGAACTATCGCTTTAATTTATCCACCATCAGATCCCATCTTGTGATTTTATCTTTCCCTCTTCTATTTTGCTCCAATTGAATCTCTTTCCACCAGATCTTCGCATGACCTTTCAATTTGGCCTTCGCAAACTTGACCCAATCAGGATCCTCAATATCTTCATACTCAAAATATTCTTCACATTCATTGATCCAGTCGATCAACTCTTCTGGATTAAGATTCCTTGAAAATGTAGGAACCTCGATCTTAGGTCTTTTCCCGATCTTGGAAATGGCTCGGAAAAGCCTTTCTTCCTCTTGATTCAAAACTTTGACTTCTCCTTCTTGATCTTCTTCTTCGGCTTCATCCTCGCTTTTATCTCTAACATTAAGATTCATTCCTTTGCGAATCTCCTCTTGCAATGCTTGCACTTGTCTCTGTAGTTCCCTAACCTCAGGTGTTACAATACCAACTCTTCCACCATGTTCCCTTCGTGGAGGCATTTTCATGCTTCTTGCTGAAACCCTAACCACGGTCCTTGTGCAAACTGCCTCACAATCAGTGATCTGTTTACACACTCAAGAATTCCTACTCTAATACCACTTGATGAAGGGTGCTCCCCTTAATACCACAAACACATAACAAAAATAGAGAAACAACAACAATATGCAAGAACAGAAAATTGGCTTCTTATTATCTCCACAAATGTGGAATTAAAAAATTTTAGAATTACAATATGCAAAGCCACATGGGCATTCCCTTACAATATTCTATAGGACAAAGCCTCGAATCAATACCTAGATCTACTACCAGAACTGCCCTAGACAACACTACGGGCCTTCTTTATATAGGCATTTTCCACCACCCGAGAAGGTTCCAAAAATTTAGCCCTTAGGGTTGACCAAACTTAGAATTATTTTATTTTTCAATTTATTATATCAAAGTCAGCTCAAAATAACTTTTGAAACCCGAACAAAATTTTTGAAGGAAAATTATTTTCTGCCATTTCAGGTGACCCAACTTCCAGAGACCATAAGTCATCACTAGTTGACCCGATGGACTATTATAACCCCATTTCGAAAAAGCCACGAAGCGCTCTATAGGCTTGACTCGTGCAAGTGCCTGTCACCCAAATTTTCAATGTCATCTAGGGCCTCTAAAGCCTTCAAAACTGAGTTCAAAGTTTTTGTGCCCTGCTGCTAATACCGAAAATCTTCAATATCTTCAAAACTAGGCCCGATCTAGCCATGAAACTTTACTGTCAAGATGATATGACTGAGATGAACCTCCACATGTAAAATTAGAACATTCTGAGATCGTATGACCAACTTACTAAAAATAACAAGTTTCCATAAGTAGCAGCTCTGCACAAGATAGCCCTTATTGAAAAGCAAATGGAAATATTTTTGGGTGATGCAAGATTGCTCTTACACCCAGGATGCTCCTGCATCATACACTCTTCTCACTTATTGCACACACACACTTTTTGATACACATATATTATTTTTCAAGATACGTTTTCTCCCTTTTTGGATTAGTGACTAATCCTTAAAGCATGGATTTATATATTAGGATCTCTTGATCCCTCCAGTTGCAAATATATTTTTGATCCCTTAAGGTCAGAGGTGTCCTTTAAGACTGGATCTCTTTTTTTTTTGGTTTTATTCTTATGGAATAGAATATTCCTAAGGGTGAATCCTTGATGGGTTGACTAGTGAGTAGCCACATTCACTAGGCAGTTCAATTCCATCTTTCTAGTTGCGCTATTTCCTTGTGTGGTTCATAATGGGACATAAATTCTCATTGGGTGAGATAATCACACCCTCTCTCTCTCTCTCTCTCTCTCTCTCTCTCTCTCTCTCTCTCTCTCTAGAGATTTCTCTCTTATTGTTATCTTGGAGTCGAGGAAGACTTGAGTCCCTAGGGGCTTGAGGTTTCTCTTTGTCCCTTTGATTACGATAAGATTATCTTTTCATTTTGATTTCCTTTACCAAGAGTTTGCATCGAGTCCATACTCTTTCTAAAGTGGGGGCTTAATATATCATCTTAAAATGGAAGCACTTCCATGATAAGAGTGTTTAGCCCTCCAAGTGAGTTGTCTGGGGTCATGTTAAGTGCCTTAATTGGGTCTTTGCATGTTTCTAGCTTTCTCCCCCCATTCTAGTTCTCTCTCCACCTGTTTTCACTTTATTTCTGCATTTCCTAGCATTCACTAATACATTTGGGGTCATTTTGCGACGGCTATGTGTCGCAATTGCGACAGCTATGTGTCGCAATAGCAACACCCATAGACGTCGCTATTTTTTAGTCGCAAATTGCGACGTCTATGGGTAGCCGTCGTAATTGCGACACATATCCCGTCGCAATGTGACTAAGATTTGTTAGCGGCATGGCCGTCGCCCCCCCATCGCATGGCTTCGGAGGGCCGTCGCAATCGCGACGGACCTCCCAAGCAATTGCGACGGGCGCCTGCATCGCATTGCGACGGGTTGCCGTCGCAATTGCGACGCCCGTGGGTGGATTAAAAAAAATAAATTAATTTAATACATTGCTAATGAACCACATTAATGCTTTTTTCTTTCAACAAATGAGGACAGCCACTGTAAAGACAACATGATAATGTACACTCACTGTAAGGACAGTCACAAATGAGGACATCTCACAGTGACTGTCCCTAGTGTAATTGCCACTTGAATGTATTGCTATTCAGCCACATTAATGCTTTTCTTCTTCAACAAATGAGGATAGTCACTGTAAAGACAACATGATAATGTACACTCACTGTGAGTGTACATTATCATGTTGTCTTTACAGTGACTATCCTCATTTGTTGAAGAAGAAAAGCATTAATGTGGCTGAATAGCAATACATTCAAGTGGCAATTACACTAGGGACAGTCACTGTGAGATGTCCTCATTTGTGACTGTCCTTACAGTGAGTGTACATTATCATGTTGTCTTTACAGTGTCAATATATGCATTATTACTTAAACTGAAGAGTACTCTAAATAATATGTCATTGTGGAGTTCTGATTGCTTCCAATTTGATATACGCTTGTTCTACTTATGTATCCAGCATCATGTAAGAAAAGTTGATGCTTTTAAATAGATTCATTTAGCCATGAAATGCCTGTGCATGTTACATACAAGATTCCAAGGCCCAAAACTGATTACTCATTATAATTCATGTACAGAATGATAATCAACCACAACGAGGAATGCGTAGGCACTGCTTAGATTTTGAGGCATCAGAAGCTCGTAGAAGAAACTTGACCAATGGCTCATGGAATGCAACAAACTTATTGCCTAAAACAGGAGCATTGGTAACCACAGATGATGGTTTTGAAAAGAACACTTCACCATCAATGTCACGTGAGGGAACTGCAATTTCTGATGGCAAGTAACTTGTAGTATATAAGAGAGATGTAGGTACAGATGCTGGGAATACATTGCTAATGAACCACATTAATGCTTTTTTCCTTCAACAAATGAGGATAGTCACTTTAAAGACAACATGATAATGTACACTCACTGTAAGGATAGTCACAAATGAGGACATCTCACAGTGACTGTCCCTTGTGTAATTGCCACTTGAATGTATTGCTATTCAGCCACATTAATGCTTTTCTTCTTCAACAAATGAGGATAGTCACTCTAAAGACAACATGATAATGTACACGGGCTGTAAGTGTACATTATCATGTTGTCTTTACAGTGACTGTCCTCCTTCAAGTGGCAATTACACAAGGGACAGTCACTGTAAAGGCAACATGATAATGTAGAGAAATGTTGTCATTTGTATTTTCAACAGTGCCGAGAGAGATTCCCTCCGCGAAATCACAGCTACAATTTCTGAGTACGTTGGGTTTATTTTTCTTTTGTCATTATTATGTAATCTGGTATTCAGCTGTTACAGAGCTAAAATACCCAGAAATGAGGACATATTTGTGTTGAATTTATTGTTAGCGGCTTTGGTTATTTAGAAGTTTAATTTTATTTGTTAATCTTTCAAGCACAAACATTTTGTGGACCGTAACATCTTCATTGTTTCGGGTATGCAATGAAACAGCCGTAACTTGCAACTACCTTCACAGTACTTGTGTACATTATCATGTTGTCTTTACAGTGACTGTCCTCATTCAAGTGGCAATTACACAAGGGACAGTCACTGTGAGATGTCCTCATTTGTGACAAGGATAGTCACACATGAGGACATCTCACAGTGACTGTCCCTTGTGTAATTGCCACTTGAATGTATTGCTATTCAACCACATTTATGGGCCCGTTTGGACCACAGTACACAGTAGCATCTACAGAGAAGAATATCCCAGGTGTAACAAGTTGTAAGAATATACCAACAGTTCTAAGAAGTTCCCTAGCACATAGTAGCATCTACAGAGAAGAATATACAACATGAGGGCAGCCACTGTAAAGACAACATGATAATGTACACTCATTGTATGTGTACATTATCATGTTGTCTTTACAGTGAATGTCCTCATTCAAGTGGCAATTACAGAAGGGACAGTCATTGTGAGATGTCCTCATTTGTGACAAGGATAGTCACACATGAGGACATCTCACAGTGATCGATTGTCCCTTGTGTAATTGCCACTTGAATGCATTGCTATTGAACCACATTAATGCTTTTCTTCTTCAACAAATGAGGACAGTCACTCTAAAGACAACATGATAATGTACACTCATTGTAAGGACAGTCACAAATGAGGACATCTCACAGTGACTGTCCCTTGTGTAATTGCCACTTGAATTACACAAGGGATAGTCATTGTGAGATGTCCTCATTTGTGACAAGGATAGTCACACATGAGGACATCTCACAGTGATCGATTGTCCCTTGTGTAATTGCCACTTGAATGTATTGCTATTGAACCACATTAATGCTTTTCTTCTTCAACAAATGAGGACAGTCACTCTAAAGACAACATGATAATGTACACTCACTGTAAGGACAGTCACAAATGAGGACATCTCACAGTGACTGTCCCTTGTGTGATTGCCACTTGAATGTATTGCTATTCAGCCACATTAATGCTTTTCTTCTTCAACAAATGAGGATAGTCACTCTAAAGACAACATGATAATGTACACGGGCTGTAAGTGTACATTATCATGTTGTCTTTACAGTGACTGTCCTCCTTCAAGTGGCAATTACACAAGGGACAGTCACTGTAAAGGCAACATGATAATGTAGAGAAACGTTGTCATTTGTATTTTCAACAGTGCCGAGAGAGATTCCCTCCGCGAAATCACAGCTACAATTTCTGAGTACGTTGGGTTTATTTTTCTTTTGTCATTATTATGTAATCTGGTATTCAGCTGTTACAGAGCTAAAATACCCAGAAATGAGGACATATCTGTGTTGAATTTATTGTTAGCGGCTCTGGTTATTTAGAAGTTTAATTTTATTTGTTCATCTTTCAAGCACAAATGTTTTGTGGACCGTAACATCTTCATTGTTTCGGGTATGCAATGAAACAGCCATAACTTGCAACTACCTTCACGGTACTTGTGTACATTATCATGTTGTCTTTATAGTGACTGTCCTCATTCAAGTGGCAATTACACAAGGGACAGTCACTGTGAGATGTCCTCATTTGTGACAAGGACAGTCACACATGAGGACATCTCACAGTGACTGTCCCTTGTGTAATTTCCACTTGAATGTATTGCTATTCAACCACATTTATGGGCCCGTTTGGACCCCAGCAAACAGTAGCATCTACAGAGAAGAATATCCCAGGTGTAACAAGTTGTAAGAATATACCAACAGTTCTAAGAAGTTCCCTAGCACATAGTAGCATCTACAGAGAAGAATATACAACATGAGGGCAGCCACTGTAAAGACAACATGATAATGTACACTCATTGTATGTGTACATTATCATGTTGTCTTTACAGTGACTGTCCTCATTCAAGTGGCAATTACAGAAGGGACAGTCATTGTGAGATGTCCTCATTTGTGACAAGGATAGTCACACATGAGGACATCTCACAGTGATCGATTGTCCCTTGTGTAATTGCCACTTGAATGTATTGCTATTGAACCACATTAATGCTTTTCTTCTTCAACAAATGAGGACAGTCACTCTAAAGACAACATGATAATGTACACTCATTATAAGGACAGTCACAAATGAGGACATCTCACAGTGACTGTCCCTTGTGTAATTGCCACTTGAATTACACAAGGGACAGTCATTGTGAGATGTCCTCATTTGTGACAAGGATAGTCACACATGAGGACATCTCACAGTGATCGATTGTCCCTTGTGTAATTGCCACTTGAATGTATTGCTATTGAACCACATTAATGCTTTTCTTCTTCAACAAATGAGGACAGTCACTCTAAAGACAACATGATAATGTACACTCATTGTAAGGACAGTCACAAATGAGGACATCTCACAGTGACTGTCCCTTGTGTGATTGCCACTTGAATGTATTGCTATTCAGCCACATTAATGCTTTTCTTCTTCAACAAATGAGGATAGTCACTCTAAAGACAACATGATAATGTACACGGGCTGTAAGTGTACATTATCATGTTGTCTTTACAGTGACTGTCCTCCTTCAAGTGGCAATTACACAAGGGACAGTCACTGTAAAGGCAACATGATAATGTAGAGAAACGTTGTCATTTGTATTTTCAACAGTGCCGAGAGAGATTCCCTCCGCGAAATCACAGCTACAATTTCTGAGTACGTTGGGTTTATTTTTCTTTTGTCATTATTATGTAATCTGGTATTCAGCTGTTACAGAGCTAAAATACCCAGAAATGAGGACATATCCGTGTTGAATTTATTGTTAGCGGCTTTGGTTATTTAGAAGTTTAATTTTATTTGTTCATCTTTCAAGCACAAACGTTTTGTGGACCATAACATCTTCATTGTTTCAGGTATGCAATGAAACAGCCGTAACTTGCAACTACCTTCATGGTACTTGTGTACATTATCATGTTGTCTTTATAGTGACTGTCCTCATTCAAGTGGCAATTACACAAGGGACAGTCACTGTGAGATGTCCTCATTTGTGACAAGGACAGTCACACATGAGGACATCTCACAGTGACTATCCCTTGTGTAATTGCCACTTGAATGTATTGCTATTCAACCACATTTATGGGCCCGTTTGGACCCCAGCACACAGTAGCATCTACAGAGAAGAATATCCCAGGTGTAACAAGTTGTAAGAATATACCAACAGTTCTAAGAAGTTCCCTAGCACATAGTAGCATCTACAGAGAAGAATATACAACATGAGGGCAGCCACTGTAAAGACAACATGATAATGTACACTCATTGTATGTGTACATTATCATGTTGTCTTTACAGTGACTATCCTCATTCAAGTGGAAATTACACAAGGGACAGTCACTGTGAGATGTCCTCATTTGTGACAAGGACAGTCACACATGAGGACATCTCACAGTGACTGTCCCTTGTGTAATTGACACTTGAATGTATTGCTATTCAACCACATTTATGGGCCCGTTTGGACCGCGGCACATAGTAGCATCTACAGAGAAGAATATCCCAGGTGTAACAAGTTGTAAGAATATACCAACAGTTCTAAGAAGTTCCCTAGCATATAGTAGCATCTACAGAGAAGAATATACAACATGAGGTTAGCCACTGTAAAGACAACATGATAATGTACACTCATTGTATGTGTACATTATCATGTTGTCTTTACAGTGACTGTCCTCATTCAAGTGGAAATTACACAAGGGACAGTCACTGTGAGATGTCCTCATTTGTGACAAGGACAGTCACACATGAGGACATCTCATAGTGACTGTCCCTTGTGTAATTTCCACTTGAATGTATTGCTATTCAACCACATTTATGGGCCCGTTTGGACCGCGGCACATAGTAGCATCTACAGAGAAGAATATCCCAGGTGTAACAAGTTGTAAGAATATACCAACAGTTCTAAGAAGTTCCCTAGCACATAGTAGCATCTACAGAGAAGAATATGGGTCAACGAGGTTGACTTCAAAGCCATGCAATCTAATGGTAATATTAATATCATAATTTGACATACTATCAGAAATACTTCCTAAATAGACTATTCAATCTTATAAGAGATGGATTCATGAGAACTATTATTTATGAAATATGAGTCAATGACTTTAATTAAAAAAATTACACAATCTAATTCTTGTAAAAATATCAAAATTTGACACATTGAAAATACCTTCCAAAAGTATCGTTAATTGATTAATATGAATCACTACTCATGAAATATAATTTTATAAACCTAATCTAAAAACTACACAATAAAAATCTTAATAGCAATATTGTAAGAAACTATTCCCAAAAGCAAGCCTAATAAAATTTGATGAAAATAATTTTTGTTTCACTCAACTTTGACATTCACAACTTCCTCTTTTATTATAATAAGAAAAAAAATGTCTTTTTAGATATACCTCATGAACCATACTCGAATAATCTATCATTTTTCTTCTCAAAAACATATTTGCAGAGCCTGCTTCTTTTACTTGTTTGTACTTTTATCTCTCTGATGGAAAGGGTTCCTTCAGGACACATTTTTCCAAGTTCACTGCTTGAGATATTTGAGGAGGGTTCCCCTGCTTGAGTATCCATCCAACCCATATTCGAGTAGTTCTACAATTGCACAGTCTAAATTAATAATACTGACAATTGAATGACGAATGATGATACATAGAATTGATATAAACTAATCCTAAAAACACTAAAACATTATTAATATATTTATATTTCATAAATAAAATTGATATAAAAGATTCGGAAAGATACATTAAAAAATAGAAAAACAGTAATTTATAATAGAAGGAAACTTAAATTGCTATTTAAAAAAAAAACAAGAGTCTTAAATCTTATCATTTTGTTTCATTATCATCCATAAGTACACACCTCTAGCATAATAATTATATTTTACCACCCATAAAATGAAAAAAAGATTTTCACAAGAGAAATTGAAGCTAGATTATAAAAATGAACCATCTTATTGGAAACTGGAACTGTTATCATACCCAAAAGGACTACAAAATTTCACCTTATCATACCCAGATTGTTGCTTTGCCTGGCGGAGGGAAATTTGATCAGTAAAATTGACACAGAGTATGTTGTCTCCATTGTCATGCTGGATAACAAAACACCAACTTTAATGGGCATGTACTGTCCCTTGTGTAATTGCCACTTGAATGCATTGCTATTTGATGCAGGGGCATCCCTAATGCAAGCCAAAGACACCATGATTGAAGGAAGTTGCCATGAAGCCAAGGAGTCAAATCCTATCAATTGGAACATAAGATTTTCACCTTGGAGCTTTGAAGGATTGACTGGTGAAAGGTCCTTTTGATTGACAAATCAGAGTCTTTTTGAATGACAATAAATTAGAATAGGAGTTTTAGATGTTTTCTTGGTTTGTAATAAATATTAAGGATTGATTTTATCTCCTTATAAACATCCACTTGTTGGACACAAGACCCCTTGGTGACTTATAAACCTTGGGCATCTTTTGAGTCCTTGGATGAAATGAGCATAGTAAGTGTTTATTAGGTGTCTTTTAGATGTTGTTAAGAAGTTTGAAGGTCCAAAATAACTTTAATAAGGTTCCTAAAGTTTCACAACACATTTTTAACCTTCTCGGCAAAGTTGTTTGCAAAGTTGTAATGCAACTTTAAAAGTTGCTTAGCAAAGTTGACATTTGTTGGATAAACTGTTCTAACCACCTAGATGGTTGAACCAACATTTGGAGAGCCTATTTTAGGCTTCAAATGGTCGAAGACAGATAGAGAACCAGTATTGTAATCATTTTGCTTTCATAAAAAATAAAAATAACCCTGTTTTAGTGCATTTCTGGTGAAAAACAAACTCTGTACGGCTGTACGGATGGTGGTTGGATGATAAAATTTGCCTGGAAGTTGTAATAGTGACATCTGATGCTTTGGAAGTTGGTTTGATTGATTCTCTTTGTTTTATATCTAAGTTATTTCAAATTTTCTGTGCATTGTTTACAAACCCTCATTTTCAGGGTTTGACTGATGTAAAGACCTTAACTCACGTTTCAACCATTGGAATTCCTTCTTCCTTGGTGGAATGAGAGTTAAGGATGTATATTTGTATATTCTAAAAGCCCTGACTACTCTGCATCACTATTGAACCACATTAATGCTTTTTTCCTTCAACAAATGAGGACAGTCACTGTAAAGACAACATGATAATGTACACTCACTGTAAGGATAGTCACAAATGAGGAAATCTCAGAGTGATTATCCCTTGTGTAATTGCCGCTTGAATACATTTCTATTGAACCACATTAATGCTTTTTTCCTTCAAGTGACAATTACACAAGGGACAGTCACTGTGAGATGTCCTCATTTGTGACAAGGACAGTCACACATGAGGACATCTCATAGTGACTGTCCCTTGTGTAATTGCCACTTGAATGTATTGCTATTCAACCACATTTATGGGCCTGTTTGGACCACGGCACACAATAGCATCTACAGAGAAGAATATCCCAGGTGTAACAAGTTGTAAGAATATACCAACAGTTCTAAGAAGTTCCCTAGCACATAGTAGCATCTACAGAGAAGAATATACAACATGAGGGCAGCCACTGTAAAGACAACATGATAATGTACACTCATTGTATGTGTACATTATCATGTTGTCTTTACAAGGATAGTCATTTGTGACAAGGATAGTCACACATGAGGACATCTCACAGTGATCGATTGTCCCTTGTGTAATTGCCACTTGAATGTATTGCTATTGAACCACATTAATGCTTTTCTTCTTCAACAAATGAGGACAGTCACTCTAAAGACAACATGATAATGTACACTCACTGTAAGGACAGTCACAAATGAGGACATCTCACAGTGACTGTCCCTTGTGTGATTTCCACTTGAATGTATTGCTATTCAGCCACATTAATGCTTTTCTTCTTCAACAAATGAGGTTAGTCACTCTAAAGACACAATGATAATGTACACGGGCTGTAAGTGTACATTATCATGTTGTCTTTACAGTGACTGTCCTCCTTCAAGTGGTAATTACACAAGGGATTTGTGTTTTCATTTGTGTTTTCAACAGCGCCGTAACCCTCCGCGAAATCACATCGGGATATAAGGGCAAAACAAACAAGAACGTTGTCATTTGTATTTTCAACAGCGCTGAGAGAGATAAACAAACTTAAAACTCAGACTTAAGAAAGATGAAGGCAATGCTTCAAAAGGCCGATGCCCTAAATACGGGAAAACAGAATACCACCATTAAACGATGCCCTAGTCACCGTATCTATGCTGCCAGCTCCGTACCAGTATGCTGACTGCTCACTTTCATCCTATGATAAAGGTAACTTCATTAATCATACTTGAAATGGCAGCATACGAACTAAAGCTGATGAACATTTATAAACTAAAAGTTTAAAACTACAGATTACAAATGTAGTAGTTTCATACGAAAAGAACTTGATGTCTGAAATTTACCATTAGAAGTATCCAAAGGAATACCACAGTACTGTTGAACTTGGAGAATCGGAGATGATCTACACAGCAAGGTTCAATAGCTGTAAGGACTGTTACACCATCTTTAGCATTTGAATACATTTTCTCCTTGGCTTCTGGTGGATCCTCAAAGACCCCCAATGACGTTTTCCCTACAATTATCAATTATTTGTCAGTATGAGATATTAATAAATAAACATTAATCACAATATTAGGCAAACAATGTTCTTGATGTCTGAATCTAAATCACAGAAAGCTCTAATAAAGCAGTTCTCAGTTTCACATTAAACTAAGTTTCAATTTCAAATGGTTATAATAATTTTTGCAAGTTATAAGTAGCTGGTTACAGTATATGACATAAAAAGAAAAAAAATCATTTCTATTCTTTTCTTCTTTTTCTCTTTCAACGAAGCTTTTGCACCACACAAATGCATACCAAGAATTTCTCAGGAGGTTTCAAGACCATTGCATACCAAACTTCTTCTCTGTAGATGCTACTGTGTGTCGTGGTCCAAACGGGTCCAAATAGACCTAGTGACTCTAGTAGGTCTCCAAAACCTGTTCTGCAGCAATAACTCTTCAATTTGACAAAGGACCTTATGAACTTATATGTTTTTTGAGTACCCTTTTTGATGTTCTAACAATCCTCCAACTCCCAGACCTTGACTCCACTCCAGCATATCAATGTCCTTATTGAGTCCGCAGACCTAATGCATGCCTTTGGGTGTGGGTTCCAAAACAAGGCATTGAAAATGGGTGCATGAAACCAAGATCAGAGTTTGAAGATGTCCACCATGCTCTAAAGATCTAGATTCAACAAGGTTTGAGGTCCTTTACTTGCCGCTACCCTCTGATCTTGCATAATCCATCAACTCCTATTCAAGAACATTGAGATTCTTGACCTAGGGCTTGCTCTTGAAATTCTCTGGCTTAGTATCCTGTTCCAAAGCTTTTAAAATATGAAAATAAACCCCCTTAACTTGCATTTTACAAAGAATAGAGGATATCCTATGGTTTATTTGCAAGTTAAGGCCATTTGAATGCAATAACCCAAAAAATGAGGGTTTGACAGAACAACAGATAAGAAAAAGGAATAACTTTGATATAAGGTGTCTTGAATCTACCAAATAAACTCTCAAAGCATAAGATATAAATACTCTAACTTCCACACTGGTCTGCCCTCCCTTTCACATCCGTACACTGTACAGTGCTTGAAGGAAATGCACAAAAAAGGCTCTGAAATAGTGGCTCTATCTGACAGAGAGTCCATGCTAGGCTTCATGACTAACCTAGAGCACATTCCTTGTTATGGAGGAAGTTTGAATGGTGAAGAACTTATGGAATGGATAGAGGACCTAGATAACCATTTTGACTACAAGTATCTTATTAATAACCATTTTGACTACAAGTATCTTATGGATAGAGGACCTTGATAACCATTTTGACTCATTTAGTATCTTATTGAGCTTCACTTTGTTTTGAGAATATAGTTTAATATTCTCTACTAAACAGGGCCAACCACGTGAAGGTGGAAGCTCATTTGGCCCCACCCCCCTCCCCCTAACATCACTCTACATTCCCCGTTAACATCTAACATTCATTCATTCTTTCAATTATTAATAAAATGTAACATTCAATCAATATCACATGATAACATTCATTAACACATTAGATTCGTTAACACACAACATTCATCAATATGAAAATAAACACATAATTCATGAACATTCATTAGCACATAATTAAATTCATTGAGACATAAAATTCAGTCATTATCAATTAAGGTATTTAGATGACAATCATTTCTTTTTTCTCTTTCTAATTTTTTTTTTCTATGTAAGCTCTAAGAGGAGCATCAGTGTTATCATCAATACCCCCCTCATCAGTTGTTTTGTTCTTTGTTCTTGATGATCTCAAATTCCTATGCTACAGATGAATACATGATTTCCCTCGCGCGCCTCAAATATGCAATTGGGTTGCTTTATAGTTGACCCAGGTCGTGTACTATTTATAAAACCCGCAATATTCCCTGTTGCTTTTGGCCTTCCATCAATGTATATAGCCACACTTTTACTTTGATTATTGTCTTGCTGTTGTATATAATTTGCCGAGAGTGCATACCTACACATACTTTTTTTATATTGAACAATATGCATCCAACTTTTGTAATCGTAACATGGTCCAACATACTCCATCAATTCAGAAACTTTGTTGTAAGACACCTTTATGCCATCCATAGAAAATAGGCCCAAACCATGTAATGATGATGGTGCTATGCGATATATCCTCTCATTAACACAAAAATCAGTGTTTATTGGAGGAAGTTCCTTGGGTACCCAATGTTTCTGTAGATGTTGGTACCTCAAGGGCACCTCGATGTCGCCTTTCATCTCATCATCATAAGAACATGACCCCCCTTGAGCAAGGAAAAATTTCATGTGTTTATTGAATTTCCTTCTAGTCCTTTGACCTCTAGTTAATCTCCCTATTCTAGATAAACTGCATGTCTCACTTTCCTCTTCTATTCCTATATTTCCCTCACTCGAGGAAGACACTTCTGACAAATACCTATTTGCTGGTACCTGCAAATGGGAGAGATCTTAGAAGACATCAATCTTACTATTGATAAGTGTATTAAATAGACTTTCTATAAGGTGTATTGACTTATACCTGTCGATCCATGAGACTGTGCGGGATGCTCTTGAAAGGGGTTCAATTTCCTGCAAATGTAATTCAATTATCGTGAGCATAATCACATCATAATCATAATCACATCCATCATAAGCATCACATAAAAATTAAAAACATTAAAACGTACACATTATAACACTTATAGCTTTTAAATAGATAATGAATAAACTATGTAACCATTTAAGACAAATATATTTCTATCAAGAAATGAATATTAAATACATTAAGGATTGATGGCATACCTTTAAATTTCATCATCATCATCCTCATCATCATCATCATCATCATCATCATCATCATCCTCATCATCGTCATCATCATCATCGTCCTCGTCGTCGTCATTGTCATCGTTGTCGTCATCATCAACATCATCATCATCAACATCAACATCATCTTCATCATCATCATCAGTAGCAGCATCATCTTCTTCTTCTTCTTCATGAAAATTTGTCTCAGGAACATCATCCAATAATTGTCGATCGTGATCATCATCTACATCATCTTCTACTTCTTCGGTATCTTCTTCTTCCATCGCATTATACTTTATCGACCTTCCTCTCGGTTCATGTCTAACAACAAATGACCAACCCGGTTTATGTGAAACCTCTGAGTAAAATACCTACTCACATTGGCTTGGAAGAACATAGGGCTCATCCCCAACTGCCTCAAACGACCTTGTATTAACCATTGTAAATCCATTATCATGTTCAATAACAGTTCTATTAGGATCATTTGGATTAAGTCGTAGCCTATACCATTTGACAACGAAGAGTACTAATTTGAAGGAACTAAAGTCGCACTCAAGTATATCATCCAAAATGCCATAGTATTGATTTTTAGACTCTTGAGGATCTAAGTCATTTCTAGATGAAATATTAGTCACTTGAAAGACTGCAGTTATTCCAGAATCACAAGTTTTCTTCGTGTCATCCAACACTTTGACGCGAAATTTTTGACCATTACAGAACATACCCTTGTGGTGTTTAACCTGCAATAATATGTGAAACATGTCAAAATTATTATATCGTGAGTTGATAAACATACGGGTGATTAATAATTTTGTACGTACCTGGAAATCTCTTAAACCATATGCTAAATCTATTTCCCTTTGCGTAACATTAGAATCTCCATTATGATGAGCTTCTTTAACCAATGAAGATACACCTTCCCATGTTAATGTGTGACCAGAATGTTGACATCGTTCAATCCATACTGTCATCCAATCAAGATTGTTTGCAATATACAAATGTAGTGCATCCCACTCTCGAGCAACTGTACAAAAAAAAAATAGACGACTTACAACCGATTTATTTTGAAGATTAAGAAATAATTTATTACAATAACATCTTATAATTTATTACCTGTCACTTTCCTCAATCTACCTTTCCCCATCAAGTACTCCCCTTTGAATTTTTTAAAAGGGTCGAGATCCCAAATGCGATCTACATGGATATTTGAAGCAAACTTAGGAAGATATTCAGTAATGTACACCACAGTCTGGTATACCATGTATCCCTCTACCATAGAACCCTCAGGATGTGCTCTTTGTCGAACCAAAGCCTTCAAAGATTTCAAGTGCCTCTCAACCATCCACATTGACCTAGTGTGTGCAGGTCCACACAATTCAATCTCCTCAACTTGGTGTATGAGGTAGTGTTCTTGTGCATTGAAAAAAGTTGGAGGTAGACACTTTTGCATTTCACACAATAAATGAGGAATTCTTCTCTTCCAATAGTTTATATCTTCTTTATGGATTTCTTTAGATGACAACCACCTACATTAAGAGATTCAAGTCACAAAAAATATATAAATACGAGACTTTACAAAATAATATACAATAGATTACATAGCAAGAAAAACAAATCGCGAATATAATAAATATATACAACAAATTGAACAGATATTACTGCTTACCTCATGTATTTTCCAAGATCATATATCACTTGTTTGATGTTATTGTTGAAGTTCTCTGGGAGAGATAGAGGTAGCACGTACTGCAGTAATTATAAACCAATCATTTCATTATTTTCTAACATAACATAATGAATAGTACACGTAGTTTATGAATATATTGTAAATACAGAAGAACATAACTTACCTTGATGAAAGTATGCCAATCATGCATTTTGAGCCCTGGCCCAAATTCACTTTTCTTTGATATGAGATTGCTTATGTTCCCAGCAAATCCTGTGGGAAATCGAATTTTTCGTATGACTTCTTTTATGGCATCACTTTGCTGCTCCGTTAATAACCAAGGAAGGGAACTTATATTAATCTGATCTCTATTGCTATTTGAGTGAATGAAATTCTTCAGTGCATGATTGGATTCATGAATGTCATTACAAATTTTGAAAATTTTTTCTTTGTCACGCCTTCCATCCAGTATTTTCCACAATGTCTCTGTTATATTCTTTCCAACATGCATAAGATCAAACAAATGCACAATTTGTAGGTCCTCGTAGTAGGGCAACCTACTAAATTGTCTGGGATAGCTTTTTAGTCCCTTTGGAAGGTTGTCAGTAGTGCCTTGACGACCTTCATGATCATCAATTACATAATTAGTAAACAAAAATCACAATAGAAATATATAAATTACAAACATAAACCATTAAGTGGAACGACATTACCTCGACGATTAATTCTATTATATTCCAACTTCCATAGGCGAGGTGTCATTCTTCGTGGCTTTGATGTAGTCTCTTCTTTCCCATTGAAAAGATGTTTTTCCATACTTCGATACTTATGATTCCTGTGGAGGAAGTGTCTGTACTCATCAAACACATGCTTTCCTAAACTTTTTGAATGACGAGATTTCATCTTTGGACCACAAACTGGACATGCAAATTTTCCCTTTGTTTGAAGACCTACAAGATAATGATATAATTGGATTATTAAATATGTTGATTTTTATAATTAGAATTATCATGCGCAACTTGAATTCACTATAACATACCACAAAAATGTGTTAGCCCTGGGGCATCATGTATTGTCCATACAAGTATTGCATGGAATTGAAATTGTCTTTGTCCTATTGGTCTAGACACGTCATACATAGTGACACCGTTCCATAACTCCACCAACTCGTCAATAAGAGGCTCAATATATACATTCATATCTTTAACTTGATATTTACCTACTTGAATGAACAGTAACATTACATAATTATTGTGACCATTTTACTGTAAGATTTGTAAGTACATGTAAATTAATAACTATCAAATGATAAAATACCTGGAACAATCATTGCCAACATAATGTGCTCCCTCTTTATTGACATCCACGGAGGAATGTTATTGTTGATAACAAAAACAGGCCACACCGAGCAAATAGATCTCATCTCTCCAAATGGATTGACACCATCCGCTGCCAATGAAAGCCTGAGATTACGAGGTTCTTCTTTGAAGTGTTGCCACTTTTCCTCTATGTGCATAAATTCTGAACCATCCGCAGGGATTCGAATAATGTCATCTCGACTTCTATTGCGTGCATGGTAATCCATAAATTGTGCCAAGCTAGTACACCTGAATAATTGTCGCATCCGTGGAATAATGGGGATGTAACGAAGAACCTTGTGAGGCACCTTTTTTGTTATTCGATCTGTTCGATATCTACTCGTATGACATACAGGGCATTGTGTTGCAAATTCATGTTCTTTATAATATATAATATGATTATTGGGACAAGCATGTATTGCTTGATACTCCATTCCAATATCTTTCATAATAGCAGATAATTCTCGATATGAGCGAGGTAGAATATTTGATGGTGGTAACAAAAACTCGCCTATCAATCTACAACAAAAAATATAAGTTGTTAATATAAACAATATTAGTGGTACATTATTCACCCTTTGTTAACTATAAAGACATATATGACATACCTTAACATACGTGACATTGTTATGTTGGATAAACCATTCATAACCTTCAAGTTCAACAACAACAATACAGCAGAGAGAAGAGTTGTTTGGGAGTCTTTGTATAGGGGCTCATATGCCTTCTCAAGTAGAGGTACATCAAGGCTATCATCATCATCATGATCAGATCCGCTTGGACTAAATGTGTCATGGATCAATGTATTTATACCATCATCTTCAATTGTGTTTTTTGGCGCATGATCGTCATCTTCCATGGGATCATTATCTTCACCTTGGATATTCGCACCCCCATGTTCCTCCATATCATGTACTTCCCTGGGGAGATCAACCTATATAAAATTGATTAACATAAATAAACCATGATCTTCAACTCATCATCAAGTGATTTCATATGTATATAAATTGTTAAAATGATATAATGAACAACTTACCAGTGGATGATAGTCATGCCCCCCTTCAATGTGACCATTCTCCCTACAATGTCTCTTAACTGTTTTGATTAGCAATCTTCTACGGTTTAAGCCCTTACAAATTTTGCAGGGACAATAACATTTTCCATCACCTTTTCTTTTCAAGTTAGACCACAATCTAGCGATTGTCTCCCTATTTTGTTCTTCACTTATATTATCTGACATGATCGTTCTTCGCAGGAAGCAAAAATTGGGCTATGAAAACTTCGGTCTACAACTTTCAGTGACTAAGCAAAATTGTCAAAAGTACACAAATCTTCTTAGACCTATCCTTTAATATTTTAAAAGTCTAGTTAAAATATACATTAGATTAAAAAATATACAATTTTCATGCCTGAGCGCGCGGCTACGACTAGTGCAATGGTCTTCTTGCTTAGCTCTAGAAGCTCTCTAGCAATCAAAACATATAAGCTACAAGGCCTAACAGCAATTTCAAAACATATAAGCTACAAGGAAAGACATATTACATGACATGGCAAAAGGATTAAAATATACATTAGATTAAAAAATATACAATTTTCAAACCTGAGCGCGCGGCTATAACTCATGCAATGGTCTTCTTGCTTAGCTTTAGAAGCTCTCCAGCAATCAAAACATATAAGCTACAAGGCCTAATAGCAATTTCAAAACAAGGGTCATCAAAAGAACCAAAAACAATGTGTGCAAACAATACCTTGTGAAGTGGTATAGACAATTAGAAGATGCTACTATGTGCTAGGGAACTTCTTAGAACTGTTGGTATATTCTTACAACTTGTTACACCTGGGATATTCTTCTCTGTAGATGCTACTGTGTGCCGTGGTCCAAACGGGCCCATAAATGTGTTTGAATAGCAATACATTCAAGTGGCTTACACAAGGGACAGTCACTGTGAGATATCCTCATGTGTGACTGTCCTTGTCACAAATGAGGACATCTCACAGTGACTGTCCCTTGTGTAATTGCCACTTGAATGAGGTCAGTCACTGTAAAGACAACATGATAATGTACACATACAATGAGTGTACATTATCATGTTGTCTTTACAGTGGTTGCCCTCATGTTGTATATTCTTCTCTGTAGATGCTACTACGTGCTAGGGAACTTCTTAGAACTGTTGGTATATTCTTACAACTTGTTACACCTGGGATATTCTTCTCTGTAGATGCTACTGTGTGTCGTGGTCCAAACGGGCCCATAAATGTGGTTGAATAGCAATACATTCAAGTGGAAATTACACAAGGGACAGTCACTGTGAGATGTCCTCATGTGTGACTGTCCTTGTCACAAATGAGGACATCTCACAGTGACTGTCCCTTGTGTAATTAAGTATTGTGGGGAAGCATTCTAAATAACCAAAGCCGCTAACAATAAATTCAACACAGATATGTCCTCATTTTTGGGTATTTTAGCTCTCTAACAGCTGAATACCAGATTAAATAATAATGACAAAAGAAAAATAAACCCAACGTACTCAGAAATTGTAGCTGTGATTTTGCGGAGGGAATCTCTCTCGGCGCTGTTGAAAACACAAATGACAACCCGCTTGATTTCACGGAGGGAATCTCTTTCGGTGCTGTTCAAAACACAAATGACAACCCGCTTTGTTCAAAACACAAATGATAACCCGCTTGATTTCGCGGAGGGAATCTCTCTCGGCGCTGTTGAAAACACAAATGACAACATTCCTTTTTTTTTTTTCACTTATATCCCGACCAACATAAGGTCCATTTGTAATACAACATGATAATGTACACTTACAGTGAGTGTACATTATCATGTTGTCCTTAGAGTGACTATCCTCATTTGTTGAAGAAGAAAAGCATTAATGTGGCTGAATAGCAATACATTCAAGTGGCAATTACACAAGGGACAGTCACTATGAGATGTCCTCATTTGTGACTGTCCTTACAGTGAGTGTACATTATCATGGTGTCTTTAGAGTGACTGTCCTCATTTGTTGAAGAAGAAAAGCATTAATGTGGTTGAATAGCAATACATTCAAGTGGCAATTACACAAGGGACAATCACTGTGAGATGTCCTCATGTGTGACTGTCCCTTGTGTAATTCAAGTGGCAATTACACAAGGGACAGTCACTGTGAGATGTCCTCATTTGTGACTGTCCTTACAATGAGTGTACATTATCATGTTGTCTTTAGAGTGACTGTCCTCATTTGTTGAAGAAGAAAAGCATTAATGTGGTTCAATAGCAATACATTCAAGTGGCAATTACACAAGGGACAATGTCATGAGCCGTGACATATTGAACTTAGTATAATAATAAAATGATTAGATGATATATAATAATCTATTATTAACGGTATATAACAATAATATATAATTATTATCAAAAGATAATAATAATATATAGTTAGCATAATAAGTAATATGTTAATTAAATAATATTAAAATATTAATAAATAATATAATTATGATTATAATTATAATATAAATTAATAATAAATAATTATTAATAAATTATATATATTATATTATAATAATATGTTAAGTAATAATATTAAATCAATTATTGATATAATAATTTTAATATATAAATAATATTAATAAACCTCTCAATATAAAACAATATGTTATCACTATAATAATATTTATTATAATATTATTAATATTACTAACATCATTAATTATAATATTTAATAATAACAATAACATTAATAATAATAATAATAATAATAACGTTTAAAGCAATATCGAATATCTGTAATCGATATACATCTACATTAAACATCTGCATTATCTATCACGATGAGGAATGAAGAAGTGATACAACAATCACTAGTCATTACACATCGATACCATGAGAGGATGATTAATGAACCAAATACTATGAAGTCAAGATCAACATGATATGAATAAGGGATAGGTCGCTATGTGTTTCAGAAGATGTATTGATAAGCAAGAAGGATAACCATTCATATATTATAAATAATCATTAATTGCACAAGTTTAGACAATGACATATCCGATAAAGCAATATCAAACATGAAGACCCGCTAGCAAATATGCACCATCACTTCCTATGTTATCATGACAATAACATAAACTAGATTGAATTCTACTATCTATATCAATAGACACCACATAGGAGGATATCGACTAAAGGATTGAAAGATTATCGATTGTCTGAGATAAACCACATCTTGTAGAAACACAAAAGCATCAGTGATTATATCACAAGCTATTGATGAATGAGGCATCAGTCATGGATAATAAGTACAATGTATCCTTAAGTATTAACAGGAATGGAAGTCAATTTGAAGATCAAACTCCATTACCAGCAATCAACCAATAAATGGACAATTATCAGAAAATGATATCGACTTATATCAGAGTAGAAAGATTGGATATCATCATAACAATATGGGATAAGGCAAGAGTTAATATCGATTGACTAAATACTAATGATAGTTAGACCAAACTAATACAAACACAATGGATGTTAACTACTGGTTGCACTACCAATTAGGGAAGATTACCTTCATAAAAAGATTTGATATTGAGTCAATCTGGGAGTTATCTATGATCAGAAAATAATGAAATAATATTATGTGAACTGTCGGATTATGGAAAGGTGTGATTAACAAAGGGACATGGAGGAAGAAACAAGACACGTCTCATTCATAGCATCTCTTCATTTGTTAAAGACAATATAAGAATGCATTCTCGTCAGTCACTCAAGGCATCATTAGAACTTTATTTACTTATCCATATTTGGATATACTCAATAGAGCATCCGCCTTTGGCAGTTTGGTTTCAAGTTTATCATTGCAGATCAGAGACAACACCATGATTGCACAGATAGAAAGGATAGTCAAAAACAGCATCAATATTTGAAGTTGCAAGCATATAATTCAGAATCTGAAATAGCAACATATCACTCATAGCGATATTACACATTTGCATAATTACATCATCATATCAGACACAGCAAATACATTGCTGTAAGCAATACTTATTGATTGTATATCGATATTGTTTATATCAGACATACCATCATTATACTATCACTATAAGTGATAGGAAACATCATATTCATAGCATATTTCATATCATTATATCCGACAGTGCTATTAAACATATTGGTATCAATATCATCTTGCACACATATTGTGATTGAATCTGAAATAGCGGTTGATATCTTAAGTAACCTCCATTACTTAGTTTAATTGTAAGTATCTGATAGAGTAAGTCTGAGAAGTGGAGTAATTGTTCCTGTTTTCCAAGTTAGCCAAAAAGGGGACATTACAGACAATCACTGTGAGATGTCCTCATGTGTGACTGTCCTTGTCACAAATGAGGACATCTCACAATGACTGTCCCTTCTGTAATTCAAGCGGCAATTACACAAGGGACAGTCACTGTGACATGTCCTCATTTGTGACTGTCCTTACAGTGAGTGTACATTATCATGTTGTCTTTAGAGTGACTGTCCTCATTTGTTGAAGAAGAAAAGCATTAATGTGGTTCAATAGCAATACATTCAAGTGACAATTACACAAGGGACAATCACTGTGAGATGTTCTCATGTGTGACTATCCTTGTCACAAATGAGGACATCTCACAATGACCGTCCCTTATGTAATTCAAGCGGAAATTACACAAGGGACAGTCACTGTGAGATGTCCTCATTTGTGACTGTCCTTACAGTGAGTGTACATTATCATGTTGTCTTTAGAGTGACTGTCCTCATTTGTTGAAGAAGAAAAGCATTAATGTGGTTCAATAGCAATACATTCAACTGGCAATTACACAAGGGACAATCACTGTGAGATGTCCTCATGTGTGACTGTCCTTGTCACAAATGAGGACATCTCACAATGACTGTCCCTTGTGTAATTCAAGCAGCAATTACACAAGGGACAGTCACTGTGAGATGTCCTCATTTGTGACTATCCTTATAGTGAGTGTACATTATCATGTTGTCTTTAGAGTGACTGTCCTCATTTTTTGAAGAAGAAAAGCATTAATGTGGTTCAATAGCAATACATTCAAGCGGCAATTACACAAGGGACAGTCACTGTGAGATGTCCTCATTTGTGACTGTCCTTACAGTGAGTGTACATTATCATGTTGTCTTTAGAGTGACTGTCCTCATTTGTTGAAGAAGAAAAGCATTAATGTGGTTCAATAGCAATACATTCAAGTGGCAATTACACAAGGGACAATCGATCACTGTGAGATGGCCTCATGTGTGACCTTTGTGAAGGCAAGTGCCAATTTGTACCCAAGTTACCAATATTGTGGCAAAAGTGGGAATGAAGCATTTAGGGGTCAAATTGGGCAAAGAAGTGTAGAAGTGGCCTATGTGAGGTCTAAATAGCCTAACTAAGTCATGGTTAGGGTCTTATGGTGTTTGAACAATAAGTTTTGAACCAAAATCCCAAAGGTTGTAACAAGTTGTCAATGTTGTCATTCACAACATTGACAACATTTGTGCAAGGGAGCATTTTCGAGTAAGATGGTTATGTAACTATATGAAACCATTGAATTAGGCATCAGATCAACTATAAGAGGCCTCCATCGATCTGTGCAAAAGGTTGGGGGGAAAAACATTTGGAATTAAGAAGATTTGTAGAGTAACACGGTTTTAGTGAATTCTTGAGTTTTTTTGTTTCTTTGTTTTCAGTTGATTAATGGATTAGATAGCTCGCAGTGTCTATTGGAAAAGTTAGTACAAGTTGTTTTTTTATTCTGTGTTGTGTTTTTTTTGAGTTTTGAAGCATTCCAACTAGTTTGTTAATTCTTTTGTTAAGTACCCTATCATTGGTTTGAACCAGGCAGGTTGAACAAATGGAGTCTTAGCTCATCATTCCATTGTCAATTTTGTACGGGCTCTTGGAATGGGTGAGGAGACTCCATGTACTATATGTTTGGAAGGAGGGGCCCTGGGAAGCTCATTTTCTATGTTTGCAATGATGTCCTAGGTGAGTCAGTTGAGCACAGTTAGGGATGACAAATCATTACAAGAAGATTACAACAAGTTGAATGCATTGGTTGCTTCAACTAAAATCTCATGGAGAGGTAGACACACATCTAAAGAAGCCCCAAGTCAAATTAGAAGATTGGGTGAGTTTCTTTGGCTACTAAGAAAACAAACTCTTAGTCAGACTGTCCAAGTTGTGTCAAAATACTTGTTTTCAGGCATGGCTGTAGCAGTTGGTGTACAAAAAATCTAGGAGGAGAAGACCTTAGATATCTTGGAGTTCTCAATAAAGGGCATCTGAATCCTAAGCCCTTTAGGTGGCTTAATATAAACAAAAAGGCTTGACAAAGGCCTAATTGCTAGCAGCCTATTTTTGGGTGCAATTGGCATGGTTTGATGAACCGGATTGAAGTACTGATGAAAAGTATAGGTGAAGGAGTAATATTGAAACCAATAGAGGTCCTAGTGGCCAGCCTCTCCATGGAGTAAAGTTATAGTTGAATGTGTTTCAATTTGTGAAGACAAGACTAGGAGTGTCCTAGTAGCTAGATTGGTATTGAGCAGAGTTCGTTGTATTTCTTGTTGGTGTGCACTAGTTGAAGGAGTGGGATCTTGGGTAGAGATACCTAAAGAGTGTAGGGATAGTTAAGTACCCTATCAAGTCAAAACATTGGCCTAAAGAGACCCTAGTGAAGGATAGGGAGTGAGCAAGACAAAGTGTTACATCAATTAACAAGATCATTTTTTGGTAATTGTGTACATTATCATGTTGTCTTTACAGTGACTGTCCTCATTTGTTGAAGAAGAAAAGCATTAATGTGGTTCAATAGCAATACATTCAAGTGGAAATTACACAAGGGAATATCACTATGAGATGTCCTAAGTGTGACTATCCTTGTCACAAATGAGGACATCTCACAGTGACTGTCCCTTGTGTAATTGCCACTTGAATGAGGACAGTCACTGTAAAGACAACATGATAATGTACACAAGTACCGTGAAGGTAGTCGCAAGTTAGGGCTGTTTCATTGCATACCCGAAACAATGAAGACATTACAGTCCACAAAACATTTGTGCTTGAAAGATGAACAAATAAAATTAAACTTCTAAATAACCAAAGCCGCTAACAATAAATTCAACACAGATATGTCCTCATTTCTGGGTATTTTAGCTCTGTAACAGCTGAATACCAGATTACATAATAATGACAAAAGAAAAATAAACCCAACGTACTCAGAAATTGTAGCTGTGATTTCGCGGAGGGAATCTCTCTCGGCGCTGTTGAAAACACAAATGACAACGTTCTTGTTTTTTTTGCCCTTATATCCCGATGTGATTTCGCGGAGGGTTACGGTGCTGTTGAAAACACAAATGACAACGTTCCTTTTTTTTTTTGCCCTTATATCCCAACAACATCCCAATTGCAAGTTAGGGCTATTTCACTGCATACCCGAAACAATGAAGACGTTACGGTCCACAAAACGTTTGTGCTTGAAAGATGAACAAATAAAATTAAACTTCTAAATAACCAAAGCCGCTAACAATAAATTCAACATAGATATGTCCTCATTTCTGGGTATTTTAGCTCTCTAACAGCTGAATACCAGATTACATAATAATGACAAAAGAAAAATAAACCCAACGTACTTAGAAATTGTAGCTATGATTTCGCGGAGGGTTATGGCGCTGTTGAAAACACAAATGACAACGTTCTTGTTTTTTTTGCCCTTATATCCCGATGTGATTTCGCAGAGGGTTACGGCACTGTTGAAAACACAAATGACAACGTTCTTATTTTGTTTGCCCTTATATCCTGATGTGATTTCGCGGAGGGTTACGGCGCTGTTGAAAACACACATGACAACGTTCCTTTTTAATTTTGCGCTTATATCCCGACAACGTCGCAATTGCGACAGTGACAAATGTATTGTCGTCGCAAATTGCGATGGTGTCGGGCTATATTTGAAAAAAAAAGGGCAAAACCGCATGACATTTGCCTGCCGTCGCAAATGGCCGTCGCAAATTCACTCCAAATGTATTAGTGATTCCTGATTGAGGTCCTGAGGTTTTTGACCTCAAGGTCAAAGATGACCTTGAGGGTCAATGATGACCTTGACATTGACCTAGTTTAGGGATGACCTTGACCCTAACTTAGGGTGGGGTCTACCTCGTCCTTGACCCAGGGTTCAAATTTTAGGTTCCTATGATTTTCGGATGTCAGGTTTCAGAAATATTTGTTTTCCCGCTTCCGAGTCAGCCATTTCGGGTTTCGAAATGGTAAATCCTTAAATTTCATTTAATTTGGGTCCATTTCTAGGGGTTAAGGTTAATTGGGATTTAATTCCCCAATGTCGGCCTTCTCTAGAGGATTGTGCCTTAGATCACTATAATAGGAAGCCTTCCTCTCTCATTTCAATCAAATTCTCACCAAGCAATTTCATGATCAACCTCTCAAGTGCAATAAAGAAAGAAAGGAGAAGGAAAGCAAGCAAGCATTCAAGCATTCACATATTCAAACATCCATCAAGGAGATCCATTGTTAGCCATTGAAGGATTCAATCTCTTTGGAGCCCCCTTTGAGATTTCTTCATCCATATTCATCCAAGCCTCCTCATATGCAAAGATCCATTCAAGATTGGTGTTGAAGATCAAATGCCATTGATTTGAGACATCCTACATACTTCTACATTCATTGGAGCATCCATACTTTTGGATTCAAGGATTCGAATCCTCTACAAGGCCTTCAACATAAGCAAGGTGAATAGTTCCATTTACTTTGTTTATGCACAATACAATTTCAATTCAATTTCAAGGTTAAATCCTAAATTGGGATTTGACCAAGGCAAACCCCCCATACAAACAACAAAAACCCTCTTTTTCTTGCAGGTACAGGTGCAGGACTACGGGTCGAAGCTTGGATTTGGATGCCCTTTTCGGTGAACTTTTGAGATCCGTGAACAAAGTCAAAGATGACCTTCAAAATCTTGAAGTAGTCTTTGACCTTTTATCAGGGTCAAAGACTACCTTCTACCGGAAAGACAAAAATTTTCTGGGTTTTCTTCGTCTCGGCATTTCTAATCTGAAACAAGTTGCAGAATTGCCCGAAATTGTACACAGACATCAGGAATCAGCATTTTTCAGATCTGCCCTATTTTGAGGTTAGTATTTGCCTTTCAATTATTTCAAATTTCAAGCATATACTATTCATAGTGAAATATAAGGTTTTTCTTCTTCATTCATATTCTCCATAGATTGATTCTTTTGTGTATTGACCTTTTGGTTGATCAATTTGGATCTCTCCTTTGGGAATTTGGATTTAGAAGTAGATCTCATATTTCCCCCATTCAATTAGGTGATTCCATTTCAACCCTATTCACTTTGACATGCATACCATTTTATCCTATTCAACATGATTGGATAGAAAGAGACAAACAAACAACAAGCATGCAAACTACAGTAACCTTGTTGTAGCCTCCATGTTACAATGATTTGTCCAAGATTGTTTGATGCTATGTGTGCTAACAATTTCAACAACATAATAGTATAAAAGTAGTCCATATATTCTCAAGCTTCAAGAAAGGATGATAATGGCTTCAAATGCACAAGTATGGAAATGGAGAGCTCTAAAAATATATAAGTGTTTAAGTTGCACAATGAGAATGGAATGAATTGAATGAGGATTGTGAGGATATGTGCTTAATTCTTTGAAGAAGTTAGGGCTTCTTGTGCATTGATGAGGGTCATTGAAGGGATTGGAAGAGACATTTCATAAATGGAATTCATCTTTCCAAAGTATAATTATTAATGAAGGGCCTTAAATGCATTTAAATGGGATTTGAGATGAAAGTGGAAAATTTTGACTTTTCTTCTCTAATCTTTATGGTTAGGAATGTGCACACACTTAGTAAGGGTTTAGGACTAAGTGACTTAGGTTAATTAGGATGCAAGTGGGTAGATTAGGATTTGGAAAGTGGATGGGGGTTAATTAGACAAATAGGATATTTACCTAATTAAAGTGGAATTAAGGGGTGCAAGTGGATGAGTAGGAATATGCAAGTGGGTGAAGCTATTTGAATTTTTTGAATTCAAATTCGAATTCAACGATAGGAGAAGGGTTTATTTAATTAAATAGATTTTGGACTTTAGATAAATTAAATCAATTAATTTATCTAATGAGATTGGAAAATGAGGGATTAATTAAATAGGCAAGCTATTTAATCAACTTGACTCTAGAAGACTAGGGAGGGACCATTAATTAAATAAATTGATTATTTAATTAATAAAATGACTATAGAAGAATGTTTAAATAACTTTAATATGATCAATATTTAATGATCAGATTTGGTTGTCTACAATAGCTACATTAGACCAAACATTTCACTGAACATCATAGGAACATTGTCTAAAATAGTAGAAATATGTTGACATCAATGACAAAACATTAATGTCAACACATATATGCATAATATTCCAACAAGATAATCATTTGATAATGAGATTTAAGTGAAATTTTTAAATCATGGCATATACAAGTAACAATATCATTTTTGACATAATATTTATGGAAAATGTTGATTGTGTTCCTTGGTTTCGAGGACATTAAGGTTGAGGAATTATTTTTTTAGACTACCGATGGGTGCATTATTTTTGAAGTGTGATCTAGGATCAAATCCCATATAAAGTCACTCCTTGAATTTTGGTATTGAAGAGATCTATGACTAAGTAGGGTTTAGAATGTATCATTTTCAAACAGTATACTTTGTAAAACATCCTTTCTTTTACAAACCATAGCTATGGCATGCTAAGGCATAGGGACTTTTCTGGAAGTTGTACCATTTTTTGAAACTACTTTTGGAACTTTGACAATTGTGTGACTTTTGGACTGAGATTAGTAAAAAGATGTGATGACTTTGGTTGTTACTTCCAAGATATTTTGGTTTTCTTATGTGGTAACCTTTTCGAACCCTAAATTATTATTTTTCTTGTTGGATAAAGGTTAAAGAAAAGAAAAAAATTGAAAGTTTATATACATACACTATCTTAAAATAAAAGAGGTTAAACCATTTGTCTTTGTTACTATTTTTATGGCTTTCAATGACATCTATGAAACCATTCTTGTGAACTACTTTTGATAGTTATAATGATATTTGTGAAAAATAGTTCAAAACATAGGTTTTTGTTGAAAACAATAATCGGTTTCTTGCTTTATGAGAAACATATATAGTCACTATGTAAAGGTTTTTTCTAGTGTCTATGAATGTGTATATGAGACATATACTTTATTAAGAATTTATTGTTGAATATAGAAGTGAATCTTGATTTGTCTAATGCAAAAAATAAGTGAAGAGATAAAATTAATATCTTTTGTGTTTTCTAGGTTTCAATTAGTGAAATCTGTAGGACATAATGTATGTTAATAAATAAAGTTGTAATGAACTATAGGGAAACATAGAAACTCTTTTTGTTTTATTCTTTCAAGATATACAAAATGTTGTAAGGTCATGTAAGTGAGACAAAGATTGACCTTTTTTCCAGTGAGGCATTTATGATTAATCCAGTGAGACATTTGTCGAGTTGTTTTTTATCCCTGCGATGTTTTTCCACTCTTGACAACATCGTGTTATGATTTCTCATTTTGTGTGATTTTTCTGGTCTATATGTTCAAACATTTAATCTTATGCATCTTTCAATATTTGACTTTATGTGATGTTTTCAGCTTGAATAATTTGATTATGTTCTCTATGCTCACTCATGTTAGACAAATTTGCACATGCATAATGCTAAAATAGATAAAATTGTATTATTTCAAGTCTGGCATTCTATATGTTCAAAGTCATGAAAGATTAATTCAAGGTCATTTTGAATTGGCATACCACTGATTTAACCCACCCCTGCCCCCTCTTAGTGATATATATACTCCAACACACAATATCAAATCCAAACCCTATTATAACCCTAATTATCTTAGGGGATTCCTAGTCATTGAGTATTTGTTATGGCTAAGTGAAAAATACATAAAGGTCAAAATAAAAATACTAGTGTCAAGGAAAAGGATGATCAAGAAACTCCTATTAACTCCTGTGAAGTATTGTCTCAAGAAAAGTCATTTTTGGTTGCTACTATAAGTATACTAATAAGAACTATCTTGTAGTCAAAGAAGTTCATCTTTTGAGTAAATTTGAATAGGAAGTTGAAGGTGATAATTTTGAAGCAATTATTGATTTGGAAAGGGATATTTTTGTTTCTCTAGATGTGATTATGAACCTTAAAAGAGAAATATAGAAACTCAAGGTTCAAATTGAAGAAAAAAAGAATTGAAGAGGAAAAGTGATTCAATTTGAAATAAAAAGAAGAAATGTGTAAAAATTTTGAGGATGAACTTGATTCTTTGAAAAAGAGCATAGAGAATAATTCTTTGTCGAAAGATAATTATAAAGATTCAGATAACATAATCTTAAATCTAAAAAAAAAGATTGAGGAGACTAAGAGGATAATATGAGTCACAAAATATACCATGGATGTCAAAAAATTTGAGCTACATAAGATCGGGGAGTGGTTGTAGCTTTAAAGACAGATCTTAAAGATCACAAGATTCATTTATACAAAAATAAGAAGTTTGGGAAAAGTATTAATATAATGTATTGGATGATATGTTATGCAGGAAAAACATTGTGGTAATATTACTAGTTTAGGGAAAACCTCTTCAAGTGGAAAAGAGTCAAAAAAAATGAAATAGTTTTTATATCTGCTAATGGGAAAGTAGAAATTAAGGAAGACTTGAACTATTATGATAATGATCATGAAACAAAATTAAGGTTATTGATGAAAAGAAACACAAGTTCTTCAACAACATTGGAAGAAGAATCAACTAGTTTGTAGAATCTCCATCTGCCAAACAATATTGATCAATGAGGCATAATAATTTTTAGTTTCATGGTTATTTCTATGCTTGCCATGGTTACGACCATAAATCTTATTGGTTGTCAAACCAAAACTATAATTTTGTTTGATGTAACTACAGAAAGGTTGGTCGCATAGAAAAATATTGAACTGGTTTGTTAAGAGATACAAAAATAGGAGTTGTTTATAGGTTATCGATAAATTATTATGTTCCTCCTATCAATTGTAATGTCATATGCTATAAATATAATAATGTTGCTCGCATAAAGTACAACAATATAGATATAAAAGAAGAATAGGTAATCCGAATAAGATAACAAAAAATATTAGGAAAGTTAGGAGGAGAAAGCCAGTGCAAGAGAGAGAAGATCTTAAACTTATGGACAATGAACAAGAAAAAAGAATGAATACATAAAGAGATTCATAAAATCAAGGGGAGCATAAAGAATTTGTATTTTATCCCTAAGTCGAGGTTTAGAAAAGGAAGAACATGTGTAATATGGACAAGACATGCATAAAGATAGTATGAGATTAGGAGAGTAAGTCATTGGAGTGTAACTCATTCTCTTTGACATGGTATATTATGCAAATTTCAATGGTAAGGAGAGTTTACAAAGAGGTGGCACATTGTCAGTGAAGGTTAAACTCATTTACAGGTTCATATCTTTTCGAGATAACTATCTATTTTATTTATATAGATGCAAGTTTGGTCTTAGTGTGGTTTAATGATATTGATTTCTTTAAGAGGTTATCTATTCAAAAAGTGAGAAGGCCAACATTGTATAAAGTTACAATAAAGTCACGATGTGCATAATATGCTATGATAGTGACTTAGAAATACAATGTTTCTTTGACAAGTGATAGTCTTGAAAAGGGTGAGCTTTCATGTATATACTTCATCCCTGGCATATGATATTTTTATTTTTATTTTCTGTATTGTTTTTCTTGTGATCTATGGTTTATATCTCCATGTTTCTAGTGATTCTTTGATTCAATAGTTGTTATCCTTCACGACTTATTTTTTGAAGCATAAAGAAGATGTATACTTTTGACATAAATAGATGTATATTGGCTAACAATTCATCATAGTTATAGTCGCAGTCCTTGATGACACTCTCTTTTCATTTCCTTCACTCATTAAATTTCTATAGTGGTTTAGAAGAGCTAAATTCATGCTATCATTTATTCATGTCCTTTGTTTCAATTCTTGTATATTCTGAAGCATATCATTATTTTTATGATCCTCCATACCAACTCTTTGGTTCTTACTGATTAATACATTTTTGTAGACTTTGTTTCTCGATTCTCTTATGATTTGTTTCTCCTTTTTTATTACTTCCAAAAAATGGGAAAAAAATTGGTATTTTGTTATCAAGGAAAATGGGGGAGTTTGATGTTCCTTATGTGTTATTGTCCTTTCCACCAAAAGACATCTTGGTATAATTTTATGTTACATAGGTATAGATCTTGGTATTAATGGTACATGAGATATTGATGGTACATAAGTACAGGTCATGTATTAGACATTAATATTGACATTTTCATATTTGGTTGGAATGATTGATTGGTATATAACATTATATTTCCAGTGACACTTTTGGCATATACTTGCATATTTGATACACATATATAAATATTAATGTGTATGACAATGGATTCAGATATATGGTCAGGTCTACTAAGATTGGATTCATGTATATATTTCAAATTAAGATTCGTATATTTTATTGGTATTCCTTTATAGGGTAACTTGATTGGTATATGGTCAATGTGTATTCTTTAATGATATGGTTGGTATTGGCATTCTTTGCTGATTTTTTGGCACTGATATCTAGGAATACATCTTTCAATTTATATGTGACATATTTGGCATAATTCAATTATCACAATAAGGAGAGGACAGGTTGTTCACTTTCATATATGTTGATGTGACATATTTGTGTTACATGCATACTTTGTTCATATTCTTTTTATTTGAAACCTTGTGTATATTGTTTTGTAGCAGATATTAATGTTTTATATGTTTTTATTTCTAATAAGGTTTTAATACCTTATCATTGTGTCACTGATAAGATGTTAATATCTTATTACATATAAAGTGCATAAGTCATTTATGATCTATTTGATATAAGGTTCATATGTTTCAAGTGATAAGAAGACCTCTGATTAGATCTGTTTCTCTTCAAATCTCCTTGCTTCCAACTCTTTACACATTCTGATTGATTGGGATTTAATATCTCTCTTAATATTTTTCTTATCTTTATGTAATTGTTCAATTTCCTTATTCATGGCTTCTAGGGTTTCTATAGATTCCTCAGATCCACTATGTTTAGACAGTAGCTCAATATAGTCTTGACTCTCATTCATTTGTTCAACAAGCTCTTGTTGCTTGCCCAAAGATTTCTTCAACTGATCTTTCAATTCTTTGATCACCCTTTCAACTTCATAAAGTTGTCTCTTGTATCTCAAATCCTCCACATTTTCCTTAAGGATCTTCCCCAAGCTATTTATAAGGAATTGAGAGGGGGGTGAATCAGTGCAACCACAAATTTTAAACTTTTAATAATAACCTTCCACAATAACCAACATGTTGCAAAAAATAATATAACATAGAAGTGCATAACAAGTAAACCATTCACGCACATTGAACACAAGACACAAGATTTTTCCCGTTGAAACCCTTTATAGAGGGAGAAAACTACGTGTGGGGATGATGCCCACAAATTTCACTAGTTCACCATTGAAATATTCTATGTTAGGAGCAATTACAAAAATGTTATGAGGCTATACCTGGTTAGGGGTATTTATAGCATGGTTAAGAACTACAGAAGTCCTATTATAGAAGTTACCCTGTCAAGGGATTTTAAAATACTTCTGAGAGTTCACCTTGTTAGAGGATTTATACTTTAGATCTTGTTAAAGACCCTTCTCACCCTATTATAAGTGACCTTGTTACAATATTTAGCTTTCCAATATGTTAGAATCAACAAGTAAAGAATGATCTTATATTTGCACTCAATTTCCAGATAGATCCAATTATCTTCACAATTATGTTTCTTTGAACACTTTATTGCCTTGTACTATCTTCAAAATTATCTTTCATGCATCACATACCATTGAAACATAATTGCAAAAACATCCATAATAATTTTCATAACCATTTATATAATTGTTCTAGGTCAGTGCTAGAACCTAAAACATTTTAGAAGTCAGCCCTCAAATCCAACTAATCATATGAGCGAGCACACCAACATAAAAATTCAACATCCTTTATGTCAAACATAAACATAAAATAACAACAACATGTCATCCCAACACATATATTTGACCGCAACATTGATCTAATCAATTGTATCCACCAATCCATTGTTCTTACTAGTAGTCCTACTTCAATCCTTAATAACTCACTCAATTCTTCTAACCAAGTGATGTAATCATAGATATAGTCAAATATACCTCTTTATATAATATTTGTATGATTGAACACCTTAACTCAATCTCAAACTCCAAATTTGGTCATTTGTTCCTTGCATATTGTCTTCGTATTGATTTACTGAACACTTAGTTGCTTCTCCATTTGGTCCTTCAACATTATTGGTAAATCTAATCTCTTGACATCAACAGACCATGTTTCCAACAATGAAAACACCACAATAAACTCATGTGACCAAAACACATATTACCTTTATGAAATGCCAAAAGATGACTGGTCATTATTTCTAGGAGCTTTTGGTCTTATTTTCTAGTAACCTTTTCAAACCCTAAATTATTGTTTTTATTGTTAGGTAAAAGTTAAAACAAAGCAAAAAATTGAAAATTTTTATACATACATTTTCATAAACTAAAATAATTTAAACCATTTTTTTTGTTACTATTTTTGATGACTTTCAGTGATGGTTATGAAACCATTCTTGAGAACTACGTTTTCCATGATCAAAGTTGTGAAAAATAGTTTGAAACACAAGTTTTTGATGAAAATAATAAAAGGTCTCTTTCTTTATGAGAATGATATATATATAGTTACTATGTAAATTATTTTTTATGGTGTATGAATGTACATTTATGATACATATACTCTATTAGGAATTTACTGTTGAAAAAAGTATTCAATCTTGATTCGTAACATGCAGAAAAATAGTGAAGGGATAAAATTAGTATATTTTTTATTTTCTAGGTTTCAATTAATGAAATCTATAGGACATAAAGTATGTTAATAAAGAAATATGTAATGAGCTCCATGGAAATAGAGAAACCATTTGTCTTTCATCCTTTCAAGATATACAAAATGTTGTAAGGTCATGTCAGTGAGACAAAGATTTATCTTTTTTCTAGTGAACTATATTTTATGTATCCAGTGAGACATTTATTATTTTATCTCATGAGGCATTTATCGAGTAATTTTTCATCTATATGAGGTTTTCCACTCATGAAATCATTGTGTTATAGTTTCTCATTTTATGCGATTTCTTTGTCTATATGTTCAAACATTCAGTTTTATGCATCATTCAATATTTGAGTTTATATGATGTTTTCAACTTCAATAATTTGATTATGTTCTCTATCCTCACTCATGTTATAAAAATTTGTATGCATAATACTAAACTAGATAATTTTATTATGTCCAGAAACTCACATTCTACATGTTCAAAGTCATGAAAGATTAATTCAAGGTCATTTTGAATTGATGTACCATTGATTCAGCCCCCCAAGTGGTATTGTACTCCAATATTAGAGAGGTGCATAAGTCTATTCTTTTTTTTAGTTTCTTATAGAATATTTTGCATGTATGCTTAAGAATCTTCTTTCATTCAATCTTACACATATTGGTATTATTGCTCCAATTGATGCTTTATAGTGAAAATGTAAAAATTGTAAGTTTTTATCAAGATTTTTTCATAGATAAGAGAGAATCCTTCCTAAAGAAAGAGGAAGTGATATATGCACTATCCTAATCTTAGTTTAGTTTGCATTTCTAGATAATTGTTTAGTTACCATTTTTTAAGTTGTGAATATAAAGTTACTTACAAAATATTTAGCCAACAATTAGCTTGTCTACATGCTAAAATAAGATTTATTATTACATATAGATAATTTTCTAATTAGTATATGATGGTAAACTATAAGGATACTCATGGGTAAACAAAATATTTACAATTAGTTTATATCGAGTCAATTCTTTCCCAAGAATCTTTTGAAAATTGATCCATTAACTTTGTGGGACCTATAAAACTTGTAACACACTAGTATAGATCTTATTACATCATATTTGTGACTCACTAGTATACTCCTTTAGAAAAAATTTAAAAAACTAATGATTCTATAGTTATACAATAAAAAAAATCATCACCTTGAGAGCATTTTTTTTAATGGAAACAATAAAAATAAAAGAATGAAGTTACAAACTGGCGACTTCTCTTTTTTATAGTCCAAAGTTTTTCACAAAAAGAATGTAGATTCCATGGACAAGCTTCAACAAGAGTTATCTAGTTTCAAACTATATATAATCCTTAAGCAGAGCAAAGAATTTATCAATTTATAAAATGTTTTTTTTTTAACTTTCTCTCACTCTTTCAGAGCATCATGACCAGTTTTGGTTGTTTAATTAGATTGGCCTCAACAAAAGGAAAAATCTTATTTGCATATGTTCGTGATCCAATATGCCTTATAATTCACAAGAAAATTTTGTATGGTGGAGCTTTTCAATAAAATTATAAGAAATATATTGTTAAAGATTTGTGATATATGGTACCATGAATAGGATGGTACTCTACTTGTCATTCTTCAATTGTATTGAACAACATATAATGGGCTCATTGGGTATTCTTCCATTTAGTTAGTATGTGAATAAAATAATGGTTCTCATGAATGTTCTATGTCTAATATGTGCATTGTACTAATTACAAGAAGAGAAAATGATTCACTAACCACATATTTCTTCAAAACTTATAGATAACTATTAAAGCACTAGATCTAGTGCATTTATAAACTATAGTAGACGCAATTGAATGATCACCACATTAAGTAGCTTGAATTTCAATAGGTGATAACTTTCTTTTTTTTAATATTAGTTTTCGATGAAATTGAGGAAGATAGGACAATACATTTTTCTCACCATTTTTCCCAAAATGCTGCACTTAGATCATACATGTTAGATGAAACATCATTAAAGGAGTAAATGAAAATTAGTTCAAATTATAGATGGAGTGGTGGCATGCCATGTCTAACTAAATCTATAGTTCTCTAAACTATTGCTAATAAGGTCATTTTTCATTTTTAATAAACTTTGGTATTTTTTAAGGCTTTGCACCATCTTATTCTTTTAGATCCATTATGGGTAATGTATTGAATTTATTTAAATAGTTATTCTTGATTGATACTTCTCTTGATGCTCTCTTATAAGTTCTCTATTTTAGTTCATCTTGATTGATTAAGGCTCTTTTATAATATGTTTCATTTTGTCAAGTATTTGATTACTTAATGGTAACATTTTTAAAGTATTAATACACTTTATAGTCTTAATTCACATATAGGAACTTATCATGCAAATTAAACTCTCTTAACATGCTTCAAGATCAGTTAACAACTAGATTTTTCATAGCATGTAGCTCATGTTGGGTATATTATATCAAGCATGATGCACCACATAGTAATTATGTGTATTAATCATGTATAATATCCTAGAAAATAAATAATCTTGATTGAATTATTGTTAGTGAAATAATCTTACAATTTTCCATAACCCATATGAGTTGATGTTACATGCTTTTAAGTGTCACTATGAAGGTTTTATGTGGCACATGAAGTCAAACTATATATGATGCAACATACACTTGAACTATTTGTTTAGAATAACGATGAATATGATGTCATGTTAGTAAAACATCCCATAGTTTTATTAAATAAGGCTAACCACTTTAGTATCATCTTTGAACATTGTCTCAACATGACGAAATAAAATGAAATACATTATAATAGTATATGTAAGGCCAAAATATTATATGGGACCAATAGTAACAAAAAAGTGGTAGCACATAAACCCAACCCTAAGACACACGGGCACCAAATAATTATGAAGCATGTAAGCCTTCTTGATGTAAGATTTTTTATAGTGGACCTTGATTAAAAAATGTTTACACTTTTATCCGACATTGTCTCGTCATAAGAGTTTAGATTTTGCACTCTCAAAATATCTTTATAATTGATATGCATTCCTCTTAAAAAAACATTCCCTTAAAAATTCACATGCTCAAATATCAAAGAAAAAAAAAATACATGTAGAATTCATAAAATAAGGTTGTGTAGTGCTCTCTTCTCTTCTAGCTACTCCGCCCTTCTTACTTTGTACATCTCTTTATTTTGAATAAATTTTTACTCCTATTTTAATAGATAGTAAATTCTAAACTCATTAATACTAAAATTAAGTATAAATTAATTTTCAAATAAATACTACAGAAAAATAATCTTTCATAAGCACTCATTGCCTCTCCAAGTTCATCTTTGTCTCACTCCCTATCTCAATCTTCTTCCCACTCTATTTGATTTCTTCTCTACTTGAATCTTTGTTTCTTTCCATTTTTTATTGTTGTAGAAAAAATATATTCAGTGACTGATTTTTAATTTTTGACACATTACAAAGAGCAAGTTACTCCATCTTCATCACAACTCATCTTTCATTCTTCTTGATCACCTTCCATTCCTCTACTACTCCCAATTATTAATAAAATACCATTAAAAATATCCAAACATCATGTTGGAAAAGAAAGTGAAATTCCTCCAATGAAGAATGCCTTTCCATCTTCCAGCTTATGGCATTTAAATCCCCACAATTTTATCTACCAATTACATTTCTAAAGTTAGTGCAATTATTCTATTATTTAATTAAAAAATAATTCTCTATATTTTGAATCAAATTATAAAAATTTAAATATTGACAAATCTCTAATTGTCTAGCCATAAATTAAATGATCAAATTAATGTTTTATAACTTTCACCCAGATGCTTAATTTTCTTAAAAAACAAAATTTTTTACAAATATATGTTTAATATCTTCCTTAAATTTTTCCTAAAAGAAAATTATTTTAAAATTCACATTTCTTCAAAATTTTAAAATATCATAAAAGTATTGATACGTTATTTTTTTTCCAAACTGTGAGACATTTTGCTTCCAAACCTTGGCTCATGTGAGGGCACACCTTTAATATTATTTCTATAGGAGGATATTTCCCCATCCTTCACCAATTTTAGAAGATTATTTTTTAATTTTTTTTTTTAATCTCAAAGGACAATTGTTTAGTTTTGGAAATTCCAATTGTAAAATTTGAACAAATTAAATGATTTGTAATGCTTAGAAATGTCAAGAATAACCCCAAAAATAATAAAACATACAAACACAAATTAGAAATGTTTTTTATTGTTGAATCCGTCCAAATGCTCATGCATTATGCAACGTCATTCTTCTCTACCACACCATTCTCATAAAATAGACATTCCCACTTCCCCTCTTCCTTAAATATTGCCCCTATAAATTTAGCACATAATATTTTCCTTTTCACTTAATTTTATCTCCCATTTAAGATTTATTTAAACATGGTCCAATATGAAGTTAAATTGTTTTCCATGTATATTAAAGTTTTGCTTCCTTGTATAAAACTATTACCAAGATGTCCCACCAATAATATCAAGTTCTGATGCATAAAATGAAAGTTACTCAACTCATTCAACATACGATTGTTGCTTGACAACTCTCTGATAACAAATGGAAAACATTCAAATTTTCCAACAAAAAAAAATTGAATGAATAGATCTACATAATATATGGATAATACTACAAATTTTTTTTAGCAATAACAGTTGATTTGTAATGTTGTACAATAAGATCCAAAAATTTGAACGCCAAATGTGCAATGGTTGTATTGAATCATCATTTGTGTGTCAGACTTTGCCATCAACTTTCTCAGAGCTTTCAAGGATTTTTAGCATTAATGGTGAATATGTTTGATATAAAGATATCTTTCTCTATAAGAGAATACAAAAACTTGATATATAACACGTTTCTCATAAAGATATACTAATCATTCTAATACCGCTGAAATATAGACTTCCAAAAGAGATTCTAGAATACCTCAAAATTTATGGAGCTTGACAATGCTCAAGAAGTAATAGAAGACAAGTTTACTAACAAAGAAACTGAGTATACTAGACATTCATTCAATAACTGAAATTTTATAATTAAAACATATTGCACTTTTTGGAGAAAAGGGGGATCCAAGATAATGACAAGATAAGTCAATGACTATGCACCACATCAAAGTTAAATTTTTTTGAGATATTGCATCTTTTTAAATGAAGAAAAATATTTAATACTTTATTATGAACTAAAATTTCAAACCTTTTCTTTCTCCGTAGAAACATATAAACTTTGTATTGCATGTAGATCTTTTTCAAAAAGATTTGCAATGATTTTTTTTGCCACGAAGAATATCAAGCCTCTAGATGCACTAAGAAATCGTCATGTGCAAAAAAATAGATTCATGTACACAGTTAAATATTAGTAATGACCAAAAGATTATATTATTTAATCTAAAATAGCTGCAAACAATCTACAATTAATAGAATAGCCAATTAAAACTAGTGATTTTCTTTTGAATTTTAATATTTTAATATTTAAAATTATGATATATATTTTAAAGAACCAAAAAATAATCACATTTTAATGACTTGTAGATATATCTTTTCATAGTGTCAAATTCTTCATCCACGGAAATAAAGACTTTGGAATTGTATCAACTTTGTTGAAGTAATTCTTTCTTCAACTGATTTTTATCACAATAAATGATATTATACCCCCAAAAGCTATTCCATAGGACAATCCCAATGCTATCCCATACCATGGACATTTAGTGGGTTTCTTTATTTTATTAATGTAAATTGGAGGAGGAGATGGAACAAATTGTGGCCAAGAACAATTTTTGGGTAGGGGACACCCCCATAGATTAGGATTCCCTGAATAAGAGAATTCTTCAAAGCTGATCATATGTGTTCCTTGTGGCATACTTCCTGAAAGAGTGTTGTGTGATAGATTCAGTGAACCTAAATAGCTTAGAAATTCAAGCTATGTAGGGTCTTGTCCTGAAAAGGTCTAATGAATCAAATTGATACATTTCTCCAAAATATTTTGGAATTCTCCCATTCAAGTTATTCATCGAAAGGTTTAGAAGCCTTAGCCCCTTCAAATTCCCAAAATTAGAGGGAACATTTCTGTGTACAAGGAAAAGTACCTTCATAGAATTAGTATTGACAATAAATGAAATAGAAACTAAATAAACCACAATATAGCAAGTATTTAGCAAATGAAAGATCAATTGAGCATCCTATGGCTCTTTATCTAAGAGTGTTAATGTGAAGCTCTCAGCAAGCTACCATTAATGACATTCCTCTAGAATGAGAAATGATAAAGATTAAGCTAAAGCTAACAATTAGATCAAATTGAATGCTAATTAAGCTCTTAAAATGTCTTTCTAGCTATAAAATGCAAGAGGTTCAATGCAATTCTTAGATGTGTGGTTATGAATTATGAGGATTTTGGTCTTCCTTTTATAGATTTTCCCAATGGTAGGGGGTCTAATGTAGTTGATCATGATTAAGCCTTGGTTGAGTTCTTGGTTACACCCTTTGGAGACAATGCAAAGTTTGTGTCCTCAAAGCTTGGGACAAGTAGACAAGATCAATGGACAAGATTCTCTTTCACTTTGAGTGATTGAGATTGAATTTGGCTTGATCCATGCGAATACCTTTCCTCAAATCCTATTGGTTGATTGAATTTCCTCCCTTTGTGGTTGTTGAGGGAAATTACGATTTATTAATTGATTTAAATTGATTTGTTTAGCCATGTACCCCTTGAATGGGTTGAATTTGATTTAATCCAAACTATACAATTAATTTATTTAATTGCACTTTGATTTGATTGTATTTGATTAAAACACTCTCAATTTTGATTTATCTCGAATTAAGACTTGATTTTAATTTTGATTGGCTAATTATGCATTGTGATTCAATTACTTCAATTTTGTCCTGATTTGCTTTGATTTATCATTTAATTGTCTTTGTCCATTTTTAGATGATTACAAATGCCCCTCTTTGAGTTGACGTGCGAAGCATGTTGATTCAAAGAATACTTTGATCTTGCTTGATGATAGGTCCTGATTCATTGATGATCAATCTTTGATGTTTGTTTGATGTCTTTCAATGATCGATCCTTGATATATGATACAAGATTTTGATTGATTTCATACCCTTGATGCAGTTCTGATGATTGTTCTGACATGATGTGATACTCTGATGGTCATTTTGATGATTAGATTGATTGATTTATTTGATGGTCAATCTGATGTTAGATTTCTGATGTGATACTTGATTTGATGTTGGTTCGATGTTTGATGCCCCTCTCGATTGATTTATGAAAATTTTTCTGATAAAATCTTTCACTCTGATTTGATGATTGATCTCTTGATTTTCGATGATGATGTTGTTGATGTTGATTTATCCGATGGTATGCCCCCTCGAAAATGAAATAAAATTTGATTGTTGGTTGAAATTTTGATTATGTTGGTCATTTTACATTGATTAAATTCAAATTTGTAATGAATTTTATTTATATTTTTGATATTACTGTTAGGTCAATTTGATTTCAAATGCCCCTGTTTTAATTGATTTAATGATAAATTTATGTTCCTGGGTCAATTTTAGTGAAATAGTCCTTTGTTAGGTCAAAGTTACCTTTGCTTAGGTCAAAAAGCTATATAAAGGGGTCAAAATCCTCTTTTTCACTATTCATTTTCACTTTTACTCTTACCTTTTACCTTTTTTGCCTCCTTTGACTTTTCACGATGTCTGTCCCCATTCGCGAGCATCGGTTCAAGAAATGTCAGCAATATCAACGTCTTCTTGGTTCTGGACCTCCTGTGAGTTCGTATACCTCTTTATTTTTCTGTTTGTAGCATTTAAGTTCAATTTTTTCAAAATTTTCCTAGTAAAATACCCTTTTTTCCATTTTTTATTTAAATGAGCACTTTTGCCTAATTAAATGGTGCTTTTGACCTCCAATTTGCGCTTCTGCAATGTGAAAGTGCCCTTCTGCAACCCGGTTGTGCACTTTTGCTTGCCAACTTTTTGCCCTTTTCCACTTTTATAATTTTTTGGAGCGCTTTTGCTCTTATTTGTGCTTTTACCCTTCTAAACAACACTTCCGTGATATGTTAGAGCATTTTTACCTTGTTTTCCACTTTTGAACCATTAATGAGCGCGTTTACAAATTTAAGCAGTGCTTTTACATTTTTACACTTTTACCCCATTAAATAGTGCTTTTTCTCTGCAAATCTTTTTTCAAATTTATCAAGTCCACTTTGGAATTTCTTCGACATCGTCGATTAGTTGATAGGGTAAGTTCCCAAACTTGTTGTTCTTAACAAGTTGTGATAGTCAGCATGAGTCACTTATAATTGGAATATCATTCGTTAATCTAGATGTAGATGATGGATGATGATAAAATTTCCATTCTATCTGAGTAGAAACATGAAATTGATTATGGTTTGATAGGTTTTTTTTATCATTTTTGATTGATTTAGGATGGTCCAATCAATTAATGATTTTCATTCTAATGTCTTTGCACTTGATTTTTGTAGGATGAGCTTGGATCATTACGTATTCATGGTGTGTATCCCTTGTCGTGGGGTATGATTGCTGACTTGAGTGTGGCTGATTGACAGTATATTAGTCTATGTGGATTGTCCTTCCTTCTTTATCTTCCTCGATTCTGAGTGAATCAAGGCCTTATCACTGCTATGGCTCAGCGTTGGCACTCAGACCATAATACGTTTCATATTCCTATGGGAGAGATGACAATTACTCTAGAGGATGTATATCATATTCTGCGGTTACCTGCTCGAGGAGAGCTTGTCTACTATGATTCTGTTTATGATGGATCGACCTGTCATTGATTTTTTGGTGACCCTACTATTAGTGATGCTCACATCCAGTGGGCTTAGTTCGTTTCATTCCCTATTTTACCAGCTATTCTTGGTACTCTAATTGTAGGTTTCCTTCTTCCTGATAGGTGTGGACATGGATTCATTGTCGGATGGGGTCCCATTTTGGAGGACTTGATGGTAGATCCTCGTTGGTTTGACTGGGGTTCCTATGTGTTGGCATAGTTATATCATGATTTGCACACAGTTGTGTATAGACATTCTACCACTTTGACTGCTGGATCTATCTTATTATAGCTTTGGACCTGGGAGCATATCCCAGTGACATGTCCTATCACAACATGAGATCGTCAGCCAGGTTGGCCTTTTGCGTGGATGTATGATGGTATCATTATCCAGCCCATATGGGTAAGCTGGATTACTGGCGATGCAGGATTGATGATATGGATACCATTTTTTGGAGGTCTTATGTTGGTTGCGAGGCTTGGCCAAAGGATGATATCAAGTTACCCTATATTTTTTGTCCTCGCTGTATGATTGGATGGTCTTCTTTTGTTATTGAAAGATTCTGCTTCCATAGGGTATTGTGTCAGTATGGGTGCAGATAGTGTATGCCACAAGGAGTGGCTATGTATGCCCATGTATAGGTAGAGAGATCCTTGTGGGGCCCTTGTGTCAATTTTGGCACTACTATGAGGGAGAGTCATGACTTATTGTATCATCCTTGGTCCCTGAGAGAGCATGTTGTAGATGTAGGTATCATAGATGAGTACAAAACTTGGCTACATTGACATCCTTTTCCTAGATTTATAGATCCTCCCGAGAGGATTCCCACCATTGATGAGTTATCAGATGTGGATGGCGGTGCTGGTGGAGATGGCAGTGATGATGGAGATGATGACGGAGGTGGTGGTGGTAGGATCAAGGGATGACATGGACAATGGGGTCATCAAGGAGCTAGAGTAGGTAGAGTGTAGATGCCAGTGATAGCTGCTGCTCCAATTCCTCGTAGGGGTGGTGATCAGGCAAGAGGTCGTCAGGTTGACAGGGTTTTACATCAGGTGGCTAGGGATCCAGCAAATAGGCCTAGGGCTAGGCGTCAGAGGGAGATGGATGTAGATATTGCATAGGTACTACTTGATCAGGCACATGGTCCTCCTACTCAGTAGGTTATTCCTCTGATTGTTCCTCAGGTTCAAGCAGCTTCTTCTACTTGTGCTTCTGTTTCAGGTTCGATGCCTTCATCTTCTTCTCAACCATCATCTTCTCACTTTGTTGCATCTTTGGGTGATCCATCTTCTTCTATGCCATCTACTTCTATACTTCCTCCTCAACCTTCTGTGGCACAGACTCCTGCCCCAACATCAGCATCAGATGTGGTTTCTTTGGAGACTTAGATTTCGACAATACAACAACAAGTTTCTCAGTTGAGCTCGATGATGCAGAGTTTCATGGTTTCTATGAGTCATCATGGATTACAAGCTAGCTTGAGTCAGCCTCCTGATAGTGCTCTGGGTCCCGATGGTACTGATGGTCCTGATGGTACCGATGGTACTAGTGACCTCATTAGTTGATATATTCCCTGAGATCTTTTATTTGTTTCATTTGTACTTTGATGGTATATGATCTCCTTTTTACTGTTATGATCGAGACATTAGACTCTTGTTGTATCATTTTTGATCGATTGATGTTGTTTATGTTGATACTTTGATAGTTGATGAACATTGATATTTAGATATTGCTTTTATGATCATTCATTTAGACTTTGATATCTTGTTTCTTTTATGATGATAGTACCATGGACTCTGATACTTTCTTTGATAGATTTCACTATATATGATGTCATTATGTGTTGGTTCTCTTTTTTAGGTGTTTTTCATGTTATGTAGTTCTATTTGATTCTATCTCCTATATGCTTTGTTTTATGTTCTTTAGAAATGCCATTTTCCAATGTATGCATATGTCCTAATGATGTTTTAGATGATTTGTCTTATGTATGACATACAATAGATGAATGACATGCTATCTTAATGATTAATGATATTGATGAATGTATGCAATGAATACATGTAGGATGTTAAATGGATAATGAATATTGGATCTAATGTATGTCTTTCTTTTGATATGCAAATGTGATGGATATATGGGTGTTTTTTGCTTGATATGTAAATGTGATGGATATATGTAATAATGCAATGATCATGAGCTTTTAATGATTAATGATATATGCAACATGACTAAATGATTCTATCATGGATGATATGCATTTAATGTTAAATGATCCTAATGTATGCAAATAATGATTAACTAACTTTATACAATGCACTTAATGAATTGATATTTAAAAATGAGATGAACGCAATCTAATGATAATGCATTTTAATGAACTTTAATGCAATCTAGGTGGATGCTATAAATGTAATTTAATGATAATGCAACTTAATGATTCAAATGTTGGACACATTTAAATGAATGCAAGGTTTAATGAAGATGACTTAATGCAACTTAATGATTCAAATGTTGGACACATTTAAATGAATGCAAGTGAACTAATGAAATGTAGTTTGTTTTTTATTTCCAACACATTCAATCTTATATAGTTTTTTTTGATAATCCTTTGATTTTTGAAATTGAGTACACCCTGTTTTTCATTTTCCTCTTTCAATTTAAGCTAAGAAAGGCAAAATTATATACAATGCACTTAATCTAAGATGTATGCAACTAACTGTCATTAGTAAAAATTTTGGAGCTTATTATCATCATTGAGCATTTTTTAATCCTATTTTAATACAACCATCACTAGTTCAACTATGATGATATGAATACTTTTTGAACCTCTTTCTTTGCTTTCCCTTCTCTCTTCAGTACGACTATCACTGATTGAAGCCAATCATGAGAGTGCGAATACCAATTTTGTCAGTTCTATGTTGCAAGTGGATTTTGGTTTTATGATATTGAAGATCAAAATAGCCAAGATATCCTTTTGCGTAAACAAGCAGAAATCTCAGTTTTATCTTATGTACAAGTCCTCGATGACTCTTTGATGGTCATGTCCTTAGAAAAATAATACATGATTTAAAACTTTGATTTTAAGATAGTCATTCAGAAATCAACAAAAATATCTTCCTTTCATCATAGCTTGTCTAGTCTAACACTTTCATCGCTTCGCTAGAAAGACATGATTTCATCAATTGAGTCAACACTTAGAAAAATTTCTTGCAATGTTTTTCAAATCCATATTTCAATTGTAGTTCCATCCATTTCATGATTTTAATCCTGATAATGATAAGGTCATGTAAGATCTTGGATCAAATTTTGCGTTCAAGTTCAAATTGGATTAGAATGTAGATTTGATTAAGCGTTCCTCTTTCAAATTCGATGAAATGATTCCATGATTAAATAAAGCTTGTTTTGATGAATCCTTTCTCCTTTTGAGTAGATTGCCCCCAGTTTGATATGATTTTGAAGTTGGACTTAGGACAACTTGCAGATTAGGTGACCAAACTCTTGAGGTACTTGCAAATGTAACTGTGGGGTTTTATTATGCAATATATACAAAATGCTGGTGAATGCAATATTTACAAGGTGATATTCTAAGTATGCGACTGACTTGGACTTTCAATGGCACCTGTTTACCAAGTTTTTGCTAATTGAATAGATCTTGCTCTTTTTTCTATTTTTAAAGCTTTTCTCTTTTTTTTTGCTACCAAGGTGCCTATTTGCTAGGTTTTCACCAAGGCACTTTTTCTCTTTTTTTGTGGTTTTTTTTATTTTTTTATTTTTGAATTTTTTTCATATCATCGAGGCACCTATTTTCTAGGTTTCACCAAGATAACATATTTTTGAAGATCATATATGAATGTTTTTGCTTTCTTCATGCTCAATTTTCCACTGTTTTTGCTCTTTTATGCTTTTCAAATGTTTTTTGATATTTTCAAGATCTCTTTTGACTATGTACAATACATATGATGCTTTCCATCTAATACTCTTCATACTCTTTCATCTACCTCATGTATAGAACCTTTTTAGATGTATGCTATTGATAGGTTCTTGTAGCTCTTATCCGTCACAATCTGCTAACTTATAGGTACCGGTCCCAAAATTTTCAATGATGATAAATGGTCCTAACCAGTTTGCCCCCCATTTTCCTTTCTTTTCCCTTGCTACTTGGTTCTTGGGATTTTCTCACAAAACTAGGTCACCTATTTGAAATGTTCTTGACTTGATATGTTTATTATAAGTCCTTGACATTCTATTTTGGTATACCTTTAGATGATCAAATGCTTGTTTCTATTTCTCATCTAGGAGTTCTAGTTCTTGAAGCCTAGAAACCCTATAGTCTTCCTCATTTATCAAGCCATGAAGAGATACCCTTAAGGATGGAAGTTCTACTTCCAAAGGAAAAACTGCTTCTGATCCAAAGACTAAAGAAAAAGGTGTAGCTCCTGTTGGCGTTCTAATTCTTGTTCTATAAGCCCATAAGGTCGGGTTTATTTTGATGTGCCAATCTCTACCTGAATTGTCCACTGTTCTCTTTAATATTTTCAAAATGTTCTTATTTGTTGCCTCGGCTTGTCCATTACCTTGGGGATAATAAATTGAAGAAGAATGATGAATCATGTGAAACTTGGTGCATAATTCCTTGAGGTCTTTCTTTTTGAAATGCTTTGCATTATCCATTATGATAGCATGAGGTATGCCATATCTACAAATAATGTGATTGAGGATAAACAAAGATATCTATTTTCCCATTGCAGTTGATAAGGGTACAACTTCCACCCACTTAGTAAAGTACTTCATTGCGATGATGATGAATTTATGACCATTTGAGGATGGTGGATAAATCATGCCTATTAAGTCTAGACCCCATTGATAAAATAGCCAAGGTGTTGTCATCAGATGAAGCTCTTGTGTGGGCACATGTATTAGATTTCCATGGAATTGACACTTTCTACAAGTTTTGGCAAAATTACAAGCGTCTTTCTCCATCATAGACTAAAAATATCCTATCCTAAGAAGTTTCTTAGCTAGGGTTAATCCATTCGAGTGTGATCCAAAAATTCCTTCATGAATTTCTCGTAAGGCTACATTTGATTCCTCTTCTTCTAAACATCTAAGGAGAATTCCATCTAAACTTTTACCATACAATGTTTCAGAAATTATAGTATATCAAGCGACTTGGTGAATGAAGCTTTTCTTTTGATTCCTGGTTTGGTCTATGGGAAGAATTTGATCTTTCAAGTAAGTATAAATAGATCCATACCAAGGTGATTTGTTTGTATTTAGCAAGAAAATGGTATAAGGGTGGGTAGGGTCAAACGCGGGTTGATCCACTTCTTCTACCAAGAATTCATATCTAGCACTCTGATCAGGCATTTGTAGAAGTGAAGCCATAGTTGCAATTGCATCCATTGCCTTGTTCTTTTCTCTTGGCACTTGCTCGAATGTAATAAGAATTAATTACTTCTTAAGACTTTCCACCATGTTTTTATAGGGTATCAATTTGTCATCTTTTGTTTGATATTCTTCATTTACTTGATTAATGACTAATTGTGAATCTCCATAAACCTTTAATTTAGTCACTTTCCATTCTAATGCCAACTTGATTCCAATAACCAAGGCTTCATATTCTGATATATTATTGGTGCATGGAAATAGCAATTTATAGGACTTAGGAATAGTAGAGCCTTGAGGAGTGATTAGAAGTATGCCTGCTCCTGATCCGTGTTGAGTGTATGAACCATCAAAATATAGTTGGCATGTCTTTGCCTCAACATTCACAATCTCTGAGACTGGGAATTCCACTTGGATGGGATGATCATCTTGAAGTGGTGCTTCTACTAACTGGTCAGCAATGACTTTCCCTTTGATTGATTTTCTATCAACATATTCTATGTCAAATTCACTCAGCACCATAACCCACTTTGCTAGCCTTCCATTTAATGTTGTTTTACTAAGTAGATACTTCAAAGGATCAATTTTGGAAATGAGCCTTATCTTGTGGGCTAGCATATAATGGCACAATTTTTGGGAAGCAAAAACTATAGCCAAGAATGCCCTTTCCATGAACGTATAATTTAGCTCGTATTTGACCAAGGTTCTACTTATGTAGTAAATTGCTCTTTCTTTTCCTGTTTCATCTTCTTGTGCTAAAAGTGTCCCCAATGAATTCTCCGTTGCTGAAATATATAGGATCAAGGGCTTGCCTTTGTAGGTGGCATCAATATTGGTGGGTTCATAAGATATTTCTTCAATGGATTAAATGCTTCTTCACACTTTTCATCCCATTTGAAAATTGTATCTTTATGCAAAAGTTGGGTGAAATTATGGCATTTTTTTGCTAGCTGGGAGATAAATCTCCTGATGGATTGTATCCTTCCTTGTAAAGACCTCATTTGACTAATGTTTTTAGGTGCTTCCATTTCCATAATAGCTTTCACTTTAGCGGGATCCACCTCTATTCCCTTTGCAGATACAATGTAGCCTAATAGTTTGCCGGATTGGACTCCAAATGCACATTTTTTTGGGTTAAGTCTTACTTTGAATTGCTCTAACCTTTCAAAAAATTTCACCAAAATTGGTAGGTGCTCTTTCCTTGAGTGAGATTTAGCTAATATGTCATCCACATAATCCTCCATGAACTTATGCATCATATCATGAAATATTGTGGTCATCGCTCGTTGATAGGTCGCTCCGGCATTCTTCAAACCAAAAGGCATGACATTCTAGCAAAAAGTACCCCATGCACGTGTAAAAGTTGTCTTATCTTGGTCTTTTGGTGCTATTTTTATCTAGTTATATCTGCTAAATCCATCCATGAGTGAAAACATAGAATGTCCTACTGTTAAGTCCACAATGGCATCTATACTCGGAAGTGGGAAGTCATCTTTAGGACATGCCAAATTTAAGTCTCTGAAATCTATGTAGATTTTGATCGATTTGTCTACTTTTGATATTGGCACTATATTTGAGATCCATTGTGCATAATCAATGGCCCTTATAAATCCCACTTTCAACATTTTTTCTAATTCCACTTTAACAAGTAGTGCTATATGGGGATGCATCTTCCTTAGCTTTTTCTTAACAAGTTTGGCTCCTTCCTTGATATTTAGATGATGCATTATCAGATTTGGGTCTAAACTTAGCATATTGTCATAATACCATGCAAAGTTAACTTGATTTTCCTTAAAGAACTTGATGAATTATGTTCTTTCTTCGCTATATAGTGATGCTGCTAGGTGGATGATCTTCGACTCTATTTCTGATCCAATATTTATCTTTTTTGTGGGCTCGATCAAGATTGGAGATCTTTCTTCATAATGTTCTGGTAGAACATCCAAAATCCCTTCCTTAGGTGCCTCAATTGGGTTTTCACCTTTGGAAACATCCTTTATTTCTTTCTTTCTTTCTTTTGGATCTAATGTTGCCACAACGTGGTTTTCAACACTCGATTCTTTTCCTTTTTTGTTTTTTTCATTTTTTTCAATTTTTCTTAGATTGAAAGTTTGGATATTCCTCTTGATCAATTCTTCCTAATATTCCATGATAGAAGAAGGTTCAACCGCATTAAGGTATTGGGACACCACTTTATCATTCAAGAAGGTTGGAATGGTAGTTGGCTCGATGGAATTCCATTCGATTAATTCTGGGTGTATGAGAGTTAATGGGTCAATACTTGGGTTTGTTTCAATTGTATTTAAGGCATATACCTCATTAGAAGGTTGATACATTGTATCGTGCAAGTCTATAACATGGGCTTCCTCTAAATGTTCTAAAGAAGTAGGATCAAAGTCCTCCTCACTAGAATCCTCTAGGGTTTCCATTGGATAAAATTCATGTGGATTAAACCTAACATTTGATTCCTCTATAGTAGGTCTCCATGAAGGTATGTAGGGTTCACCTATCCATTGATTTATCTCTATTTCTATATGCTTGGCACATCATTTTGAACCACTTGGTTTGAACTAGAAGCTTGATTTGAACTTGATTCTGCCATTGGTCCTTTATTCTTGGTAGAAGCATAGGTATGAATAACATCAATACCCTTATCATGGCATGACTCATCAGACAATGTCTCCCATTCCCACTCATTAGAATAATCATCATTATGAGATTCTAATTGCAATATTTGACCATGAAGTTTGGGATAATGTTTTTTAGTGTATCCTTCTTCAAGGTACCCTAATCCTATTTTCTCCTTGCTATCTCACCATGTACTTTCTATGGGTTCAATGGCCCTTCATTCTTTGTGCCCAAAGGTCCTTGAACTTTGTACCCCATCTTTGGCATGATTGGAAACCCTTTCCTATATTGATGTGTGGGAATGGTTATATTTTGAATATGTTTGACATGGGCACTTGATTCTTCATCTTTATATAACTAGTTTAGGATCTCATTGTCCTCTGCATCTATAGTAGATGATGTACTTGCCCTCACAAAATTATCATTATATCTATGGGGTAGATTTGGAGGTTTTCCATAGGACTTTTGTGATAAGGGCAAGTCCATCATAGATAAGGAGTATTCACCTATGCCTTTTTGCTTGATCTTGCATTGCTTATCAAAATTCTTCATCATTTGGTCCATTTTTTGATAATGAGCCTCTTTGGTGTATACTTGGGTAGCTTTGATATGGTCTTCTTTTGATTCTTTGATAATATTCTCCTCACTAACCTTCTCTTTTCCTTTAGTTGATGTAGTTAGGTTAGTGAGTTTTGGTGTGTCTTCAATAAAAATTTCATCTTCCATCTTTCCTTTTCCTTTTAATAAGGGAATGTCTTTGGAATTTTTCCTTCACTACATTTGATTAGGTATAGACCCTTCTGCATTGTGTGGGACTAAGGAGTCATTGATAGGCTTGATGTTGTTACAATATTGGAAGGGGTTTAGGTCTCCACTTACCATTATCTCTTTCCCTAGATAAGGGAATTTTAGGCATTGATGATAAGTAGACGGAATGACTTTCATTTCATGGATCCATGACCTTCCTAACAAGATATTGTAAGTCAACTTTAGATCCAACACTTGGCATACGGTCTCTTTTTGCATAGGATCCACTCTTATGGGTAACACAACGACTCCTTTTGAAGCTCTTTCTTCATCATCGTAGGCTTTTATGGTTATTTTTTTCTTAGGGTCAATAGCCTCCTCAGAAAATCCTAGGGCTTTCACTAGGCTAATTGGGTACAAATGTTTAGGTTGGCTCCTCCATCTATAAGGAATCTTTTCACGCTATGCTTGTGAATCAAGACTTCTATGTGTAAAGGCAAATTTTGAGGATGATTAAGGGACATGTCATCTTGCTTGGAAAATAATAAGAAATGAGGTGCAATTAGGTGTCCCACCATATTTTGAAATTTGTCTACCTCTAAATTTAGAGGCACATTAGTTTCCAATAAGGATTTCTCCCAAATATCCTTATGAATTGGGGATAATTTGAGTAACTCCAAAATAGAGATTTGAGCGGGAGTTCTTTGTAGTTGATCAACCAAGTTGTATTGTTTTGATGATGAGTTGGAAGCTTGGTTTGGTACCACAATTTTAGGAGCATTGGTAGGTAGGATAATTTTTTATGCTTGTCCCCTAGTGACAACATTTGATGAGGCTTCTCTTGAATTCTCCTTTACTATTATAACATTTATGGTGTGATCCTCTTCTCTTAAAGTATTTATTATGTTATCATAAGTATGAACAAATTTCACTTTCTCATTGCCTTTTTTAAATTTTGATTACCCTTTTCATGATTCAAAAAGGGATTCTTGAAGGCCGTATGGTCCTCATTATTTTGAGGCCCTTCAATTTTGATGGTTCCATTATCAATTAAATCTTGCACCAAGTATTTTAATCTCATGCATTCATTGGTTGGATGACCTCTATTTCGATGATATTCACAATGATGAGAATCATTCCACCAATTAGGTTTAACTTAAGGTTCATAATCTCTCACATTGGGTAATGTAATGATTTTGTTAGTGACCAAGGTCCTTAATGCATTCTCCAAAGGTTCACCTAGGTAGGTGAATTTTCTCTTGTTATATGCGAAGTAAGAGAGTTTTGACTTATTCCCATTAGCATTATTATTGGAAATGTTATTGGAATTAAATGGAGCTTTGTTTGATTGATTAACATTATTTGAAGAATTAGCTCCATATGGTAGGGTAAAAGGGGCTTCCTTTAAGTTGTGGGCCTCCACAACTCCATCATTCACAAGGTTTTTATTATTATTCTTTATCCATGACTTAGACTTCTCTTGTGATTGTTGGACCCTTGATTATTGACATATTTAGGCACATAATTATTGTTGTTGTTGTTGTTATTGCTGTTGTTGGATTTGTTATCTTTAAATAATCTTATTTCACCTCTCTTGACCAATACATCTTCAATCTTGATCCCATTTTTGATGAGTTTTTCAAATGTTGGGGGACATTGAAGTTGTAATCTATAATTCATTTCCATGGTCAAATTATTGGTAAAGATTTCCATCTTCTCTTTCTTGGGGATACTTCATGGATACCTTGCAAAAATAGTCCTCCACCTTTGTAGGAATCCTAAGAAGGATTCTCCATCTTTCTATTTGGTATCACACAACTCAAGAATTGTGATTTCATGCTCAATGTTATAAGAATAATGGGTTACAAACTTGGAGGCTATCTCCTCAAAGGTCTTTATTCCTTGGGGTAACTTTGAAAACCACTCCATGGCTGGACCTCCTAAGCTCCTAGGAAAGAGTCTCATTAGGTATGTATCGTTGTGCATGAACTTAATGCTTAGGGCACAAAACTCCCTTAAATGATCCCGTGGGTCTGTTTTACCCGTATACTTATCATACTTAAGAAAAATGGTATTAAAAGGAAAAAGTACCATCACTAAGCTTTTGTTGAATGGAAAAGGACACAAAGCTTCAATAGAAAAGGCCTTAGGTTCAGCTGCCTTTTTCATGGTATCAATTTGTTCTTGGAAGGTCTTTATTTTCCTAGTCATCACATTCATGGGGTTATCCTTCTCTTGGTCTTTCTTAAGTTGTTCAATATCAAAATCATGAGGAAGCTTCACTCCTGCTTGGGCTAGGTTTAGAAAAAATTTCTCCCTATCCCTATCTATTAATTTCTCCATGAATTCTAGAATTCTAGATCTTGGGCAGCTTTCTCAACTTTTTCTTCAAGTGTTTCTTTAGGATTATGATTAGCATTGTTGATGTTATGATTATTTCCCACTTGTTGGTAATTATGATATGCAAAATTCCTATCCATTTCTCCAAATCTATTTTCAAATTAGTTTGGGAAAATTTCTTCTTGATTAGGACCTTTGAAAAGACTTTGGTACTCAACTTCTTGCCCTTTGTTTGCAACAAGAGTGCTATCTCCTTGTAAATATACCCTATATGTGTGGGACCGTGTGGAAACCAGCATCCAACAAGGGTTTGATTTGAAGTGATCCTTGATTTGAGAATTGTTGATTTTAAATTGAAGAGATTAAAAATGTAAGATGAATTTTCAATGGATATCTCTCTCACTTGTTTACCCACTTAACACAAAATGTTTGATTTGAAAGAAGGTTGTCACGGGTTTTGCACAAAAAGAAACTTCAAGCACCTACCTAGCACAAGATTTGGTTCGCAAACATGGCTCTAAAAAGGTGGTCTTACTATTTTATTAAGGATTTAATATAGATTCCATTCAAAATGGATCTTAAACTTTCATCCCCCAAGTATTTTAAGGGGCTTCCCACCACTGGTATGTTGGATTTTTGCGCAATCCATGAGGACTACTCGAGGAAGTTCAAAAATTTAAAATCCTTTTGTCACACACCCCATTAAGGATGTATGCATTTTGTTTTATAGTGGGTTGGATTCTCCTAGCAAAAGCAAGTGTATCCCACCTTGGGCTATCCCTCACACCGGCCTCGTTAAGGCAAATTCTCGAGAGGCGAGCCCACTAATGTTCTAGCATGTTCATGTAAAGCAAGGAAATGGAGTTAAGAACAAGTTTTTGGGAATTTGGTTCACCAAAAGGTGAAAAGCATATCCCTAACTTTTCCTTAATTTCCCAAAAACAATAAGCAATGTTCAATTTCTTTCACCCACTAACTATAGAGAATTGAGTATTTCTACTCTCTTCTACAAACAAGGGGTTTTGATTTTATGTGTTTGATTCCTCAACCTTTCTTCTTAATCAAAAAGTTCAACACCTTTGGCATTTTGATTCACTAGAAGAAGTGAAGAGCATAGGCCTAAATGCTAAACTTTCCAAAAAAAGATAGGTTGTTTTGTAATTACTGTAATACCCTAAAATTGGCACCTTATAAATCCAATCAATTTTGGTGCATTTTCGTCAATTTTACATCTTCAAAGTCCTACTTTGCTAGGCAATTTTCTCTCTCCTACCTGACTTAATTTGACTTGATGTCAATTGCAACAAACCCTAAATTGCATTAATCAAACATTAAAATTAATTCCTAAAGTCTTTGACTTTTATTAGCTAAATTACCCCTATGATAAATTAATTTAATTCTAAAGTCCTAAGTGCTTTAAATTAAATTAAACCCACCCCATTTGGATAATATACATAAAAAGGGGTTAATAATTACTTGTTATTTGAATGGACACTCCTATTTGAATTAATAATTCACACTATTCGAAAGGTCACCCTGTGTGGCGATTTCCATTCTTTTAATTAAGTAATTCATGTCTTTTTGTCTCAAATGGGAATGAAGAGTCAGGAGTTTCAAATCAAGAACCTCTTCATTCTCTCCTTGGGCTTGTCTATTTAATGGACCTCATTTCTTCATTCGAAAGAGAGCAATTTTTGAGTAACTAAACTATAGCATTTTTTTGTCTCAATTTCATTATTTCAAAGCTTTATTGCATAATGAGCTTAATCTCATTTTAGCTTAATATTGTACTTTCATTATAATTAGTTTATCTACTTGCTCATTTAGTTTAATCTCATCTTTATTTCAAGTTCTTAGAGTAAATCTGCACTTCATATTTTCTTCCAAAGCTATTTAGATTAATATCATATTTCCTTCAAAGCATTTTAGACTAAATTGCACTCATTCTAGTTTAATTTCAGTTTTTTTACCTTCATAGCTTTTCAAATCCTCCATTGTAGAACTGGTCTTATGGTTGTTGGCTCTCATTCTGAGAGTAATTAAACACCTCATCTACGTAGGAGGTAGCAGGTCGCTTCACCATGGATTTTAGATTGATTAATTCATACTCTCTCTCATAATTTGATCATGTGAGTAATGACTATGTTGAGTGTGTAGTTGGATTAGAGGTCCACATTTAACAGCATACATTTTGGCGCCCACCGTGGGGGAAAAAGATCAATTTTTGGCCTCATTCTCAATTTTTTCCGACAGGAAATTTAAGCTTTGTCGTGCATCTGTACTATTTGTGTATGGATTCTCACATGAGAATCCAGAGCATATCGCATAAAGTTTCACTCGTTGTAGCAATCTCTCACGTGAACTTTCCCATCCTCGTGCAACACCCTGTACTTTCTCGTGCACTGTGGAGTACTTCCTCACGTGAGATTTGGATACAGTGTTTTAAAATTTTCAGTCTCTGTCTTTCCTATTCTAGATTTCTGATAGTTTCTTGTTTGCTGTTGTTTACTATTTCTCTATTATTTTCACAGTGTAACAGTTTTCTATAGGATTCTTATTGAAGGATATAAAACATGCTAATGGTTTGATTGTAGGATGATAGTTGAAGACTTATTAAAATGTTGTGTTTGTTTCTTGCTTTCATTCACATAGTCTAAATAGGGCTCCGTTAAAATTTCTAGAGGATTTTGATAGTGAGTAGGGAATTTGGCTCTTCATTACATTGAGGTGATGACCATGAATGAACCCAAAAACCTAATGATCTTACTAATATGACAAATTCTTGGGGAAGCAGAGAAAGGTAGTGAATCTTTACGCTTCTACTTGCTAGGGGATTATGCTCTTCTCTCTTTGAGAGAACCAGAAACCTAAAAGCTTGTAGATGTGGTGGAGTGAAGCTAACTCGGTGATGAATCTTCTTGATGTGTTTGGGTGAAGTGATGAGGTAGAGAATTATGCTCTTCTCTCTTTGAGAGAAACATAAAATAAAACCCTCAGATCTAAGCCAAGTTGTGTCACCTTTAGAGGGCCTGTCGGAAGTTGAACCTTCGAAAATGACCAAAGTGAGTACGCACCTTTCACCGATGATTCCACCTCACTCTAATAAAGAATGTTTTGTTGAGTATAAAGACTCCAAAACCATGTTAGCTTCCTTCTCATGATTTTAACTATCATCGTGAGAAGACTCCGTCTGTTGTACTGAGTGGCACCACTCCTAGCCCTGCTTGTGGGGGTGTATGAATTTCATTTGTTGGTGTGGTTGTGAGGCCCTAGCCCTGTATCGGGGGCACCGAAGGTTAGCATGAACAAAAGCCTATTAAAAAATTTCCTTAGCTAGTGGCCTACCCGGTTCACCTCCGAAAGGAGTCATAATCTTTGCGTAGGGAGGGGGAAGAATCTCACCTGTAGATTCCCATCATAGGCATACACCTGGATGCTTGAAGGTGGTATACGACACTGGCCCCTTTCTTTAAGGGTAACCTTTGAACATATACTATTGAGTCCTTGGAAACACCAAAAACACGGGTGCCCTCTAGGGGGTGATATGGCTGTGTGAGGTGCATGTATGCAGATAAGCAATGGGGAAAAGGTTTTTTCTTCTCACCATTTTTTTTGTAGGACTAAGCTATGTGTTTGTTATTGAGTCTTAAACATTATCCAATCATTATCAAACAAAGACTTCCCTGATGCTATCAAGTTGCTTTGTCCTTGATAGGTCTGTTAACGACTACTTGTATCACAACTGCTTGATCTAAACTGTTGTGTCTTTAAACGAATGCTTGAAACCTCAAAATAAGATTGTTGATTAAACTGTTCTACAAACTTGTCAGGAAACTGGATTTTCTGTCAGACATCAATTTAGGTTGTACCTCAAAATTGAACTTTTACCTCAAAAACTATGTCAGATTGTCAGATTTTGGACTTTTCCCGTGTGAATTTTCACTTTTCAGAGCACTCTTTCACGTGAGACTATGTTCTTGCACGCAAGATTTGGTTTTATCTTGTGTGGCCTGGTACTATCTCATGCGAGACTATAGCCTAGTTTTAAAAAATAGAGACCTATTTGCCATTGACTATTTGACTTTTTATCTAATCTACTTTTTGTCTGAGGTCTGTTTCTCTATTTCCTATCATTCACTATCAGAAATTGGTTGTCTCGAGTTAGGAATCGATCGATATTTGCTTTGGCTCATGTTGTCTCTCATTGGTTTACCTTATATCTTTATGCCTTTTGTATCTCATGTTTCAATAGTCTCATCTTGGCTATTCTAGCCCCCTCTTTTGATGATTCATACCAGGTTCATCTCGCATCTTGGCTGTTCTATCCATTTATCTCCTTTGCATTATCTTAGAGACAGAGTCTAGCATTATCCCGAGTCTTCTCTCATTTCATCTTTGTCTATGACTATCATGACTAGAAGTGGCAATACTTATCCCATTTAGAATACTAATCAAGGTAGAAGTGAACCTCCTAATCAAGAAATAGATCATCTTGAATTTGTTGCGAAATATAAACTTTTTGAGATATCCTTGAATTCCTCATTGAGTACTTTGAAAGATAGTCCATCTCAACCATCACCTCCAGTGTTTTAGGAGTGTTTTAATCCGCTATTTGAATCACAACCTGGTTTCTCATTTCAAGAGCAAGATAACTCATACTTCAAAAACAACTCATTGTTTCACAACTTTGGAAGTCAACTCCCTCATACGGTTCCTATCATCGAATCTGTTGATATTGATCAAGATATCTTCCCACCTAGATTTATTAAATCTTTTGATCCTATTCATTCACCAAAAGTTACCTTATCTGCACCTAATTGACATTGTTCATATCACTTTACTGAGGCTTCAATCGCTGCACTATCCCACACCAACAAGATGGGAGATCCATTTGACTTCCAACTAGGCGAATACTATCAAACTCATAATCAATCTCAGAACAACTAGTATCATGGTCAATCTTCTAATGACCCATGTCCTGCTCAACCTCAGAATGAGGAGCCTCATGGTCAATCCCACAATGATGATCAATCTCGAAACAAACCTCAAGGTGATTGGCAAACAACATATTTCTATCGCCCTCCTCCATACGATCAAAACCAAGATGATCAACAACAAGACCAAATCCTGAGTATTTATGAGATCCTTGGTAATGAAGATGATGTAATCACTCAAAATGATATAGCTGCTACCAAAGCTAATAAGAGTCTCATTAAAATGATGGAAATCATCCTTTTAGAGGAGAAAGAAAATACTTCCTTGAGTTAGCTAAACAAGGGGCCAAGTTACCCCGAGACTATCAAGTTAAAATTCTCGTAGCTAAGAAAGAAGAAACTGAGACCAAAAAGTTGCAAAAGATGGTCCATGACATGCAAGATCAGATTAGTCAACTTGTGAAGAATAAGGACAAACCCGCTCAACAATTCACGATGAAAAGTATTTGTCCTTTCCCTTTTGATAGAAGTCTTCATATGCCACCTTTTCCCAAAGGTGTGGAACTCCGTAAATATGACAAATACTTGGGTGTAACTAATCCCCAAGATCACTTGAGGGAGTTTGGCACATTGTGCATGGAATTTATGCATGATCAAACCTATCTTATGCACCTATTTCCTCATAGTTTGGGTGGACCAGCTATGAAATGGTTCTCTAGATTGCCCACTGGCATTAAGAATTTTAATGAAATGGCTAATCTTTTTCTCCAACACTACTCACATAATATTCAACATCCAGTCAACATCCAAGATCTTTGCAATTTAAAACAATGACAAGGAGAATCTTTCCTAACATTTCTCCAAAGGTGGAGACAATTATGTATGAGATGTCCTCACAAGCTACCAGAGTCTGAGAGACTCGATATTTTCTTGGACAACCTTGTCCCACACTTTAGATACCAAGTGCAATTGCAAGGTCCTCTAACTTTTGATAGTATGATTAAACAAGTAGTGCGAATAGAGGCCTTTATGATCAAGAAGGGAGAATTAACTTTGAATAAGGACAATAAACAAGGATTCTCCACAAACAAGGATAAAGGAAAGACTGTCAATAAGAATAGGGATGTAGTAAATGATGGAGTGGTGGATAATGTTACTTCAAAGCCTTCAAAGCCTATTTTTAATCTTACTTCTAGCATACAGGTGGCTAAGGCTATTGAGAAGACCACAACGGATAATCATCAAACTTCAAGATTTGCTAAGAACAAACCTTGGGCCTCTTGACCCAAGTGTGAAGTCACCTCTTTGGGAGAGCCTCTTGATGTGGTCTATAAAGATCTCATATAGAATTAGGTTCCTACTCCTTTGGAAAAGTGTCCTTATGACCCACAACCAAGACCTCATTGGTGGAATGACAACACTTACTGTGAATATCACCAGAATAAGGGTCATAAGACTTCTAATTGTCTTCAACTGAAACATAAGGTCAAAGATTTGATTGATAGTGGTGACATTGTTGTGGATGGCCATAACAAGAATTTGGACCATCAAGCATTTAAAGATCCTTTCCCTCCTCACGAGAAGGGAGAATCTTTGAACACCAAGAATACCAATGTTAAGGTTAATTACACGTACACTAATGATGATAATGTCATTGGTATGATCGAACCTGTTGAGGTTGAGTATTGCAACGTGATAACTATTAAGTGGAGTCATGATTCTCCCAAGCCTAAGACTCCTTTCATCTTGTGTAGTTCTGCATCTCGTTCATCTAAATCTAAACAATCTCAAGACTATGCTAATGTTGTCACTTGATTGCGAGGAAGAGTTGTTTTGAAAGGCCCCGATACTTCCACATCTGCTCCAAAGAAAACTACAGATAAGAGACCCGATACTTCCACATCCACTCTGAAGAAAATTATGGATAAGACTACTATTGACCCTATCAATAAGAACATGAAATCTGTTCCTATAGCTAGCTTGGCCAGTTATAGCATCTTAGATCAAATCCAACGAACCAATGCTCAGATTACCATTTTTGAGTTGTTGAAGATCTCGCCTGCTCATAGGCAAATTTTGGATAAAGCCCTCGTCGAGGCAAATGTTCCCAAGGATCTTGATCTCAACCGGTTCCAATCTATGGTGGGTCATTTGACCTTGCTTCACTATCTATCCTTCTCTGAAGAAGATGATCACTCTTTGAGTCACCCACATAATGCTCCATTGCATATAGAGGTCATGATAGGTCCTAAGCACATCCACCGAGTGCTCATAGACAATGGTTCTGGTCTTAATATATGTTCCACTAAACTGCTTACTCAGCTAAGGTATGATGAGAATTATGTAGACCCCCGCAAAAAGATTACCATCAAAACTTATGATGAGGAAGAACGCAAGTCCCAAGGCTTAGTTGTGCTACCTATCCATGTAGGTCCTATTGAAAGAGATGTTACTTTCCAAGAGCTCGATATTCCTCTTGCCTACAATATCTTGTTGGGTAGGCCTTGGATTCATGAGATGTAGGTTGTTCCATCCACATACAATCAATGCATTAAGTTTCCATTCCATGGGGCAGAAGTCACTATGCCTGCTAATACCAATTACTCTTGCAACACTCTTACCCAATTTGTAGATAGCTTTGTTCTGGAAAATAGAGAATCTACTGAGTTTTATGATGCTAAGCTAAAAGAAATGGAACAAACTTTGAGACTTAAGGATACAGGCATGGGAGAATACCAAATTGAACCTATGCTATCACTTTCTACTCTACCTTTGTCCCCGCACTCTTATGGGAAACCATCCGAGAATAAAAAACCTTTTGATGCTCCTCCCCAAATAGTTTATGATGGTGCTTTTGTTAGAGCCTCTATACCTTTAGAAGATGAGGATGAAGAAAGAGATATCAAAGCTTGGATCTATAAGGGAAAAGAAATAGCTGAAACAACTACTCCACCTCCAAATTTAGAGCAAGAACCATATAGTGAAGCCTTCAAGATCATGAAGTGCTTCAGTTATAAGGGGAGTGGTCCTATAGGAAAGAATGATAATGGCTTACTAAAACCCATTGAAGCTACAGGTCACCACAAAAAGGATACTAGTGGCTTAGGCTTTAAGAAGACTCCCTTTCATTTGGGGACCAGAAATTTGTGTAAGCTCCTGAGCCTGAACCTGAATCTGAATCAAAATTTGAAGGTGCCACTCCAAAGGTAAATCCATAGACTAGCTCTGATGAAGACACATTTCCATATCCTATTCCTCTGAAACTTGCTACACTCTTTGTAGAACCTGATGAGCCTATCATACCTATCCATTTGGTAGAGACTGATAGTGAATCTAATGAGACTACCTTAGTACATCAACTCACATATGACCAATGGAAAGTAGAATTCACTGCCTAATCTTCTCAAGGTGAATGGTACATACCACCTCATTTTCATGAACAGTTTGAAAAAGATCGACTTCAACAAGCCATTAATGTTGCAAGGGGTGAAGATGATGATACAACTAGTGCTAATGGAATTCTCACATCAAGTACTGATTCCCATGAATATGAGTTTCTCTTTGTCTGATGCTACTTTTGATATAGGCATAGATATTGTTCATGAGTATGAAAGAATCCGACGAGTAGGTGAAGGGCCTAGTGTTAGGCCACATGAATTAGACACTACCGATATTAACTTTTCCTTTACTTTTGACGTAGGGTCTCATAGGGATTCAAACACTCCTTTGGATGAGATCACTCTAGGTCTTGAATTTCTCATCAACGCTTTGGATGGTTATACCGTGAATGCAATTGAACTAGTCACTACTTCCCTTTCACTCCACCATCCCAATCTAATAAACTGGAACTCCCCTCCCACATCCAATGAATTCCTAACATTCCAGAATGATTATGATCTATCCTGTTACCTCCATGCTATTGAGCCTGTGATGTCCTCCACTAGCAAAAGTAGTGTCAGCATGACAGAGGCGGATATCAAGTATCCTAGTCAAAAAATTAAAAGAAGAAAAAATAGATGCTCTGATGGTGAAAACCACTTTGTGGCAGTATCAGAGCCTAAAATAGTAAAAATAAAAGATGTATCCAAGGGTGAAAACCTCTCTAAGGAACCCAAGGATGAGATCCTTGATATGCTTCCGAGCCACTTTCAAGAGAGGTCATTAGTACTGATTGAGTTGACACAGCCAGTAAATTTGGGTACAGAGGCTGCTCCACAGATTATTCATCTAGCACAATCATTGTCTACCAAAGAAAAAGAAGAGTTCATGAGCTTCTTTCAGAGAAAGAAAATAAACTTTGCATGGACCTATTCTAACATGCCTGGATTAGAACCCAATCTAATCATGCACCATTTATCCATTGCACCAGGTATCAAACCTATTAAATAGAAGCTGTGAAAGATGCATCCACACGTAGTACTTTTGGTTAAAGCAGAGCTAGAAAAGCTTCTTAAGGTTGGCTTCATAAGAACTATTGATTATGAAGAATGGATTTCAAACATTGTCCCAGTCACTAAACATGATAAATCCATTCGTGTGTGTACATATTTCTGGGATCTCAATAAGGCATGTTCAAAAGATGACTTCCCACTGCCTAATATTGATATGATAGTAGACATGACAATAGGGCATGAGATGTATTCCTTGATGGATGGCTTTTCTGGCTATAATCAAATAAAAATTGTGCAAGAAGATCAAGAAAAGACCGCTTTCACATGTTCCTGGGGAACTTTTTACCGGAATGTCATGCCTTTTGGGCTTAAGAATGCTAGGGAAACATATCAGAGAGCTGTTACTACTATTTTCCATGATATGATGCACAAAAATATGGAGGATTATGTAGATGATACTTCAGCCAAAAGCATGCAGCGAAGAACTCATCTCATAGATTTGGGTCCCATCCTTGACCGCATGGAACAATTTAGTCTCAAACTTAATCCAAAGAAATGTGCTTATGGTGTTACTTCTGGGAAACTCTTGGGTTATATCATTTCAGCTAAAGGCATAGAAGTAGATCCTAAAAAAGTGCAAGCTATTATGGACATGCCTCCACCTAAGAACATTAGTCAAATGAGAGGATTATAGGGAAGACTACAATCTATCTGGTGCTTCATTTCACAGTTGGCCAACAAGTCACAATCATTTACTAAAACTTTGCATAAGAATGTGACCTATGAATGGAATGAGGAATGTGACAAGGGATTCACTCAAATAAAATAGTATCTTGCTAATCCACCAATATTGATGCCTCCTATTCATGGGAAGCCGCTTATACTATACATCTCAGCAGCAAACACATCTTTGGGTGCTCTTCTAGCTCAAGAAGATCAAAACAACAAAGAGATAGCCATATACTATATTAGCAGAACATTGGTTTCCTATGAAATGAATTATTCTGTCATTGAGAAGGCTTGTTTAGTAGTGGTATTTGCTTCTTAGAAGTTGTAGCATTATATGCTAGCTCATACTACAAAGCTTATTGCAAAAATTGATCCATTGAAGTACTTGTTGAGCAAGGCTTCCCTCATGGGTAGGTTAGCAAAATGGGTGATGATACTTAGTGAATTTGACATTGAGTATGTGGAAAGAAAAGCTATTAAGGGACAAGCAATTGCTGATCGACTGGCAAAAGCTCCTTTGAAGGATTACCAACCTTTGAGTATTGAATTCCCAGATGAATCCATCATGCTTCTCACACATCAATATTGGAGCATGTTCTTTGATGGATCATTCACTCAACAAGGATCAGGTGCAGACATTCTATTTATAACACCTCAAAGATACTCATTACCCAAAGCTTACAAATTGCTGTTTCCCTACACCAACAACATTGCTAAATATGAAGCTCTCATTAATGGTATGAAGATAGCCATTGAATGGCATGTGGATGAGCTCAAGGTTTTTGGAGATTCTCAGTTAATCATCAACCAAGTCAATGATGTCTACCAAACAAAAGATGACAAGCTAATACCTTACAAAAGAATGGTGGATGATCTCAAATAGTACTTTGCACACATTTCTTTCTAGAAAATTCCAAGGGCAGACAATAAGGTAGCTGATGCTATGGCCACTCTTGCTTCAATGTTACAAATGCCAAAAAATGACTTCAGACATGAATTCTTGGTGGAGGCATTACACTACCCCGCCTATGATATTCTTGAATCAATGATGATCTATTTAGTCATTGGACATGATTCATCCTGCTACCACCATATCTTTTCCTACCTTCATGACCAGATCATTCCAGACACCTATACTTGGAATGAAAAGCATCACCTAATTTGTACTACTTCACAGTATGTCCTCATAGTGAATGACTTGTATAGACAAGGTCTAGACGGTACTCTACTTAGGTGTCTAGAACCCGATGAGTCCAAACGTGTGCTAGCTGAGGTACATGAAGGTATTTTTGGGTCTCATTCTAGTGGTCTGACATTAGTTCAGAAACTTATTAGAGCTGGTTATTACTGGCTAGACATGGAAAAAGAAACTGTTCAATATGCTAAGACTTGCAAGCAATGCCAATTTCATGGAAATCTGATTCATGCCCCTGCTAAAGAGCTTAGTCCTCTCATCAGTTTCTAGCCATTTCAGCAATGGGCCTTTGATTTGGTAGGTCAGATACATCCTTCTTCTTCAAGAGGACATAAGTTTATCATCACAGCTACTGATTACTTTACCAAGTGGGTTGAGGTAGTGCCTCTAGCTGTAGCTGATGGCAAGACTATTGCTATGTTCATATTGAACTATATCATCTGTAGATATGGTATACCATCATCTATTATCACTGACAATGGGGGACAATTCAAAAATAAGGACCTGACAGATTTATGCACCAAATTCAGAATTATTTAGCATTGGTCATCTATCTATTATCCTCAGGGTAAAGGACAAGAAGAAGCTTCTAATAAGACAATTATGAAAATATTGCACCGAACAGTTCATAAATCTAGTAAGAGATTTGCATCTCTAGATTAATTCATCTTTGTGGGCCTATAGAACAAGTATTTGAACACCAACGGGGGCCACCCCCTTTGCCTTGGTCTATGGAGAAAATGCAGTATTACCTATTGAGGTCAAGATTCCTACATTGCGAACCTCTCTAAGAGGCCTCATCACTAATGAAGAAAATAGAATATCCCATCTTCAAGAGCTTGAGTTACTTGATGAACATTGGAAGGTGGCATTCGATCATCTGAGAGAATACCAAAAGAGGATGTCCAAAGCCTACAATAAGAAAGTCAGACAAAGAGAATTCCAAGTGGGTGATCTCATCCTGAGAGAGAACCCCAAAAATCAGCAGCAACGAGTCCAAAAAGGAAAATTTGAACCAAACTGGCTTGGTCCGTATGTCATTACTGCAACATTTGGGTTTGGTGCTTATTGACTCTCCACCACTGAAGGAGAACAGCTCAAAGAGCCTATCAACACTCTTCACTTGAAGAAATTCTATAGTTGAGACATTCTTGTGTGCTCATGTACATATTTATTGATCCTGAAAATTGCAAAAAAATGTATATTGTCAAAAAATCCTAAAAATTGCAAAATGTCTTGAAAAAATGATCATCTTAGTGAAAACCTAGTTAACATGTGCTTTGATGTATCTATTATCTTGGTGAAAACCTGGTAAATAGGCACCTTGGTAATAATAAAAAAAATACAAAATTTGAAAAAATACAAAAAAAGTCAAAAGATCAAAAATACAAAAAAATGAAATATTCAAAAATACAAAAAAAATTCAAAAATGAGAAAAGTACAAAAAAAATTGAAAAAGAAGAAAAATGTGCCATTGATGAAAACCTGGCAAATAGGTGTCATGGTAGCAAAAATAGAATCTCTGCCAAGATGGTGAAAGCCTAGTAAATAGGTGACTCTTGTTTCCTGAAGCTACATCTCATCTTAGCATCGCTTGGCTCTTAGTTTCCTACTTTAGTTTCCTTGCATTCCTTCTTTAGTTTGCTTTCCCACTTTCCTACTTTTGTTTGTTTCCTACTGTTAGTTCATTCCCTGCTTTGATTCGCCAGCTCATGCACTTTTCCTCAGTTGTCTTCAAGATTTTCCTCGACTCTTCATGGATTGGAATTGGTTCACGCTTGGGGGCATCTTCCTGGTCTAGGGGGCTTTGTCCTATCGCTTTTGGAAGCTTTGTTCGTGCATCAGTCACCAGCGATTCTCACTGCGTCTACCTGCTGGTGCCTAGCTACTTTTGAGATTTCTCTCCTTGAGGATCTCTCGTGTATTAGTTGCTAGTGGTTCCCACTATGCCTGCCTACTAATACCTAGCTCTCATTCAACCTCTCTCCTTCGAGATCTCTTCCTTACATCAGTCACCAGTGGTTCTCACTATGTCTCCCTGCTGATGTTTCGCTAGTATCTTATGATATTTCTCACCCTGAGGATCTCTCTCATATCAGTCACCAGCATTTCTCACTGTGTCTACCTACCGATACTTCATTTAGATTCCTGATATCTTCTTGAGACTTCATCTCTTGCGACGGTCACCAGTGGTTCTCACTGCGTCTTCTTGCTATCGCTATCCCGTTGAGACTTTGAATGATATTTTCTTCCGATTCAACTTCAATCCGCTTGAACACAAATGTAAACTAAAACTAAAACTGAATTTGTGTTCCTTTGAATCATGTTGAGCTTTTCCTTTGCTTGTTGGTTTGTTTTCTTTATCATTTCCCCTCGAGCAAATCTAAGATGTCTTTCTTGACTGAGAAATGCGAAGATTGGGGGCATGATCTTTTCTTGGCTTTCTTTTTGCTAGTTTAGTTCTAATTATCCATTGAATCTACATAAGAGGGGTGTCCATCTATAATAGCCTTCATCTCATTTTGAATGGCCATGTGTACCTCAACTCCTTTTATATGGATGCTTTGGTGAGGTTGGTTCTTCTCCTTGTCTATTTTGAGTGACTTCTTTCTGCTAAAAGTAAAATCGCTAACGCTCGTCCTGCCAAGTGAACGTAAGGGTCACTGCGAGCAATCTTTGGCAAAAGAAGGAATGCTCACGTGTCTAGTGTGTTTGTTCACAAGCAACATTCAGGTCATTCTAGCAATTGTGCTTTGATGCTTATGTTAACTTGCTAAATCAAAAGGAATATGTGTTTAGGTCATTCTGGCTTCTTGTGCCTTAATGCTTACATCTCATTTTGACAAATCTAAGACTTATGTCATGTTCATATTCTCATAATTATAATGTTAGTGAGGATTTTATGGCATCTTGCGATCATCCTGTGCTTAAACAAACTCGATGATGATAAATACGATGAGTCCAACAACCAAGTCCTAGGGTTTGCATCTGCCATTCTAGGCTTGCATCTAGCTTAGGCTTGCATTTTCATTCTAGGCTTGCATTTGAGACTGTGTTTTGGTGCTCTCTTGATTGTCTTCCCCTCAAAGGTTCTCATCTTTTGTCCTGGGTTCACCTTGGCTGCACAAGTGTCCAGTCCTTGCTCTCGATCTTCAAAACATATTCTTCTTGATTAGTACCTGTCATATATTATGACAATCCTACATGAGATTGTTAGTACCCTATACATTACATATCCATTGCATTTCCATTTCATTTCTATTTGCATTCATAAATTCATTTGTATCTACATATACATGTGCATCCATTATAAGCATAACTTAAATCATATATTACACATATGCATACATTCTATCCATCTATCACTGCATTTCACATGGCATATTCATATTCATAAAAGGAAACATGTGCATTTCATACATTCCTATCCATACATCTAAGCATCTAGGAAGCATCTCATAAACATCAACATCAAAGCAATATATCAACAAGTATAATGATATCAAAAACTATCGATCTCATATATATATATCTCGAAACAATGTCATGTACAAAAGAGAAGGTGCTACTCGAGAACAGTATCAAAAATGGGCTACAATATACAAGTATATCAGAATATGCTAGCTTTGCCCAATGTCACCTAGAGGAGGTGGTGGTAGTGGTCTTTGTGGAGGAGGCATCGGCCGCTGTGGAGGTGCTTGTTGTGGAGGTGCCTGCTATGGTGGTGCCTATGGTGGTGCTGGTGGAGGTGCCTATAGAGCTCCAACGTAATCAAAAAATGGTGGCACCTTCTCTAATAGATCTGGAATGACCCCATAGTAAGCTGTATAGTAATAATCTTCCTGAGTAGCCTCATATCTCATCTCAATCCTTGATCATGCCAGCTCCTCCTGTAGCTACCTAATCTTAGCATCCCTATCAGCTACATGGGTCTCCTCCCTGATGACTCAAGTGTGGTAGTCATCTTGCTCCCACTGGACCTATCTCACTCTCTCACGGCTCTTCCTAAGAGCCTCCTGTAGCTGTGGTGTACCTACTCCTACTAGAATATTAGGCATATCAGTGTCATCATTTGGAGGGGCCCGTTGTGATGAACCACCTGTCTGCTACTTGGTGGACCTCTGCTGGGCCCCACTACTCCCAACTCTTGCATTTGAGCCCATGGTCCTGGTAGGGATGCTAGTCTATCCTGATCTAGGCCTCAACACTCTCTACTATTGTCCCTATGGTCCCTGTTGTACAACTTGCTATTGTGCAGGCTGCTGAATCGGTGCCTATTGAATAGGTGGTTGCTGATCTGGTACCTATTGCTACTATGCAGGCTGCTATTGTGCTCCCATACTGATAGGATCAGTGAATCTTAGATGAGGTCGTGCTATAAACTGGTCCCTGTATACAAGCATCACCCCTACATTGGTGACATCCACCATGTAGTCCCATCGTGTAGTTGGAATGTGTGCATCTATCACACATGGCCCTAGATCCAATCTCATGTGCCACCCCTTCTTCTCCTCATCAATGAAGTGGGCATAGGGGTAGTAATGATGTGATATGTCCTACTACCTACCAAAATGGTGCAAGACATGTGTATGCACAAAGTGCTCAATAATAGTAACACTACGTCCAATCAGTGGACCCAAGACAAACATATGAGAAAGCTCTCAACGAGCATCATCCCAGGGCTTAGTGGCAACCCAAGGTCTCCAAATAATAGTTGCCATGTCATCTAGATGTCCTCTCCACTTCTTTGTCTTACCTAGTAGAGGTTGAGTCATCAAACCTACGTACCTATATATGTAAGGCTCCAATGCCTGCCATGTGTCATGGAATATAGGCCTACAAATAGGGACATGCTCCCAAGCCTAGATCTACAAGATGAAGACACCTGTTGCCATCATCCTCATGCTACGATATACTATCTCATGCATCTCATGATACATGTGAGCCAACATACACTCACCCTATCTGAACCTGACAGCTGGCCACTCTAGCATCCTCCGCACATCATACCCCAGCTGCACTCTAGACCATGCTGACCTCAATCTAGAACAAGGGAGCAACTTAGAAACATAGCAAGGACAATGGAAAATGGGTGAGTTCCATCGTGCCTACTGATCAAATCATCCCAGGAAATGGATCGGCCCATCACTAGATCATCCTGGAAGATAGCCCTCAAGGCTACTATACCCTGCCTCGGCTATGTCTCATACTCTACTCGAGTACCATGGATGGGTATCCTTAGGATCCTGTATATATCCTCAGGGGTCACAGTCATCTCCCCCATCAGCAAATGGAAAGTGTTCATCTCCGAATGGAAATGCTCTACGAGTGCACCAAGAAGACTGTGATTTACCCTAATGTCGGGTAAATCATGCAAGAATCCTAGACCAAGTCCCTCAATGTGAGTACTTTGTGCATCTGTCAACCTTTGAACTAATGTAGTGATCACTGGATGATGTGACCTGAATGCGATGTCAAGGAAGTCAACTTGTAAAGTAAGCGACGACATTGGATCAATATCTCAACATGATGGTTTTCAAAACAACAACAACAAATACAACAAGGCATCTATTCTAGACATGATTTTTCGATGCTCTACTTGACTGATTTGATGCAAATTCGACAAATTTTGACAAAGGCATTCAAACTCTATAACAACTTTTCATGTGAGGAAACTGTTCCCTTGCGCGGGCAGGAGAAATTTTGTGCAGGACCAGCTTTCAGCTCGCGCAAGCTTCCAGACAAAGCCCGCATGAAGAAACCCTAACTGATGCGAGGAAACCACTTCCTCGCACAAAAGGAGATCTAAGCCAGTGCAAGGAAACTACTTCCTCACACAAGATTGGAAGAACATGCCCTAAAACTATGCTAGATTATCCTAAATTGACCTAGAGAGTGGTACAAATTGAAATACAAAGAGGTTTATCGACTACTCACAGGTGCATCATACTCTGGTGGCTGAGCGTGTCATCAAGAGCACTCAAATCAATGCATATGTAGTGGAAGACCCTCCATTTCTCTCTCAAAGCTCAAAATTAGCAAGAAGACAAAGTGAATAATGACTTGAAAATGACCCCTCTAGGCCTTATATAGCTTTTGACCTAATTTTCAAAAGTGCTCCATTTTGCACAAAAATTGCACCCTTGGCTAAATCGAGTGCTCTAAATCCATTTTTGGGATCGAAATCAAAATTTGACATCTCTAGATAGCTCAAAATTGCATTTTAAATTCTAAGACCCTGTGGGATCAGATGCTTGTGCAGTCAGTCTTCTAGTGTCATCTTCCTACCATATCCTCATCTTTGCATCATATTCTCAAGATCTTTTCTCTTTTCATCAAAGTCAACTCTAGTCAAATTTTGTCAACCATGGTCAAACTTGGTCAGCAAGACCTCTGCTTTACTCTGATTTTCTTTTGCAACTTCTCACATCTAGTTTGATTGCTTCTGCTTTGCAACCTCTTGTTGTCAATCATCCTAATATGTCATCTTTCAATTTCGCTCCTGAGGAGGTAGGATGATTGCATCATTTTGAATCTTATCAAACCAATTCTTGAATCAGTCTGATCTGAATCATCAGTTCTCATTGCTAGGGGCATCTTGGTGCCTCGTATCTTACTATCTGGTCATCTATCTTTTAGGTATCTGAGCAATCTAACTCAGATCCTCGGGAATCAAGCTTCATTCTGGAGATGGTTGTCAAAATCTTTTAGGTATTGGGGCAATCTAAACCTGATTCTTGGGAGTCAAGCTTCATTGTAGAGATGGCTCTCAAAATCTCTCTTAGACCGTTATCTAGGCAATCTAACCCAGGTCTTGGAGGGCTAAGCTTCGTATTAGGGAAATCTAGCCCTGATTCTAGAGACAGTCCTAAGTTTGCATCTGAAACTCATTCTGGGCATTAGGGAAATCTAACCCTGATTCTCATCCTCTCTCAAGACCATTGTCTTTGCAATCTAACTTAGACTTCAAAAAATCATGCTTTGATCTATCCGGTGTCTTGGCAACCTAACCTAGACTTTCAAATTTCTCATCATCTGTCACTTTAGACTATTCTTTGAATCAACGCACTGTTCACACATAAATTCAAAGAGGGGCAAATGTAATACCCTAAAATTGACACCTTATAAATCCAATCAATTTTGGTGCATTTTCATCAATTTTACATCTTCAAAGTCCTACTTTGCTAGGCAATTTTCTCTCTCCTACCTGACTTAATTTGACTTGATGTCAATTGCAAAAAATCCTAAATTGCATTAATCAAACATTAAAATTAATTCCTAAAGTCTTCAACTTTTATTAGCTAAATTACCCCTATGATAAATTAATTTAATTCTAAAGTCCTAAGTGCTTTAAATTAAATTAAACCCACCCCACTTGGCTAATATACATAAAAAAGGATTAATAATTACTTGTTATTTGAATGGACACTCCTATTTGAATTAATAATTCACAATATTCGAAAGGTCACCCTGTGTGGCAATTTCCATTCTTTTAATTAAGTAATTCATGTCTTTTTGTCTCAAATGGGAATGAAGAGTCAGGAGTTTCAAATCAAGAACCTCTTCATTCTCTCCCCAGACTTGTTTATTTAATGGACCTCATTTCTTCATTCGAAAGAGAGAAATTTTTGAGTAACTAAACTATAGCATTTTTTTGTCTCAATTTCATTATTTCAAAGCTTTATTGCATAATTAACTTAATCTCATTTTAGCTTAATATTGTACTTTCATTATAATTATTTTATCTACTTGCTCATTTAGTTTAATCTCATCTTTATTTCAAGTTCTTAGAGTAAATTTGCATTTCATATTTTCTTCCAAAGCTATTTAGATTAATATCATATTTCCTTCAAAGCATTTTAGACTAAATTGCACTCATTCTAGTTTAATTTCAATTTGTTTACCTTCATAGCTTTTCAAATCCTCCATTGTAGAACTGGTCTTATGGTTGTTGGCTCTCGTTCTGAGAGTAATTAAACACCCTGTCTACATAGGAGGCAACAGGTCGCTTCACCATGGATTTCAGATTGAGTAATTCACACTCTCTCTCATAACTTGATCACATGAGTAATGACTATGTTGGGTGTGTAGTTGGATTAGAGGTCCACATTCAACAACATACAATTACTAGATTTTCAAATGCTCCAATGCCACAATTTAAGGGAAAATATTCACTAGTTTGAGGCTTACCTTTCCTTGTAGCTAGCATAAGCTAGGGGCATTTTTTAGTGATTTTTGTCATTTTTAACATTACCTTGGCTATAGTTCCTTTCCAATGTGCTTTTATTCGAACAAAGTTAGTCAACAAAAACAACAACAATGAAGGAAACCAAAATGAATTTGAAGAAGCAAAGTTTGAATTGAATCTTAAAGCCTTATTTGCAAATTTTAAGAAAAACTTGAACTAAGGTGAGAAAATCCAATTAAGTGATATAAACTTTGTTTTATAAGCTTCTACAATTTTAAGGTAGTTCTCATAAACCTGATTTTCTTCTCTTGTGATTCCTCAAGAACCGATTTGATATGCACAAAGTTCTCCCTCTTGATTTTCTTAGCCAAAGCCTTCCCTTCTTGGTTAAATCTACTCTCTAGTTTCCTCGCTTTTCGGTGATCATACATCTTGCAGAATCAAATAAATCATTTTACCACAGTCAAATTATGCAGATTAACAATTTATGCAAAAGCGCTCCTGAAATTCTTAAAAGCGCTATTTGATTTCTTAAAAAGCCCTGCTAATCTGATTAAAAGCGTTGTTTTAACTCTGTCAGAAAACTCAAAAGCACACAAATAACTATTGAAAGCACTGCTGAATTTATCAAAGGTGGTAAAAGCACTTAGTAAAATATCAGAAGTTCTCAGAGGTTAGGGAAAATGCGTTGTAAATCCGTGCAAAAGCACTGTTAGAATGATAGACAGAGAATAGAAAGTGTGAAAGCGTCGTGGATCAACACAAAGGTGCACTAATTTGTCGTGAAAGCGTCGAAACAGTGCTTGAAAGATCTATTTTATCTGTCAAAAGCGCCGTTTAATCTACAAAAAGAGATGTTTCCAGAAAAACCTGAGAGTTAAACATGTGCAAATTTGATAAAAATGAGATAAATCCAAGCATTTAGTAAAGTGAAGCATTCTACCCCACGGTGGGCACCGTTTTGTGCACAAGAAAAAGTACTTTCATAGAATTAGTATTGACAATAAATGAAATAGAAACTAAATAAACCACAATATAACAACTATTTAGCAAATGAAAGATCAATTGAGCATCCTATGACTCTCTATCTAAGAGTGTTAATGTGACGCTCTCAGCAAACTACCATTAATGACAGTCCTAGAATGAGAAATGATAAAGATTAAGCTAAAGCTAACAATTAGATCAAATTGAATGCTAATTAAGCTCTTAAAATGTCTTTCTAGCTATAAAATGTAAGAGGTTCAATGGAATTCTCATATGTGTGGTTATGAATTATGAGGATTTTGGTCTTCCTTTTATAGATTTTCCCAATGGTAGGGGGTGTAGTGTAGTTGATCATGATTAAGCCTTGGTTGAGTCTTTGGTTCCACCCTTTGGAGACAATGCAAAGTTTGTGTCCTCAAAGTTTGGGGCAAGTAAACAAGATCAATGGACAAGATTCTCTTTCACTTTGAGTGATTGAGATTGAATTTGACTTGATCCATTTGAATACCTTTCCTCAAATCCTATTGGTTGATTGAATTTCCTCCCTTTGTGGTTGTTGAGAGAAATTAGGATTTATTAATTGATTTAAATTGATTTGTTTAGCCATGCACCCCTTGAATGGGTTGAATTTGATTTAATCCAAACTATACAATTAATTGATTTAATTGCACTTTGATTAAAACACTCTCAATTTTGATTTATCTCAAATTAAGACCCGATTTTAATTTTGATTGGCTAATTATGCATTGTGATTCAATTACTTCAATTTTGTCATGGATTTGCTTTGATTTATCATTTAATTGTCTTTGTCCATTTTTAGGTGATTACAATTTCCTTCCAATTCATTGTTTGAGAGATCTATGGATGTGAGAGTGGAAAGAATATATTGGTAGTGCTGATTTGTACCTTTTAAAGTCATATCCAATCCATCTTGATATAATTTTCCTCTCAAATAATAAGTGGACAATACAAAACTATTTTGACTTTCATTTGTCATTTCTTGAAGGAATACAATTGTGTGCATAATCGAGCCTGAGATATGATTGGAAGAAAGGAGCAAGATTTGGAGGTGCTTTAGTTGACCTATCTCTAAAGGAATATTGGCTATGAAATTGTTCTCCTTCATCACCAACACTCTTAGCTCTGAAAGATTCCCAATTAATATTGGTATTTCACCTCCAAACGAATTGTTTCCAATATCAAGAACCTCTAGCTTTGAACAATTTCTTTTGAAGGAAACCATTCAAATCATTAATATGATCAACCAATGATTATTATTCACTTTAGCTTATTGAACTCATGTGGTCAACCTCCCTCCAAACTATTATTTCCCAAATTTAAGACAAGGGAAGAACAATTGGACAAGATTGCAGGGATCACTCCTGTTATGTTGTTGTTTGCAAGATTTAACATTCTGAGATAAGATAATTCACCCAGGCTTGGAGGAATATTTCCATTGAACAAATTATCATTGAGCATCACTATTGAGATCAAAGAATACCACATTGATGAGATGTAGCCACTCAATCTGTTTCTAGACACATCCATGTTAAAAGTATTTGAGGAGAGGCTTCCTTCAAGATGATTTCCTGAGAGATTTAGACTAAACAACATAGGATTGGTCTCCCATATCCAAGAGGGAATTACACCCAAAAGAACAACATTACTTAATGTTAGATGTATTAGAAAGAGATATGTCCTATCAATTTTCCACAAAATTTGTGATAAGATCGACCTTTCTTGCAAACACTGTTATAATTTGACAAGTTTGTCTGAAATCTCTTCCTTTTGCAAAGATAAATATCCGAAACGTTTTCTTCTGTCAATTTTACACACAATGCCAGACTATTTTTGTGTTGATGTTCGTTGAACTACTTTCCGTCAATTTTCCACACAACATCAGACTTTTGGGTTTCCTTCTGTCAACTTTCCACATGATAACAGACTTTTGGACATTGATAAGATCTGCCTTTCTTATGAAGACTGTATTTGATCTAACAAGTTTCTCTTAAATTTCTTCGTTCTGCAAATTAAATGTTCTAAATTTTTTCTTCTCAAAGTTTTCCACACAATGTCATACTTTTATGTGTTGACGTTTACTGAAGTGACCGAACTTTCCAACGCTTGATTTTTATTCTGAAAATTTTCCATAGAATAGCAGACTTTTTCGGACATTGACGTTGATTTTTCCCTACTTTATTAACTGAGTTACTGAGTATGTCAGAAATATTTCATTTTTTCTTTCGATGATTATGGCTAGACAGCTAATATTTTCCCTTGCATTCCACACTTGTTACTTTGCATCAAATTTGACCACATCCCCAGATGCTCCCTATTTTGACAACTATTATTCAGATCGGATTCAAAATGATTACTTAGCCCAGTGTCCCCTATCTGCTCCTGCTTTGTAAGTTTATTTTATAATATGTATGATATATATGTTATTTTATAATATATATGTTTTTATTTTAGAATTTTGGAACTTAGAAATTTGTAGAATCTTTTTCTATATTATTAATTTATAATTATTCTTAAAAATTGGCATTCGGTTTTTTTCTTAGCATGTAAAATAAGAGACATGAAAATGATTAATATATCATAAAAAAATCATATAACATCTTTTCTTTAAAATAAAATAATAAATAAATGTTGAGCATGCTCTCAACCAAATATTCACATTTCTCAATCTTAATATAAAAAAATAATGATGTAAACATATTTAATACCTTTTTAATGATGTAATTCTTTCTACATCTGAATTCTTGTTGAAAACATGTGTTGTATTTTTGGTATCATTTTCTATCAACTCATCCTAAGTTTAGATTTGTATTTATTTACTTTTTAACATTTTAGACTCTATTTTATGAACATTCAAAGAAACTGACATTTTATTCATTTTCAAAAATATTACAGAAAACCATGCTCAACTTTTTGTTTCCCAATATGTCCTCACTTTGGAAATTAGTTATAAAAAAAAATTGTTAAAAAATATTTTAAAAATCAAGTATAAACTATGTGATGTTAGCTAAATTTTTTTTGGCTAAATAAGGGGCCATAGCTGAGAGATTATATTATTAAAAATAAGTAACTATAGCTACAAATATATAAAAATAGGAGAAAAGAACCTCCAAAAAATCAGAAAAATCATAGTCATGACATACTTTATGTTAAAGATATTTTTTAAATAGTTAAAAAAATTAAGATTTTAGAGCATATGCATAAAAATGTGGCAATTTTAAAATCAATAAAATTTAATCTTAGATGACAATTTGAAGAAAAAGATTCTCAAATTTTAAAGATGCAACAAGAACAAAGTCATAATGCTTAAATCTACTTTCTTAAGTGTTTTATAAATCTATTTTTTGAAGTAATTTATAGAAAGGTGGAGATTAAAAGATCCAAATAGGACAAATACACGAAGTGTCCTAATTATTGTTATAAACATATATTATAATGACCTAGCTTTTGTTAGAAAAATATAATATAGTGTCTATGCTCTCCCCATAAAATATTGACTATTTTTAAGTATTTCAAAAATTACTTGGTGAGAAATTATCTAACATTATGCATTTTGATCTAGGAGTTAAAAAATCGAGGGTAAGAAATTTCAATTGTTGAGACAATACGAAGAAATGACATGAGCACTACAATTGAGGCCACAAATAGGAGACATCATACCCTTTATGCTATGAATTTTGAAAGTGGGAATATCCTAAAAATAAATTTTAAGAAAATGCAAGATCTCCCTATTTTTTTAAAAACTAATCAAAAGTTAATTTTCTAAATGTATATAGAATAGAATATAGAATGTAAATATAAAATTTATTTTGACTTTCAATTAATTGATTAAAAAATAATTAATATGTAAAAAATAATACATATAGGTTTTTGACAACAAAAAAGATGACATTGACAAAATAAATTTTAAATCAAAATCTTAATGGATTGGAAAAGTAAAAAGAAATGGTTAGAAAGGTAAGAGAAAGCTTGATATTATTGTATCATGTTTTATATCAATGTTAAAAAAACATGAAAACTTAATGGATAGCATTCTCAAAATTTAGGTATTTTTCTATATTCTAGAAAAAAAATGTCTTTAGGAATTGGCAACAAAATGTCATCCCTAAAGGTTAGAAATATCAAAAGAAACAAAGAATACATGCACATTTCTTTGTAATTAAGAAAAATGGACATAGCTATATGAACCTATGATTAAGAGCATGTTGAGTTAATCAATATGTTGTAGGGTAAAAGTTAGAGTCTATCATTCTTTTACTAAATATGTTTAATTTGTGTATCTAAACTAAAATCAAATAGTTTTGTAATTAAAACACTTACTGTTGGAGATTTGCTAGCAAGCCAGATTGTTGATTGTATGTTTGTCATTGATGACAACATATGGTAAGTAGCATGCGTGGAAGCTTGGTGGAGAGAGCTTTGAGCATATGTTACATGGATATGTTATTGGCATTATATCATGGACGCATAGGTTGATTATGAGTACAGATAGTTGTGTAGGAGTTTATGTCAGTAGTGTTCCTAACAGAGTTACAGACATAGATCGGTATGAGATTCACAGTACGGTTATCATGGAGCCTTGCGCGTTTATATGTATGTTGTAGACATATGTATGAATCTATGTTCATGGGCACAGAGCCTGATATGCAACATAAATTAAGTTATGATGATTCACAACTGACAGTTACAGTTTCCTAAGTTTTTCCAAAGGAGCCGACAGAGATTATATTAGTAAAGGAGTTGCGCCTATCATTTTGGTATGCATGCTTGGATCCATGTTTTCTAGAGTTTTAAGAATGTTTGGTTAAGAGTCCCTGACGTAATTCAACATGAGGAGAAAGTATCAGTTATTTTGGTGGAGCTGACAGTGTGAAGTAACATGTTCACTCATATTGAGTTGGACAAGTCCTAGTTCATGTTGCATGCTTAGCAGAGCCAACAAAGATGTTATTGGAGAGTTTTATCATTTATCTGATATGATTTCAAGATGGTTCTAATATGCCAACTTGATTATATCATCTAGAGGAAAGATACTTATAGGTAGTCATTTGTGATTGCTAAGTATGGTTTAGAGATGAAAGATAAGAGCAGAGCAGAGAGTGCGAAGTGTTGAGCCATCAGAAGAAGGTCTATGTGACATAATAGAAAGTATATGCTATTCATTGGAACAGATCAAGATAGTAGGTCTATGCGTAGTTCACCAAGATCCAGATATAGTGTGTATCTGTTAAACATAAGGTTGCAGCCTTCACCCCTTTGAGTAGTGTGCTCTTGGACAATGTGTCCTCACCCCTAATAGGGTTAATTGTAAAAGACTAGACTAACAGGGTCTGACCCTTGATCAAGTCACTGTACTTATTGCATTGTAAAGATCAACTCCTAAAAGGGTTGTAAGATCTTCTAACAGTGATCATAATACATTAGTGCAGTTCTTAGTGGGTGTCAATTCCCACCAAGGTTTTTACCTATTTGGGTTTTCCTGTAACCAAAATTGTGGTGTTGTGTTAAGTGTTCCTTCATTGTCTTTATGCTTAATATTATTACATACTTAATTGGATAAAGAATTGAAACTTGTAGATAACTGATTCACCCCCCCCTCTCAGTTATCTCTTGGGACTATTCCTAACAATTGGTATCAGAGCCAAGTGCCTCGTTGAGAAAGTTTAATAGCTTGAGGTTGATCAAATGGTATTCTTTAGAAAAGAAAGTGCTAAGTTTGATGGAGAGAACTATCTTGATTGGAAGAACAAGATGATGACACATTTGCAGTACATCGCCTTTTAGATTTTTGAGGTAGCTACTAAAGAAACTGAGATTCCTTCTTTATTAGATCTTGATAAGGAAGATGCAACTCTTAAGCAAAAAGAGTTGTTCACTTCAAATGCTATTGCCAAAAAAGCCCTCATCAGTGCCTTATCTGACAATGAATTTTCAGAAATCAAGAAGCTAGATAAAGCCTACAAGATTTGGAAGTATCTAGAAGACATGTTTGAAGGGGACATCCAAGCCAAGAATGCGCGCAAAAAAAATGGAAGAAAAAGTATAATACATTGGAGATGCTACCCAAAGAGAGCATTAGAGCCTATAATCAAAGGATTAATGAAGCAGTTTAACGAATTAGAAACAATGGTGGAGAGATTTCCAAAGAAGACATCATGGATAAGTTGATGACTATTTTGACACTAGAATAAGAGAACAAGATAAACATCTTGGAAGAGACTATACCATTCTCAAAAGAATTCAGGAGAGAGACATTAATCAACAAGATTTCAGCCTTTGAGATATCAAGTTTGAAATAGAACCTAAAAGTGAGACAACCTTCAAAGCTTCAGTCCATGGTAAGAAATCCTCGAACACCTATGGTAATTTTGATGATGATGATGAAGAAAAAACACTAGATGATTTCATTTCTATGATTGCTAAAAGAGAAAATAAAGGAAAAGGAAAGTATGAAGGTCAATTACCATTCAAATTCTTTTCATGTAATAAGATTGGTCACTTTGCATCTAAGTTTCCTACAAGAGTTAAGAAGTTAAAAAATAACTACAAGCCTAAGTATACAAAGGAATGTAACTATGCTGGAGATGGAGTATCAAATGAAGAATTAGCAGAGGATGAAATTGGATTCATTTCTCTTGAAGATGAAAATAATGCACAAGAGTTGGCACTAATTTTACAAGCTGACATCAGGACAGATTGGATCATTAACAATGGTTTCTCACATCACATGACAGGAGACAAAGATAGATTTGTACATTTGGATAGGTACAAAGGGGGAATGGTTAGATTTGGTGACAACACTCCTAAACCTATCATAGGTAGAGGAGCCATCACCTAGGATGGAAAGAACAACACTAATGATGTTCTTTATGTTGATGGTTTACAACATAACCTATTGAGTGTTAGACAATTTCTTGACAAAGGTTACTGGTTGGAGTTAAAAGATAAAAAATGCATCATTGATAACAAAGAAGGAAAAATGATTGCATCAGGTTCAAAAACTAAAGGTAATATTTTTTCAGCTTAATCCTGAAGCAAGTTGTTTTGTTGCTAAAGTAGATGACAGTTGGTTATGGTACAAAAGACTATGTCATATCAATTTTGATAACATAGTAAAGATAAGTAATGTAAAGGAAGTAATAGATCTTCCTAGCATTGCAAAACTAGTTAATGCAATATGTAAGGAATGTGTGATGGGAAAGGATGTAAGGAACTCATTCAAAAGAAAGCACAATTCAGCAGAGAACAAGTTGGATCTGATTCATACAGACCTATGTGGATCAACTCAAACAAGATCATACTATGGTGAAAGGTATTTCATTTTGTTTGTTGATGATTATTCTATAATGATGTGGGTTGCATTCTTAAAGGGAAAATGAGAAGCATTTGACAAGTTCAAAATATTCAAAGCTAAGGTTGAAAATGAGTCTAGATTGAAGATTAAATGTATGAGATAGAATAGAGGAGGATAATTCACCTTTGATAGATTTTATGAGTACTACGAAGAACATGGGATAAAGAGACAACTAAGTGCCCCTAGAACCCCTCAATAAAATGGAATTGTAGGGAGAAGGAATAGGACAATTCTTGACACAATGCGCACCATCATGATTGAAGGAAAGGTCACACACACCTATTGGAGAGATGCAGTCAATATAGCAGACTACACTATCAATAGAATTCAACTGAGGCCAGGCGCAGACAAGACACCCTATGAGCTATGGTTTGGGAATGTAGCTACAATGAAATACTTTAGAATCTTTGGAAGCAAGTGCTACATCAAGAGAGATGAAGCAATTGGCAAGTTTGATGCAAGAAGTGATGAAGGTATTTTTCTTGGTTACTCTACTAAAAGAAAAGCTTATAGATGTTTTAATCTAAGATTGAAGAAGATCATTGAAAGTGCTCATGTTAATATTGATGAGAAGTTTATGATTTAAGAGAGATACCATGATTATGCACCTATGATTGAAGAAGAACCTAGACCTACTAGTAGTGAAGCATTTGTTGAAGAAATGTTTGACAGCATAGATGTTTTATTCAATGACCCTGAAACAAGTGAAGAAGAAACACAAAAGGTAGATGAAAAATTCACACCTAATGTTCCTAAATTCACATCTAGATATCATTCAAAGGAAGACAACATTGGAGACGAGAGTAGCAAAGTCATGACAAGATCAAAAGCAAAGAATTCCACACCAAATGAAGAGGTATGTTTACTATCACAGATTGAGCCCTTAAGTGTTGAAGATGCATGTAATGATTCAGATTGGCATGAAGTAATGAAAGAAGAGATAGATCAGATAATTAAGAATGAATACATGGGAATTGGTCCCTAGTCCTAGTGATAAGAATGTGATTGGAACCAAGTGGATATTCAGAAATAAGATGAATGAAGATGGAACAGTAGTAAGAAATAAAGCTAGATTAGTATGTAAAGTGTATGCGCAAAGAGAAGGAATTGATTATTCAGATACATTTTCCCCTGTAAGCATATTGGAAGCCATAAAGTTGTTTCTAGCTTATGCTACATTCAAAAACTTTAAGGTATACCAAATGGATGTTAAGTCAGCATTCCTGAATGGAGAGTTGAAGGAAGAAGTTTACATAGAGCAGCCTAAAGGATTCACCTTATCAAACAGACCTGATATGGTATGCAGATTGAAGAAAGCCCTCTATGGACTTAAGAAAGCCCCTAGAGAATGGTATGAAATACTTCATGGGTACTAGATTAAGATTGGATTCAAGAAAGGAGCAGCAGATTGTAACTTATTCATAACAGAGACATTTGATGGATTATTGTTAGTTTCTATATTTGTTGATGACATTATATTTGGTGGTAATGATAAGCTTAGAGAAGAATTTTCTAAGGAGATGCAGAGAGAATTTGAAATGAGCATGATTAGTCCTATCAAGTACTTTTTGGGATTGAATGTGTAGCAGAAAGACAAAGGTATATTCATAAATCAGACTAAGTATGTGAAAGAGATCTTGAAGACATTCAAGATGGATGATTGCAAGCTAGTAAGTACCCCTATGATAACAAGATGCAAGCTTTCAAAAAAAGATGATTCACCAGCAGTCACTAGTACATTTGAGGTCAAATTTTGATGGCCATTTGTCAGAATTGCAATGCTCATTTTTCAGTATGTCGAGACATGTGTCCGTCACTATTTTTGCATTGGAAATTGTGATGGAAGAGACATCCGTCAGTTTACTGACACACAATTACGTCGGAAACTTGCAAATGATAACAACTTTGTTATGGCATTTCCTACGGTCCTTCTATCAGAATTACAACACAAAGACCTATCAGAAATATATAATCATTGTCGGAACTAATTGTCGAAAAGATATCCTTTTCAACATTAGAACTGTTGGTATAGTGATAGATCTACAACCACCTTCCGACAGATAAACCCGTCGGTGACATAGGATTACTGTCAGAATAGTCTATCAAAAATTGCATCTCTACAACATTTTAACTGTCAGAAGAGCGATGGTAGGGTAGCATATCTCCGACAGGTTCCCCTGTCAGACGTATAACATTATTTTCACAATAATTGTCGTAAAGTATTTTTCTCTGACGGGAAATGATGTCAGATGTATAGCACTGCTGTTGGAATGAATTATAAAGTGTCAAAAAATTGACAGATATGCACATTAAAGATAACACATCTCAAGAGACCATAATAGGTTGTCTCTTTCTTTGGTCTATATTATTGACAGAATGTTTTACCTTTCATTAGCTCTCATCAAATCCAAGGATTTGAAAGAATTTAATAGAATATTTTCATGACAACGTATATTATTTAAGTTGACGTTGCATGAATTTATCTACTTCACGCACTTGTAGACTATGAGGACTATGATAAAGAAGCATGGCCATGGGAGGAGATGCTTCTTTATCACCGTCCTCATAGTCTACAAGTGCACGAAGTAGATAAATTCATGCAATGTCAACTTAAATAATATACGTTGTCATGAAAATATTCTATTAAATTCTTTCAAATCCCCGGATTTGATGAGCTAATGAAAGGTAAAACATTTTGTCAATAATATAGACCGAAGAAAGAGACAACCTATGATTGATGCAGAGTGGTTAGCAGAAGTGGTGGAAATAATGTAAATGTCTCTTCAATAGTACCTTAACCCCACTATCCCTTTAGGCTCACTCAAGGCTAGTTACCCACAAATGACTTGACTTGACTTCCAAATGCCCAAGATAGGTGTCAATGGTGTAGACAAGGTATATTCAATATGATTCAACCACTTTTAAGTGTCTATGCAATATCTATTGCCTAAAACTCTCAAAATCGCCTTCTAGCCCTATGAGCCCCAATTAGCCCTGCTAGACCAGTTTTCTCCCTTTCTCTCTGACTTTTCCCAAAAGACTTGCCAAAAAAATTACACTTTTAGATACCCTTTTCAGGGTTACACAACATACTCAAATTTCAAAGGTGACTCCTTTGGATCAGTTTCAACATCCTTCACAAGGTACCCTCTAAATGGCATAAAAAACAAGCATTTAACAAAGCAACTATCCTTTCCTCTTATCCCCAACACTCCAAATCTTTAACACAGTTATAATATGGCATAAAATGATAGAATCTCAAAGATTTCAGACTTACTCCACACAAAACACTTAAAAGCCTCATTCAATGGCTTCAAACCCTTATTACATGAGGGTTTCTTCAATGTCTTGTTTCTGCACACTTCCTGGCCTAAAAGATAGTTGATTCACCATTAATAGATCAATATAAGATGGTCCAAATGTTCAGACATCCACCTCATTCGAGCCAAATGCTCACTGTTATACTGTACCTGTCAATTCACTAGTTTCTCTTCACAGTTTCATGAAGAATAGTCTGCAAACAAACTTATTCCTGTATTTAAAAAATTAGATGACTATTATACATGTTAGATAAACACATCCCATGAAGTCAGGGCCCTTTAGATTTCATGGGATGGTTGCATCTTGAAGAAAACTAGGACTGTTGCAAAGATACACAGAAAATAAGGTCTAAGAGATATGCAAAACGTCTAAACCCTCAACACAGGGTATATCAAATACATTCAAAGTAAATAAGGAATGGAAATGACTCTTAATACATCTTCCTTTTTCCCAAAATGAATAAACACATAAATTTTGCAGAGATCTAATACTTAATTTGCAGAAAAAGGTATTCTCTGTTATTGCCTTTAACCAGTCCGTACATTCCAGGTTTTTTCCTCTCCACTGCCCGTACAATGAATGTCTTGGTCTTTTAATAGACCTCCCTTACCTATCCTAACCAACTCTAAATGGTAGTTGGAAGGTTTACATTAGCATAAAATAAACAAATAAGACTTTCCTCTCCAAAATGGGATATAACCGTTGGTTTTCAAATTTTGAATTTCTAGACTATGTTTTAATGCACTTTATGCATTGTTTCAAATTGCTAACTTGCCCACCGACCTAAGACTGATCATATAGACTTATTCAATCCCTATAAACATGAGATAACTTAAAACTATTCCTATATGACCATTATATGATAGTTGGTCATTTATTACATTACTTACATGGTTTTGCCATTTATTACATTGTTTTACCAATCATTACATTACATGCCCTTTTGCATAGTTCAATAGTGCTAATTGACTCCTTTGGATGCCATGTCATCCTCCTTGACCCTTGGTGTGCTCCTGGGCTTTGGTGCTCTTCTGGATGCCCCTGCATCAAACTCCCCAAGACAAAAAAAAATCCAAGTCCCTTGGATTGGTCTTCTTTCTCCTCTTCCAATTGGTCATGACTTCATGCCATTCTATCCTAATGTTCTCTTTGCTCCAACTCTTCAGGTACCTGCAACCATCCTTGTTGTACCAATGTACCTCATGTGAACAAATGCAAGAAACTTCAGGATGCTTGGACATTTCATCATAGGACAAAAGAACACAAGGTTCCTGCAACAAAACCAAGATGTTAGCAAAATCAAAATATGTCTCTTCTCCCTTTATCCATAATGACCTTGCTACTTGTTCAACCTTCCTCCTTCCTTCTTCATTCCTCCTCATTTCATTCCACATGTCCATCTTGTCTTGGCTATTAATAGTGTTTTCAAGAGACACACTGTCCCATACCATACTGTCACACACATCAATACATTGCCCCACTGCTCTGTCATACCATAGACAAATGATAGGAGGTATCTCATCAAATTCAGGTTTCCATCCTCTGCCCAAACCTACATGGCACTGCCCTTCCAACTTCTTTAGGACCCAACCAACATATTGACTATCACCTATCAATATTCTGTCACACATATTAAGATGCTGCTTCACTACCTTGTTATAGTATACCCAAAGAAGCAAACGCATTTTATCAAATTCATAGGCTCTGTCTCTACCACAATCTACCTGAAACTGTCCTCTCAATATCTCCACAGCCCAAACAAAGTACTGACTGTCACCAACAGTGGTAAACTCTGCAGAACCAAGTGCACTCTGTCCTGTACTGTACCCTGTCACAATGTGGCTGCTGTCTTTTGTATCAAACAAATTATTCATTAACTCTCCACTGTTTAGGACCTCTCCCATTAGTTCCAAGTCCTTATTACTTTCAAAGGCCAGTTGACTATCTTCTTGTTTATCTGTCATCACAGAAAACTGCCAATCACTGTCCTCTTGACTGTCCTTATTCATTGTCACAACAAGTGCTGCTCTGTCCTGCTGTTGTACATTGCAACCATTCAATTCAAACTTGTTATTATCAGTACCCTCCTCTATACTATTCTTAGTCTCCTTCTTTATCACATTTTCAATTACCTTTTGCAACCTTTCTTGTACTGTCATTGTCATTCTCCTCATTCTCCTTTTCACTGTCCATCTTCTTCTTTTCAGTATCTTCTTTACAGGTTTCAGTACCTTCTTTATAGTCTCCATTAAATAGCATCTACCCACTATCATTGGGTATCTATCAACATCATAATCTCCATGTTTATGCTGTCCTAGCATCCAGTCATTCAAAAACATTTGATACACTCCATTTTTGTTGTTATCTCTGACTTGTCTTGCAAGTCCATCATCTTGTCTTCTCAAGGCAACTTCTTTGCCCACATTTTCCTTCTCATCAACCTCAGTGTTCTCATTCCCTAGCCTTCCCTCTAGGCTTTTCTCAGTATTGTTTTCTATAGGGTCTACAATCCCAACCAAGGACTTTTCATTCCTTGTCATCTTGCCTTCTTCCTTTTCAAGGGTACACTGCCTAGTACCTTGCCTTTTCTCAACTCTTCCTTTCTTCATTGCTGTTAGTGGTCTTTTCATATGCCATCTCAGTTTCTTTTTCATCTTTAGACTCCAACTAGTTTCCTTTTCAAGCTTCTCCCTCATTTTTCTAATTTTTTCTTCACCTTCTTGTATAGCCTTTCCCAAACATAATAGCATCTCCTTTATCTCTCTTATTTCTTCATAAGTCTTCATTTCAATTTCTTTCTTCATTGTCACCAACCTTTTATCAGAGAAAATCAAACCACACTTCCCCACAAAGAACTCTTCTGAATACTCCAATGCACCTTCAACTCTAGGACGCTCTAGGAGGGATTAAGCACTCCAAGGTTTCAACAGAGGGACCAGCACCTTGGTGATAACAAAAGACTCCTAAATGAAGAAATGTACAACCTATTAACCCCAAAGAGATCTTTTCTGATGCTTTGATACCACTTGATGCAGAGTGGTTAGCAGAAGTGGTGGAAATAATGTAAATGTCTCTTCAATAGTACCTTAACCCCACTATCCCTTTAGGCTCACTCAAGGCTAGTTACCCACAAATGACTTGACTTGACTTCCAAATGCCCAAGATAGGTGTCAATGGTGTAGACAAGGTATATTCAATATGATTCAACCACTTTTAAGTGTCTATGCAATATCTATTGCCTAAAACTCTCAAAATCGCCTTCTAGCCCTATGAGCCCCAATTAGCCCTGCTAGACCAGTTTTCTCCCTTTCTCTCTGACTTTTCCCAAAAGACTTGCCAAAAAAATTACACTTTTAGATACCCTTTTCAGGGTTACACAACATACTCAAATTTCAAAGGTGACTCCTTTGGATCAGTTTCAACATCCTTCACAAGGTACCCTCTAAATGGCATAAAAAACAAGCATTTAACAAAGCAACTATCCTTTCCTCTTATCCCCAACACTCCAAATCTTTAACACAGTTATAATATGGCATAAAATGATAGAATCTCAAAGATTTCAGACTTACTCCACACAAAACACTTAAAAGCCTCATTCAATGGCTTCAAACCCTTATTACATGAGGGTTTCTTCAATGTCTTGTTTCTGCACACTTCCTGGCCTAAAAGATAGTTGATTCACCATTAATAGATCAATATAAGATGGTCCAAATGTTCAGACATCCACCTCATTCAAGCCAAATGCTCACTGTTATACTGTACCTGTCAATTCACTAGTTTCTCTTCACAGTTTCATGAAGAATAGTCTGCAAACAAACTTATTCCTGTATTTAAAAAATTAGATGACTATTATACATGTTAGATAAAAACATCCCATGAAGTTAGGGCCCTTTAGATTTCATGGGATGGTTGCATCTTGAAGAAAACTAGGACTGTTGCAAAGATACACAGAAAATAAGGTCTAAGAGATATGCAAAACGTCTAAACCCTCAACATAGGGTATATCAAATACATTCAAAGTAAATAAGGAATGGAAATGACTCTTAATACATCTTCCTTTTTCCCAAAATGAATAAACACATAAATTTTGCAGAGATCTAATACTTAATTTGCAGAAAAAGGTATTCTCTGTTATTGCCTTTAACTAGTCCGTACATTCCAGGTTTTTTCCTCTCCACTGCCCGTACAATGAATGTCTTGGTCTTTTAATAGACCTCCCTTACCTGTCCTAACCAACTCTAAATGGTAGTTGGAAGGTTTACATTAGCATAAAATAAACAAATAAGACTTTCCTCTCCAAAATGGGATATAACCGTTGGTTTTCAAATTTTGAATTTCTAGACTATGTTTTAATGCACTTTATGCATTGTTTCAAATTGCTAACTTGCCCACCGACCTAAGACTGATCATATAGACTTATTCAATCCCTATAAACATGAGATAGCTTAAAACTATTCCTATATGACCATTATATGATATTTGGTCATTTATTACATTGCTTACATGGTTTTGCCATTTATTACATTGTTTTACGAATCATTACATTACATGCCCTTTTGCATAGTTCAATAGTGCTAATTGACTCCTTTGGATGCCATGTCATCCTCCTTGACCCTTGGTGTGCTCCTGGGCTTTGGTGCTCTTCTGGGTGCCCCTGCATCAATGATGGTCTCTTGAGCTATGTTATCTTTAGTCCTAGCTACTGGGTAAGGCCTGGAAGACTTATACCTATTGATTGTCGAGAATAATCACTGCTTTGCATTTATGTACACTACAAAAGTTGATCCCAGTCTTGAAGGATCCAGGGCCAGACTAGAAAGATGTCTTCCCATTCTGTCTACAACATTATGTCCATCCATGATCTTAGGAATATCATCATCTTTCCACTCTTCATTTGCCAAAATATACCACTTCTTCAAGCTTGCAGAGTAATCTTATTAATAAAAGAACTCTTGCCAACATTAGGGTACCCACATATCAAAATAGTTTATGTTATTGGTGCTTGTGCTCAAAGATATTGATTCACAGTTTTGAAATGACCAAATCATTTTTATTTCAATTGTAGAGAAAAGGGGCGGGAGAAAATGAGCAGGTGAAAGCTGATCGAGCGTGAGAGAAGGCATTGCATTTTATTTGATCATGAATGCTCTCTGAAATGACCAATCATGTTTTCTATTCGATTCTTTTTGGTCTTTTTTTCCCATATTCAGTAGATAAAAATCATGGCAGCAGCCACTTAGCCATCTTTTTGATGTTCTAGGTATTTTACAAAGATACAGGTATGTGGATTTATCATTCATTTGCTTGCAGTTATTGGTCAAATGCAAATATTTTGTCAAGTTGAAAGGGCAAGATATCAGTTTGGTGTTTTTGGTTTATGTTAAAAGCTGATTTGGTAAAATCCTCAAAAAACACACTACATGTTCTAAAATGTAAAGAAGTTGAATGTTAAATGTAAGATATATATCTCATCCATAGTAATCAAAAGAAAGGACATGAAACTTATAAGGAGATTTACCAATCCAAAAATATAAGAGAATAGGAAACATGATTGGTACCTTATGAATTGGTTTTTGAGGTGCACAATCTTAATCAGTCTCCTCAGAAGAAGACCCCTCCTCACGAAAAAAGCATTTAACATTAAAAAAAAATCTACAAAACTGAACCAATGGCATGTTTAGAAAAAAGAAATAGAATGATAATAATATGCTAAAAATTCTATTATGTTTAATACGGGTATATGCACAAAGATGGGGGACCAAAAAGATGCCACTTTTCTTTTTGGTCCCAAAACACGCATAGTGCGGATGTTGTAAAGCGTGTGGGCCCTATCGGGCACATGCCCTATGGCTTGGGCAATCCAAAAAAAATGTGTGTGAAATAGGGCACACGCCAAATAGTGTGTGCACCAAATAGGATGCACACAATTTGTAAAACCCCAAAATTTCCACCCCTATGCGCCCTATGCAAAGCCACATAAGTGTAATCCATAATCTTACATAGCTCACGTGCACCCTATTCAAAACTAGAAAGAAAGAGAGAGAGATAAGGGATAGAGAGGGTGATGAGGGGGAGAGAGAGAGAGAGAGAGAGAGAGAGAGAGAGATAAGTTTGATTTATTTAATTTCTTATAATTTAAGTTATATTTGTATAAATTATAAAATATAATACTTCTAGCATGTTTGAGATAGGTTCCAGCTTCATAGGAGTTAAGATGCAGATTCTAGATTCAAAAAATTCTAGACTTAGCCAAATTTCAGGATTCAGCAAGCCTTCAGTAGGGTTACCTCCCACAATCCATCATGGATTTCTAAGGTCAAACTAAAGCTTAGCCCTTGCCAAAATCTCTCTCTCTCTCTCTCTCTCTCTCTCTCTCTCCCTTATCTACTCTCTCTATTTCATGACCCTCTCTCTCTCTCTCTCTCTCTCTCTCTCTCCCTTATCTAGTCTCTCTCTCTTTCATTACCCTCTCTCTCTCTCTCTCATGGATTTACAAAGTGCACTCACCCTATAGGGCATGTGCACTTTGTAAAACATTTGAATTTACCAATCCTAAGGCTTGGATTTTCCTTGGAGATCCAACCCAAAGGCTTGGACGAATGATAGGCTCAAGACATGTTTTCCAACAGACACAAAAAAATGACATCTTTTTTTGTGTGCTCCTTGTCAGGTTTACTCATGGCTCAGGAACGTAAAAATCAGACGACATGATATTGCAGATCTCTCTATTGGCTATCTAAGCATATAATTTATTTATAATTTTGATTATGTTAAGTTTTTCAACTCTAATTTCTTTTGTGTGTATGTCTATTTTTTGTTAAAAACCAACATGTAGTATCTTGGGCATAGATTTTGGCTCGCTCATCAAATTTTGCAACAAGTTACATTTTTAGAAACTAGACTCCATTCTACACACTTCAAAAAAAAGAAAATTTGATTTTTGATTAGTTTAAAATGATTTCTAGGGGGAGCACACAAAAATTTCATGTTTTTAGGATGTGTGCACTTCGTAAATTCATCAAAAATTATACATTCATCAAAAAATTACCAAAAAAATCTAGGATAAACTACATGGTGTTAGCTAACTTCTCACTGGAGCGATTAAAAAAATTCAAAAAAAGTTTTAACATTTTAGGGGGAGCACACTAGACACTATGTTATGTTTTTGGACAAAAAATAAGACCACTTTTTGTGCTCCCCCTTTTTGAGAGCCTTAATCTGCAACATTTTCAAAATAAGTTAGTAGTTTAAGAACTAGATTCAGAGTATTACAACTCTTGTTTTTGTCGCATCTTAAAATTTTGAGTCTAACTATCTTCAATTTGTTGTTGAAGTTTAGAGTTTTCTGATTTCAGGAAAAAAGTAGTATCTTATACCCCCTTTTTTGTCCCCCATCTTTGTGCACTTACCCATACATGCAAAAGGACTAGTCCCAACAATTCTTAAACATACTTTATCTGATATGATAATAACATGCTAATTAAACTGATAAAGGTGTTATCTGCATTTAGTCTGCCAATTACTAATTACACAAAAAACAAATTTACAAAACTGAACCAATGGCATGTTCTTCATGTGGTACAAGGAAGATTTGGCTATGAAAAAAAAAAGTGAAATGACCTCATCATTTTTATTTCAATTGGATAGAGAAGAAGGAGAAAAGGAGTGAAAGCTGAGTGCAAGAGAAGGTATGTGATTTCTTCATCTTTTGAGCATCTGGCATCATATTCGACTGCAAATTTCAAATGTATTGCATTTTATTTGATCATAAATGCTCTCTGAAATGACCGCATTCTACTGGTGTCATACCCTAGCCCATGTGTTATCTCCATTATTTGATGTTATTGGTCCTTGTGCTCAAGGATATCGATTCACTATTTTCAAATGCTTGGATCATTTTGGTCGTGACTGTTCCTCTAGTACACAGTCAGGAAATGTAACTGTCTAATCATTATATGTAATGTTGAATGGATTAAATGCTTTATTCTTGGTAGAAGTGAATGGAAGGAATACTAGTGTTCATGTTAGGTTTCATTTATTATTGAATTCAATGGTTTCCAAGATGTGTTGAGGAGTTTTCTCCTTGTTTAATGTTAACTGTTCCTACACAATCCACTCATACAACAATGAAATGCTACGTGATTGACAATTTCATACAACTGGTCCTTTGGCATGTATTAAATACAATCCAATCACTTATTGAATGATTTGGAGACTACTGGTTTGACTGTCCATGCATTACCAGTGACTGAGATTCATTAAAGGATACAAAACCCTTCATTTTGGGGTTACTGTGTGTGGATTCAAATGTAGATTTGATTTGGTTAATGTTTAGAAGAGATAAATAAATTATTTAAAGACAATCTTACATGTTTGGAGAGGTTTGAGAGGCACTTATCATGACTGTACCCTCACAAATAGTGACATAGATTGGTTTTACTAAGTTTCCTTTCTCTACTACAGGGGTACAGTCAGAGGGTTCATTGACAAAATGATCCTTTGAATGGTTACTATGAATATGAATGATTTGATATATCATATTGCTCATTTTACTTGATGTTTGGAATAGCTTGTGCAAGGGTGAAAGTAGTTTTGATCATTTTGGTCATGACTGTTCCTCTACACAGTCAAAAAATGTAACTGTCTAATGATTATATGTAATGTTGAATGGATTAAATGCTTTATTCTCGGTAGAAGTGAATGGAAGGAATAGTGTTGGTGTTAGGTTTCATTTATTATTGAATTCAATGGTTTCCAAGATGTGTTGAGGATTTTGCTCCTTGTTTAATGTTAACTGTTCCTGCACAATCCACTCATACAATAATGAAGTTACAAAACTAAACCAATGGAATGTTTACAACAAATAAATAGAATCATAATAATATGCTGAAAATTATATTCTATTTAATACACGCCAAAGGACCAATCCCAACAATTCTTAAACATACTAGTTATCTAATATGATCAATTGTTAATAAAGGTCTAATTCTGTAGACTGCTAGCACGAAGGAAGATTTGACCTAGCCAAATCTTCCTTGTACCACAAAAAAAAAAGTGTGATAACTATGTCTACTCCAACCTTAATTGTTTAAGAATTCATCATATCAGATAAAGTATGTTTAAGAATTATTGGGAGTTCTATTAGACCTTTGTTGTAAACATGCCATTCGCTTTCAAATGTTTGGATTCACATTTGTTGATATTACTAGCACATTTAATGACGCCATTGTATATTGCTGTCACTAAAATGACTGCATTCTACTGGTGTCATGCCCTAGCTAGTGCTTTAACTCCATTATTTGATGTTATTGTTGCTTGTGCTCAAAGATATCCATTTTTTTGAAATGTTGACTATGGTTATCAACTAGACATCCCATGAGCTTTTAGCTAGGTGTCATTTGTATTGATAGCTTAGGAAATCAAATGTATTGTATCATTGATAGTTGAGACTTTGTTAAAAGGAAATAGGACAAAGAATGATTTTGATTTAGTTTCTCTATTTTGATCTCTAAGTGGCTTAAAACGCTAGAGAAGTATGTGTAGATTTACAGATGCAATTGCAAGATACATAGTAGCCAATAATTCACAAGAAATTCATGCATCCAATTTGAATAGAAATTAATACAAAGAAATAGGGTCCTCCAATGGCCCAATCATCCAGACCTTGACTGTCCCATCAACTAGTGACCCTTCAAATCTGGTTTATCATGCAATCAGTGAGTGATCCTTCATTCTCCTCATCTGCCCTGCATCCAAACATATTGGAAATACACAATACAATGATAAAAAGTCTTTCACAATCCCCCTTCCCTCAAGGAAAACTATCAACCATGCCTTCCACATAGCATTTCACTGTTGTATGAGTGGATTGTGCAGGAACAGTTAACATTAAACAAGGAGCAAACTCCTCAACACATCTTTGTTGTAAACATGCTATTGGTTTAGTTTTGTAAATTTGTTTTTTTTGTTAAATGCATTTAAATGGAACATTAATCATAGTAATAATATCCTTAATCTATTAGTAATTGTAGATTAAATACCCATAACACCTTTATCAGTTTAGCATGTTATTATAAGATACTAAAGAATACCTGCTATTTGTCAGAGAAATCTTCATTGTCCCCCACAATGAAGACAATGAAGATTGACATCCTGCCCCACAACAAAGAACATTGTAATAAGAATAAGATATAATATAGTGTTTGAATAAACTTTGAACAAAGACATGAATTCTTAAGTTAATGATCTAAAATGTTTCAAATATAGGAATTGAAAAAGAAGATAGTGTCAAGAAACATGTTCACAAATATGAAACACGAGGAAAAGTAATAACATTAACAATGCCAAGATTCACAACATTAAATTTCACCTGCGGATGAGTTTCTGCAGTGGGTTTCCCAACATAAAAAATATGTTGAGTTGCATTTGAGTTGTAACTAAGAGTATCATGTAGAACAGACCCTAAACATTGAAAGCATTCTCCAGCCTAGTAATTCAAAATTCAATCTAGGAAAGCATCGGTAAGTGAAATAAATTATAGACATCAACATCAACATCATCATAATCATTAGAAATAAACTTTAAAGACATTTTGGATAGTACTATGTTTCTTGAAATTTTTTGTGATGCTTCTAAACTTTAAAGACATATTTTATGGCTTAATGATAACATAGATTAGTGTTTTGTTTTCTGATGGAATGTTGTTGATCATTCATGGTCTTGAATAAACTTTTGATTGTTTTGATTCTCGAGTCTTGACGTTGTTTCTCAATGTGATATAGACTGACCAAAAGATGGTTTAGTTGGTCCTCTCTTTATGTTTAATCATTTGTCTTCTTCATGGTGTAAGTGTCAATATGTTATAATCCAACCAGCATGTCATACCCCCACTCCTAACAAACCTCACAGCATGCAAATCACAGCCAAAGGCTTGGGTGATCAGTATACACAAACATTGATTACCCTTAGGAAACAATGATCATTAATATTCATTAATGGTGGGTGGGTGGAATATCGATTAATTGGAAAAAAAAATGAAATAATCAGGTTGGAATTAGAGAAGAATTCAGAAATAAACTTGAATTAGAAAAAAGACAAGTTATCCAGTTCTTTGTTTGAGGCTGGGTTACGGTTCTACTTTTTTTCTCCTCTGGGTTCAACTTGGGTTCCTTTGGTAGGAGCTTGGTGTTATGTCTATTGAGCATTAATGGTTTTCATTAGTATCAAAGGTTGTCATACATATCAGTTAGTCACTTATATTGAGCTTATCGGTAACTAGAAGAAAGATAGACTAGTCGGTAAAGCCTTCACACCGAGCATCAGACAGTTTACCGAGCACCAGTAGACATCGACACCGACAGACAGTAAACATCAAGCGATGCAGTATACACCAAGCAGTTTATATAGTGTTTACCAAGGATCACAGAAAATAGCATAGTAATTTGGAATGGCACATTCCACTATGAAAATGGTTACAATAGATCAGAAAACATTTTACCAAGATCGAGGAATATTTAATGCTATGATATTCATTAAATGCAATGTATTTCTTTTGTAATTATTGATCTAGGTTATTTTTGTACACCTTAGATCTTAGGGTTATGATTAAGTTGTGTAACCTAATTTTTTTAAAGCGGAAAAAATAGAACACTATATATTTGTGTGTTCACATCATTTTTGGTGTGAGCTGATATATGAATCACGGAGCACTTGAAGCATTTGCCTAGCTTCAAGTCTATCAGTTAACAAAGTAGAATAGAGTATAGAGGATATCAGATTGAGCAGAATTAGAAGAGGCTACCAAGCAGATTTAGAGGAGAGACTCATCACAGTTAAGGTGATATTTTTGTCAGAACTTATAGATCTGTATCAGACAATTGAGTTGTCAATGAGCAAATAATTACCTATTTCTTTCTAACAATTGTAATAGAGTTATGGTCAAAATCTCTTAACAGAGTAGACTTAGCAATCTTATGTAAATCTCTTAACCGAGTGCAGACTTCATTAGTGTTGTTAAAATATTATAACTAGTTAGATCTAGCTGATCTAACATGTCACTCCTAATAGGGTGAGATCACCAGAAGTGATCAAAACTTGTAGCCCTAACAGGAAAACCTTTTCTATCTGCAGTAGTAAAGAGTTTGTGGGTGTCATCACCACCACAATTTTTACCTTCTAACAAGGGTTTTTGCGTTGCCAAAATACTTGAGTTATGTGACTGTCATATTGATTTCATATTGTTTACTTTATAAGTTAAATGGATGATTGATACATGAATAAGATTCAAGTTGTTTTGCTCGGTTATTACTGTTTATAGTTTTAGATCTAAAAGGTTCACAAGGAATAATTTTTGAAGGCACTGATTCACCCCTCCCCTCTCAGTACCTATCTCTCCTAAATCCAACAATTGGTATCAGACCGCAGTTCTCTTGGTGAACAGTTTAACCACTGAAGGGAAAAGATCAAAGCCATGGAGATATATAAGCTTGATAAGACCATTGAGAATTAGAAGATACAAATGCAGATGTTTATTGAACAATATAAGCAATCCAAGGAAGGACTAAGGAAATTACTAGTTGAAAGAAAGAACCTACCTATTCTACAAAATGAGATTGGTTACCATGAAGAATGTATTGATGAAATGTTCGAGCATATTGGATTGAGTTTTGGAAGCATCTCTGATGCATCTGAAAATATAATCAATGACTTATCTAAAAAGAATCAACATTTAACTGATCAAGTGAAAGCACTTCAAATCAGTCAAGAGTCTCAAATGGTCAGAATGGTAGAAACAATGAACAATGCCAGACAAGCCGAACAAGAAATTAAGGAATCTAGCTATTGATGACCAAAGATAGATGACTGAACAACTTCAAGCCAAATAAAATGAAATACATAGACTCACTGATCTTCACTTTCAAATATCTAATCAAATGATGACTGTGAATCAAGAAGTAAACCGAGTAAATGGATAATTGTCAAGAAGACTAGAAGATGTTGCAAGACTCAGGGAGGAAAATGAAAAGCTGAGAAATGATGTGAAAAATCAATAGCAACACAAAGAAATGAAGAGATTGGCTAAGGAAAGTTCTAAAAGGATTGATGACTTTCTGACTAATCAAAGAAGATTTGGGAGTAGAGCTGGTATAGGCTACACCGGCGAAGGAGAATCATCAAACAAGCTAAACAAGTTAACAACAATCAAAATTAGAAACCTAAATCTTTGGCATGTTATCACTATGGAAAACTGGGACATACATCTAATGTGTGTAGAAGCAAAGCACAAGGTAAACCTCTTGTCATTCCTAAGTTTAATGGATATTGTTATTACTATGGTAAGTTTGGACATCTAGCATATGAATGTAGATCAAAACAGAATGATATTGCTAACAATACTACTGTGGATAAAATATGCTATACTTGTAATAAACATGGACACACTTCATGAGAGTGTAAGGCTAAGATGAAGTAGGTATGGACTCCTAAGAAGAAAACATAGTGAAAGCCCTATCAACCGAAGAAACTAGGTAATTCTTATGTTTGGGATTATAATACTTGGGCTAATTGTACTGCTTGTGGTAGATATGGACACATTGCAAAAAATTGTTATAGAAAGAGTCGGATTGGACAATCAAGAAGATGGACAAGCACTGGAATGGCTTGTATGCACTATCATAGGGTTGGTCATTTAAGAAAGAACTACAGAGACCGAGCACCAGATGAAAATCATGTATTTGAGAGTGGATATACTATTGTAGATATCACGAAGTTAAGGAACACTATGTGGAAGAAGGCATCAAATAAAAATGTTGAGTCAAGTAATGCTTTCCATGAAACCTCATCCACTAGATTGGGTGACATCGGTACCTCCACTTAAGGTGAAATAGGTATGTATGGGACTGACATTTCAAAATGATCACATTTTACATATAGTTCCTTATATGTGATGTACAATACCAAATCTACATGAATAAAATATGTATTATGGTTTATGTGTTAAGAACTAACAATGTTATATAGTCGGTAAAAGAGAGACTGAGAGTTGGTTACCCGTCGGTAATCACTACACAAGGTTAATCAGACAACAATGAAAACTGATGAAGGAATTATGTGTTAACCGAGAAGTTGAAATCCTACAATATTTACTGAGCTGACAGCTATTATAAACTTAAAGTAGGTCAAGCATTTATTGCATGAAAGTTTGAGCAAGAATACCAAAAATTCTATAAATACATGAGAAACAGAGTTCATTTTTACATTGCAATTTCGAAGAGAGGAGATTTCACTAAGAAGAGTTTGAGCTAGAAGATTTTCAGAAAGATTCAAAGCTTTTGTAGATCGAATCGACAAGTCTCTTCGACGATTCTGAGTAAGTTTATTTGTTACCAAACACTTTTATCCTACTGCTTGCTGAAACCCTAGAATCAATTTATGGCATCTACATCATTAGTAAGAAAAACACAAAGTATTGAGGAATAAGTTAATCTAATCATTGGGGAAAATTTTGACGAACCTAAGTTCAAGCCACATCCCAAGGTTGTAGCACAAATAGATTTAATGGGCACTTTTTTTAGCATACCAAAAAGGGTTTTATTAAAAGAGGACGTAAGAGCGTATATTCATTGCAAAATTGGAGAAGTAAGAGACTTTGAAACTGTTGCAGCATATCAACCAATATGCGGCATTGATGGAAAATTGAAACCAAAATACACGAAGATTATGGAATCAAGGTTATCGTGTATCACATACTATCCGCAATCATTTAAGACTGATTGGATCAAAATTGTATTGAGTAGATTTCATAATGGAAAATTTTGGCTAGATACACTGATAGACTTCACTAAGAAAATGATAAGTAGGGTTACTGGGTTCCCTACAACTGACAAGGCAAAAGCCTTCCATAGTTTGTCATGACCAAATGTTGAGAAGAACACTGGAGCACAATGGGACGGTCAAGCACTAAAGATTTCAACAATTAGAGACCCACAGTTAAGTTCGCAACACATGTAATCAGGTACAAGATATATCAATCAAGAAGACTCAATAGCGTACCCTGGAGCGCAGTAGACATGGCATACAAAATTATGGAGAAAGGTCACTAGGTTGATCTTGCCGAGGTATTGTTACATCAACTATAGGAAAACATGAAGACAATAAGAACTAAGAAGTCAAACACATGTAAGTTTGGATCACTACTTGTGTGTATATTTTTCTTCATACAGAAGTTTGTACCTAGCATCGGTAAAGTGAACTGGACTACAGATAAACCATTAATTGCACAGATTACCGAGATGTTAAATAAGTTAGGAAATAATCTAAATACAGTATTTGATGCATACTTCAAATAATTTAAGACTAAAATGCATCAAAGGAGTAGAATTCCAAGGGAATTAGTTGAATAGTTTGAAATGGACATTTGTTTTGTAGTTGACACAGATCATTATATGATAAAAGTAGTTGAACCTAGAATAAAATGGTTGGCACCGATGGGTTATGAAGTGAATCATGATCTCGCACTGAAATCTATTAATGCACTACTTGCATTACCAAAAGACCCTGCTGCCACTAGGTTCAGAACATATGAAGATGCCAAATCAAGAATATCTACAAGCATAGAGATTGGAAAAATATCTAGAAAGGTAAAGATGATGAAGAAGGATCTTACTGCTAGATATGGAGATGTGTTTGATATACCTGAGGAGACACTTGTTGGACATGCAACCGAAGGTCAGATAATGTTATCTGACAAGCCGTATGATAGTGAGGAAACTGAGTCTGACAAAGAAAAGGATCCTACTCCGGTTCCTTCACCTGAAGTTCCTATGAACAAGTAGTTATCAGTACAAGAAGGTATGAGGACAAGATAATCAATTGCAGCTTCATCCCCTCTAATGAAAGAAGCCATAAAAGATACAAAACTGAGGGTAGCTACACTGAAAAGGAAATATGTTAAGAGAAAAAACAAGGTTGTAGCTGAGGCACCAAAGAAAAGGAGAAGACTGGTAAGAAGTAAAGAAGATCTTGAGGAAACTGAGAATGAAGATGACATCAATCAATTCAAGGTGGTCAACAAAAATGTAAGAACATTAGATGAAATTATTGATGACATAATTGAGAATGGAGACCTTGCTGATCAAGGAATAGATAGATTTGACAAGATGTCAATAGAGGATCAAACTAAGATAGAAGAGGCTATCATCCAAATGATGATAAAATTCAAGAAAGTTCTAATGGAATTTGCTTGTGCATTACCGAAGGAGTTGGAAGACAAGATTACTGAAAAATGGGCTATTGCACTAGACACTGAGAAAAGAAAGAGAGAATGCTCTATAGTTTGGATAGCCCCACATCTAAGCTATGGAGAACTTAATGATTACATGACTAAATATCAAACAAGATTTATGATCAAGAATCAAGCCATGATGATAATGGATGAAAATGTGGTAGATATGGATACAGCAAGTGATTCCTTATGGCTATCAATTCTTAAAGCTAAAGAAAAAGTTGAGGAAGAAGCATTCTTAAACTTGTCTAAGAAGAGACAAAATTCCAAAGGTAAAGGTATTTATATGGAAGATAGCATAGTAAAGAAGTCAAAGAATACCGGTATATCAATTACCGAGGTAATTGATATCACCGAGGAAAAGGAAGAAATAAGTATTTCACAGGATGCGCTTGATAAAGTAGAAATCCAAATGAAGAAGAAAATCGATGACAATGTACTCATTGAGGACATCACAAATGGTGATCTTGATGAAAAGGATGATGAGGATGTAAGTATTACACCCCTACACATTCAAGATGAAGAACAAGACACAGAATGTGCATTTACATCACTACCAAGCAAGCTTCCTATACTTGTAGATGCAGTAGAAATTCTTTCACAGGAACAACCCAATGGCTTAGACCCCGAGAAAAACAAAGACATCATAGGGGATCAAGACACTGAAAAACCTATAGAGATAGATGAGCCTAAATAGAAAGAGGCACCTTCCACCGAGACAAAGACACCAGAAGAAACAAAGGAAACCAAGGCAATCCCATCTGACACCACACCCAAGGCTCCAACTATATCAATCGAGACAATAACTACCGAGGAGTAGAAGAAGGAAGAAAGTGTGTCAACTAGGAACGATACTCCGAGAACTAGAGACAAGTCTCTTGTCATTACTAAGAAGAAATCACCAGTAGTATCAAAGAAGAAAAAGAAAGGAAAAGGGCCAGTCACCCTAGATGAAGTGATAGTTATTCCTGAGTGTGACCCAAGGACCCTAAGCCCTGAGGAACTATGTCAAAGAAAGGTAGCTCAAGAAAAGTTGAAGCAAGAACACAAATGAAAATAAATATTAAAAGATGTGAGGGATATTCTATAGTAGGTAGTACCTGAGGTAAATATTGATGAGGATACACCTATCATGGATCAACTTGCTACACTTTCCAAGAAGATCAATGCCCTAGACACTAATATAGATAAACGGATTGAAGAACAGGCATAATCTAGGATACAAAACAAACTAGTAGAAAGAATCAGGCAAGAAGTGGCAATCAACAAGGTTAAATTATTTGAGGTAATAACCGAGATCAAATCTACTACCCAGTTAATTTGTCAGTTTTTACTAAAGCTTTGTACTATAGATACCTTCATTGTTGAAGTTAGTGAGAAGATAAAAGGATTGGAAGCAAAAGTCATGCTTAGTACAAATGCAGTTATAACCGAGCCCAATGGTTTCTCTAAGCACATTCACTGAGTTTAGGAACTCAGGCAGTTAATAGCAGAGTTAAAGAAACAAGAAGAGCACATAACAGATCAGGTCACTGAGTTACAGAAAGAACTCTTACCTTACCTAAAAAATTTTGAGGCGCACATTGTCACAGCAAAACAACTCGTTGCAACACCAAAATTTTTGGTGTTAGATAACATCTTTGACATGCATGCACAAGTCAGTCTTGAGAACATTTCTCTCACCAACTTGAAAGAGGAATGGGAAAACCTCTTGGAGTCACTTCAAAAAACCCACCAGCATATTTTTGACAAGATGTGAGTATACTACAAAATTTTTGTATTTGGCATTACTATCAAAAAGGGGGAAAATCAATGTATATGTCATTATGCCAAATATGTACATAGAAGCTACGTATACTATGTATTACCAAGAGCATGCACTGAGGGGGAGTACTTAGTAATTAGAAATTTTTGATGTGTATATGTATATGGTGGAGATATAAGGTTATATAGAAAATTTTGTCTATATACATTTGAAGTTTTGATACTAATGCCAAAGGTGGAGATTGTTATCTCTATTGAGCATTAATGGTTGTCATTAGTATCAAAGGTTTTCATACATATCGGTCGGTCACTTATATTGAGCTTATTGTTAACTAGAAGAAAGACAGACTAGTTGGTAAAGCCTTCACACCGAGCATCAGATAGTTTACCGAGCACCAGAAGATACAGACACCAACAAACAATAAACACCAAGTGATGTAGTATACACTGAGTAGTTTATATAGTGTTTACCGAGGATCATAGAAAATGACATAGTAATATGGAATGGCACATTCCTGTATGCAAATGGTTACAATAGATCAGAAAACATTTTACCAAGATCAAGGAATATTTAATGCTATGATATTCATTAAATTCAATGTATATCTTTTGTAATTGTTGATCTAGGTTATTTTTGTACACCATAGATCTTAGGGTTATGATTAAGTTGTGTAACGTAATTTTGTTAAAGTGGAAAAAATAGAACACTATATATTTGTGTGTTCACATTATTTTTGGTGTGAGCTGATATATGAATCACAGAGCACTTGAAGCATTTGCCTAACTTCAAGTGTATCAGTTAATAGAGTAGAACAAAGTACAGAGGATATCAGATTGAGCAGAATCAGAAGAGGCTACAGAGAAGATTCAGAGTAAAGATTCATCATAGTTAAGGTGATATTTTTGTCAAAACTTATAGATCTGTATCATACAATTGAGTTGTCAACTAGCAGATAATTACCTATTGCTTTCTGACAATTGTAATAGAGTTATGGTCAAAATCTCTTAATAGAGTAGACTTAACAGTCTTATGTAAATCTCTTAACCGAGTGCACACTTCATTAGTGTTTTTAAAATCCTATAACTAGGTAGATCTAGCTGATCTAACATGTCACTCCTAATAGGGTGAGATCATCAGAAGTGATCAAAACTTGTAGCCCTAACAGGCAAACCTTTTCTATCTGTAGTAGTAAAGAATTTGTGGGTGTCATCTCCACCATTGTTTTTACCTTCTAACAAGGGTTTCTGTGTTACCAAAATACTTGAGTTATGTGACTGTCAAATTGATTTCATGTTGTTTACTTTATAAGTTAAATGGATTATTGATACATGAAGAAGATTCAAGTTGTTTTGGTCGGTTATTACTGTTTATAGTTTTAGATCTAAAAGGTTCACAAGGAATAATTTTTGAAGGCACTGATTCACCCCTCCCCTCTCAGTACCTATCTCTCCTAAATCCAACACTTGGGTGCCTGGGTGAATCCCGGCTGCACTTGCAGTATTATAAATATGATACATAAGGTATTTTAATCATAATTTTATAGGCTAACTCATTATTATGGTAACATGGGTATGACCACACTCCATGCCTTATAATGGCACCTGACATGGAGTGTGGTTCAAATGAAGTTGAACCAAATGCTAACCATGATGGCTATGATCACGATGAAGATGAATATGAATATTAAATCTAAAATATGGCTTGTAATTTGAATTTTCATTGTGAATGAAGAAACTATAGATTCAAGTTGACTCATTCTATGTTGTAGTATATTTGTTCCCTAGATCTACCATATTATATATGTGTAGCCTGTAAGGGACATCTTCTACTCATCCATGTATCATAGCTCAGCGAGAGTTCTTGGGAGAAAGATAAGATGTCAGTGGGAGATGGAGAAACCAATCTCAGAACACCACTTGAAACCTTGCAATGTTGAGAGTGTGATAAAGGCTACACTTGAGACCCTATATAAGGAACAAACTTATTGAGCTTCACTCTGTACTAAATAGGGCCAACCACATGAAGGTGGAAGCTCATTTGGCCCCACCCCCCCTAACATCACTCTAAATTCCCCATTAACATCTAACATTCATTCGTTATTTCATCCATTAATAAAATGTAACATTCATTAATTATCACATGATAACATTCATTAACATTCATTCACACATTAATAAAATGTGACATTCATTAGTTATCACATGATAACATTCATTAACATATTATAAAATTTATGAACATTCAATACAACATAATTAAATTCATTGGCATATAAAAATCAGTCATTATCAATTAAGGTGCATAAATGCCAATCATTTCTTTTTTTTCTTTTGATTTTTAGTTTTTAAGAAGTAATCATTAAGAGTAGTATCGATATCATGATGATGATCATCTACCCTCTCATTAGATCTTAATGCACACCTAGTTCTCTATTGATGCAAAGAGGGTTCATCTGCAATAACATATAAAAGGGTTAAATTAAAAACATTAAAAACATTTTAAAGTATTTCAGTACTTTACAAGCCATAATCATATAGCTCTTTACCTGATCTAGTCACATCATCAACATCGAGGTCAGTTTGTTTGGCCTCGGCCTCAACCTCAACCTGCTCATTAACAACGACCTCTACACTCTCTAGAGCTGCAATACAAATTGTTACATTAATCCAAACACCAATTGCAATTAAATTTCTATTACTACACCAATCAATTTAAGATGTTTACTTGTATTACTGTGATGCACATCCTCATTGTCATCAACATGCACAGGTTGTGTATGGCAAGAATAAACATGCTGCATTTCAATTTCATACGCATTCATGTTATCATTATTTTCTTACTTAAAATAAATTTACTCACTTTATGTTGGAACTTAACATCAAATAAACTAATTGGTAAATAATTAAATTTGAAATATCATCTATTTATCTTACTCACCACGACGGATCCATCAGTAGAACCTTGTGCACTTCTTATTCTTTATGCCACGGCTTTGTAGCCTTGTTGGAAGCCAATTCTCTTGTCCTCTTCTGTGAGACTTACATTGAACTCCACATCCTACATTTTTGCTTGGTATCATCAAATTTTATTTTATTGTTAAAAGCCATCTACAGATTATATTTTTCCTCATTCAATTCTGACAATATTAACACTTACAACTCGTGCATCAAGTTTTGAATAACTGCCAGAGCCTAGCTTGTGTTGTCTGTACATTTGCAATCTTGCCTTTGTTGCCTTTGATGTGTTAGGAAATCTATGAAGAGATTGAAATATGTTAGCTCATATAGATATGAAGAGTATTTAGTACACAATTACATTTTTAACAGTATCACATACCTTCTTCTATTCTCTGGTGGTGTATTTCCTTTTTTTACTTCAGTTTTCTCATTCACATCCAGAATAAGAGATTTCCACTCTAAATCAGGAATGCAAGGGGGGCGATGGTAATGTGGGCTTTTGGTTAATGTACACCTGTACTGGTCCCTAATATACCTCAAACATATCTTGGCTCTTTGAAGGAGCTTACCCTTCTCAAATGCACGAGGTCCAAATTTTTTTGTCATACTCTCTACGAGATCATCCTTTAACTTTTGATTTTGGTTTTTCCACCTTTTAAGAAAGAAAATAGTGTCTCCGTTACATTGTTTCCAATATGCATAGTATCAAACAAATGCACAATTTACAGCTGCTCATAGTAGGGCAACCTACTAAATTATCTAGGATAAGTTTTTATTACCTTTGGAAGGTGCTCAGTAGTGTTTCCTTGACGACATTCATGATCATCAATCACATAATCAACAAAAAAAACACAATAAACATATACAAATTCCAAACATAATTCATTAGGTAGAATGGTAGTACCTTGATGATTAACTCTATTATATTCCAACTTCCATAGTCGAGGTGTCATTCTCCATGGCTTAGATGTAGTCTCTTCTTTCCCATTGAAAAGATGTTTTTTGATAATTTAGTAATTATGATTTTTGTGGAGAAAGTGTCTATTCTCATCAAACACTTGCTTTCCTAAACTTTTTGAATGACGAGATTTCATCTTTGGACCACAAACTGGACATGAAAATTTTCCCTTTCTTTGAAGACCTACAAGATAATGATACAATTAGATTAAATATGTTAATTTTTATTTTTAGAATTATCATGTGCAACTTGAATTCACCATAACATACCATAAAAATGTGTTAGCCCTAGGTCATCATGTATTGTCCATACAAGCATTGCATGGAATTGAAATTGTCTATCTTCTATTGGTCTAGAGATGTCATACATAGTGACACCTTTCCATAATTCTACCAAATCATCGATAAGAGGCTCAATATATACATTCATATCTTTAACTTGATATTTACCTAGTTGAATGAACAACAATATTACATAATTATTGTGACAATTTTACTGTAAGATTTATAATTACATGTAGATAACTATTAAATGATCAAATACTTGGAATAATCATTGCCAACATAATGTGCTCCCTCTTTATTGACATCCATGGAGGAATGTTATTGTTGATGAGAAATACAGGCCAAACAGAGCAAACAGATCTTATCTCTCCAAATGGATTGACACCGTCCGCTGCCACTAAAAGCTTGAGATTTCAAGGTTCTTTGATAAAGTATGACCACTTTTCCTCTATGTCCTTAAATATAGAACCATCTGCATGCATTCAAATAATGTCATCTCGACTCCTATTGCGTGCATGGTAATCCATAAATTGTGCCAAGCTACTACACCTGAATAATCTTTGCAAATGTGGTATAATGGGGATGTAATGAAGAACCTTGTGAGGCACCTTTTTTTTTATTTGATCTGTTCAATATCTACTCATATGACATTTAGGGCATTCTATTGCAAATTCATGTTCTTTATGATAAATAATATGATCATTAGGACAAGCATCTATTGCTTGACACTCTATTCCAATATCTTTCATAGTGGCACATAATTCTTGGCATGAGGGAGGGAGAATATTCGATGGTGGTAACAAAAACTCACCTATCAATCTATAGAAAAAAATATAAGTTGTTAAATTCATAACAATATTTATGGTACATGTTTCACCATTTAATTACTATAATGACATATATGACATACCTTAGCATACGTGACATTGTTGTGTTGGATAAACCATTCATAAACTTCAAGTTCAACAACAACAATACAACAGAGAGAAGAGTTGTTTGGGAGCCTTCCTAAAGGGGTGTGGTTGCCTTCTCAAGTAGAGGTATATCATGGATGACATCAACATCATCCTCATCGTAATCATCTGGTGCATCATCGTCATCTTCCATGGGATCATAAAATTCAGCTTCAATATTCACACCTCCATGATCCTCCACTTCCAAAGACATATTCTCCATATTCGCACCTCCATGGTCCATATCACATACTCCCCTAGTGAGGTCGACCTATATAAAAATGATGAACGCAAATAAACCATGATAATGATCTCATCATCAAGTGTATTTCATATATATATTAATTGTTAAATAAATATAATGAAAAACTTACCAATTCATGATAATCAAACCCTCCTTCAATGTGGCAATTATCCCTACAATGTCTCTTAGCTGTTTTGATTAGAAATCTTCTAGTTTTTAAGCCCTTACAAATATTGTAGGGACAATAAGATTTTCCATCGCCTTTTCTTTTCAAGTTCCACCACAATCTATTGATTATATCCCCATTACCTTCTTCACTTGGATTGTTTGACATGATCCTTCTTCACTCAGATTATCTATAGCCTAATTATATATAGAAATTGAAAACTTAGTTATGAAATGATGTTGTAGTATAGTATACCAAATTGAAACACTTTTGTTATTATAGTATTCCACCTCAAACTCTTTCCTATTGTGGCAAGAAAGCAAGATATTCAAATAATGTAGTAGTTTGAAAATCAAATGGAGGCAACTTGAGACCACAAATGGAGGCAAGTTGTTGATTGAGGGTGCAAGGAACAACACCCATCAATACTTTTATCGAATTGTAAATTTCAATTTTGAACCATTCTGTGAATATAGAACGTGGATGTAATCTTAGAAAATAACAAAATGTAGACATGATAGATTACTTATTTTTTTATTCTACATTACTTACTATTTGAGTGCACGTTCCACCTGCAACTTGATCAAGTCTTGTTTGATGCTTCAATTTTGTGTTCACTGTCCTATAGAAGTACATAGTTTTGTATTTCCCTAATATGTTATTCAAAAAACAACAATAGAATAAAATACTTGTTGAGAAAGATCATCATAGGAGTATCAGAAACTCAAGATCCAAAGGTAACACAACATTATAAGACTCTTACATTCAACCTTCAACTTATGCACCTAATAAATAGGAGAAAAAATACATGAAATTGAAAAATTTAACTAATGAATTGTGTTTTTCTTCTCATCTTAATCAGCCAAATTTATATGAGATTCTAAAGAAGGTCTGACTCTTAATCAGCCAAATATTCCTTGTACCACACAAAAAACTATGTGATAACTATGTCTACTCCAACCTTAATTGTTTAAGAATTCATCATATCAGATAAAGTATGTTTAAGAATTGTTGGGACTGGTCCTTTGGTGTGTATTAAACAGAATACAATTTTTAGCATATTATTATCACTCTATTTCCTTGTAAACATGCCATTGGTTCAGTTTTGTAAAAAAATATTGTGTTAGATGCATTTAAAATTATCTTCATTGTCTTCTGATTGTCTAAATGCTTCTTTATCAGCTAATTAATACATGCTAGTATATAAAGAAGACAATCAGAAGACAATGAAGATTTGTCTGACAAAAATGAATACACTAAATTGAACCAATGGCATGTTTACAAAAATTATCATAACTCACAAGCAAAACTGAAACAATGGCATTTTTATAACTCATTAAGAGTGAGGCCTTCCTTAGAATCTCATGAGTTTTGTACTATGCATCCAATGTATTGTGAGTTTGAAGAGAGTTCGTGTCATGTGTGATAGAACCTAATTTTTCTAATATGGTGCATTGTTAAACAAATTAAGGGTAGAGTAGTTATTACTTAGTTTTTTGTGGGGGACAATGAAGATTTGTTTGACAAATAGCAGGTCTTCTTTAGTATTTCATGAATTTTTACCACATATACTGTTTCAAGCCTTTGAGTCCTGGAGAAGAAGAATGGTGTAAGTTGAATAGATCAGAGTGAATGGGGTGTTGAAACATGGTGAATAGACCATGATGAGATGATACTTGATGGCATGACTAAGTTTCCCTCACAAACATCGGCATAGACTAGTTTTACTAAGTTTCCTTTCTCTATTTTGAGGTTTCCTTTCTCTATCATAGGGGTACAGTCAGAGGGTTCATTGACAAAATGATCCTTTGAATGGTTACTATGAATATGAATGATCTGATATATCATATTTCTCATTTTACTTGAAGTTTGGAATAGCTTGTGTAGGGGTGAAAGTAGTTTTGATCATTTTGGTCATGACTGTTCCTCTAGTACACAGTCAGGAAATGTAACTGTCTAATGATTATATGTAATGTTGAATGGATTAAATTCTTTATTCTTGGTAGAAGTGAATGGAAGGAATAGTGTTGGTGTTAGGTATCATTTATTATTGAATTCAATGGTTTCCAAGATGTGTTGAGGATTTGCTCCTTGTTTGATGTTAACTGTTCTTGCACAATCCACTCATACAATAGTGAAATGCTATGTGGAAGGGATGGTTGATAGTGTTCCTTGAGGGAAGGGGAATTTTGAAAGACTTTTTATCATTGTATTATGTATTTCCAATATGTCTGGATGTAGGGAAGACTAGGAGAATGAAGGATCGCTCACTGATTGCATGATAACCCAGTTTTGAAGGGTCACTGGAAGAGGGGAATGAAGGATCACTCATAGATTGCATGATAACCCCACCAAGCATTCTTTCCTTTAGTTTCCACAATATATCAAAGTATGATCATTATTCTTTACTTTCTTCTATATGCTATTGTTTATATGGTTTTGTTATCTCAGAAATATGTCAAAAACATTGCAGATGTGCATATAAAAGTAAAATATTGTCCTTCAATTGTTCCACAATGAAGCATTTCCTCTTGGGAGTATTCTCTTCATTTGTACAATATTTGTCAAAAATGGTTCCCATATTTCTTCAAGATCTATTTTAATCTTTATATTGTAATTTTGATTAGATTTGACCAATAGTTGATTTCATTAGTATTTTATAGCATATTCTCCTAATGTAAAATGTGGAGAGAAAGAAAGAGACACACTAGGTATGAATTACACGATATACCCATCATCACTTAGCACTTAAATAATAAATTATGGATAGGGAACAACCCCATAACTTTTGGATGTTTGTTTCATGTTGGCCTCTTATTATATGCAAATGTAGGCCTATCTTAGGCTAACAACCACAATGTAGGGGCCATAAATTATGGATCCCAAAATAGTGCACACTTGTATTAAATTAGGTTCACTATACTACAAGGGAATGGAAACCATGCAATAGTACCTCATGGGGATGGAAGCAACCCTTCACCAAGAAGATGATTATGTCTACAATATTTACTAGAGGCAAAGAGCATAATTTGGTTCCAGCAATTACTCCTAGAAGATAATGGCACCCACAAAACACTTGGAAAAGATAGCACTCACTATATCTTTTATCACTCTTTTAAAGCTGGGACAATAAATCTCAAAGATTGATCAATGAAATCTTGAACACAAAGAACCATTGACAGATATGATTCATGTGTACAATAGCCAACAACCAGTTGTTCCAATCATGGTGTCCAATAATTATGTTAGAAAAAGCATCTACAAATCCCTTACACAACCATAATAGATTCAAACCATGAACCATAAGAACCTAACAATGGGACTAACAAAGATACAACCTAAACAAATCTTGATCATATTCCACCCTATTGTAAGGCCCAAGAAGTAACTCTATCTTAAAGCTACACATTCCTCTAGATGAAGCTCAAAGGTCAGGTAGCTGAAGCATAGAAATACTTGAATGAATATATGAATAATTTTATGCACACAATCATTTGCTAGCTTGGTTTGTGGGTTTTCCACATAATATTTTCCCTTTAACCACATTTATAGTTTGAGAAAATCAGAAAAAATTGTTTCAGATTTATATTATCCTTTTGAACTAGCACACTGCCATCAAAATGCATAATCATTGGTCATATCAAGAAAATTCCAATTGATTAGTAGGATATCCTTATAAAAATTTGATGCATGGATTTCTTGTGAATTATCGACTGCTATGTATCTTGCAACTATAGAAGGAATAATGTTGGTGTTAGGTTTCATTTATTATTGAATTCAATGGTTTCCAAGATGTGCTGAGGAGTTTTCTCCTTGTTTAATGTTAATTATTCCCACACAATCCACTCATAAAATAGTGAAATGCTATGTGGAGGGATGGTTGATAGTGTTCCTTTGGGGAAGGGGGATTGTGAAAGACTTGTTATCATTGTATTATGTATTTCCAATATGTTTGGATGTAGGATAGACTAGGAGAATGAAGGATCACTCACTGATTGCATGATAACCCAGTTTTGAGGGTCACTAGTTGAGGGGACAGTCAAGGTCTGGATGATTGGGCCATTGGAGGACCCTAGTTCTTTGTGTTAATTTCTATTCAAATTGGATGCATGGATTTTTTGTGAATTATCGACTACTATGTATCTTGCAACTGCATCCGTAAATCTACATATACTTCTCTAGGGTTGTAAGCCACTTAGGGATCAAAATATAGAAACTAAATAAAAATCATTCTTTGTCCTATTTTCTTTTAACAAAGTCTCAACTATCAATGATACAATACATTTGATGCCCTAAGCTATCAATACAAATGGTGCCTAGCTAGAAGCTCATGGGCTATCCATTTGATAAGCACAGTCAACATTTCAAAAAAATGGATATCCTTGAGCACAAGCACCAATAACATCAAATAATGGAGTTAAAGCATGGGCTAGGGCATGACACCAGTAGAATGCGATCATTTTAGTGACAATAATATATAATGGTGTCATTAAACATAAATGCCAGTACTATCAACAAACATGAATCCAAACATTTGAATACAATGAATCGATATCCTTGAGCACAAGCACCAATAACATTAAATAATAGAGATAAAGCACTGGCTAGGGCATGACACCAATAGAATGCGGTCATTTCAAAGAGCATTCATGATCAAATAAAATGCAATGCATTTGAATATGATGCAAAAGGCTTGAAAGATGAAGAAATCACATACCTTCTCCTGCTCTCAGCTTTCACTCCTTTTCTCCTGCTCCTTCTCTATCCAATCAAAATAAAAATGATGAGGCCATTTCACTTTTTTTTAATCTATACCTTGACTATGTTGGAATTCAGATGGTCAATTAAACACCCATTGGAATACCGACATCATCAGGGCCTATTACAAAAAAAAGTACCAAATTTGTAATAAAAAGTTACCCGTCGAAAACTTCTGTCAAAATTTGGCCCCAAATGTAGTAGTGAGTAGACATAACCTTGTATAAATCTATATTTGGTAAACTTATATATCTTACTCAAACTAGACCAAACATTTCCAATGCAGCTGGTATTATTGGAAGATTTGCAGCAGAACCTAAGCAAAGTCATCTCATGTAAGTAAAAAGAATATTTAGATACTTGAATGGAAGCTTAGATTATGGTTTATGGTATCCTAATTTAGAGAATGTAAAGCTTCATGTATATGTAGATGCAAATTGGGTAGGATGTGTGGATGATAGAAAGAGTACCTCTAGAGGAGCAGTATTCCTTAGAGATAGACTTGTTACTTAGACAAGTAAAAAGAAGAATTGTATCTCTCAGTCAACAACAAAAGAAGAGTATGTAGTAGCAGCATTAAATTGTTCTACAATTGTGTGGATCAAGAAAATAATAAAAGACTTTGGTATTCAGATTGACTACCCTATTATTATTCATTGTGATAACACTAGCACTATCAATATGTCAAAGAACCCTGTGATGCATGCAAAGATAAAACACATTCAGATAAAATATCACTTCCTAAGAGAGAAAGTAGTAGAGAAAGAAGTAATGGTGGTCTATGTAAGTACAAAACATCAACTAGCAGACATATTCACAAAGCCTTTACCTAAGGATACTTTTGAGTGTCTCAAGGAAAAGATGGGAGTAATTCCCTTCCCTGAATCTGATTAGAGATAGCAGGAGTGCATCAGTCCCCAATGACTGATGAAAGGTTGACTGCTCTACCTTAGGAGTAGTACCGGTGCTTAATGATTTTGGTGCCCTTTGTCATTGATGTCAAAGGGGGAACAATATATAGTCATGAAAAAACATTAAAAAGAAGGAATATATAGTAATAAAAAACAAGTGGAAAGGGGGAGTAAAAATACATTCATAGGAAGTAGTACAATTGAGGAAATGGAGAATATTAAAGAATATTGTAGTAGATTGGAGGATACTTCCTTGGGGGAGTTTTGTTGAGGAAATGGAGAATGTTATAAAAGGATTGGATTTTTGGATTGGTGGTGTTTTTCATTCCATATGTTGCCATCAATGCCAAAGGGGGAGATTGTTGGAGATTTTCCAGCAAGCCAGATAGTTGACTGCATGTTTGTCATTGATGACAACATATGGTGAGTAGCATGTGTGGAAGCCTGATAGAGAGATCTTTGAGCATATGTTGCATGGATATGTTATCAGCATTATATCATGGACACAGAGGTTTATTATGAGTACAAAAAGTTGTGTAGCAGTTTATGTCAGCAGTGTTCCTAACAGAGTTATAGATAGATATTGGTATGAGATTCATAGTACAATTATCATGGAGCCTTGAACATTTATATGTATGTTTTAGACATATGTATGAATCTATGTTCATGGGCACAAAGTCTGATATGCAACAGAAGTTAAGTTATGATGATTCACAGCTGGCAGTTACAGTTTCTTGAATTTATCCAGAGGAGCCGATGGAGATTATATTGGTAAAGGAGTTGCACCTATCATTTTGGTATGCATGCTTGGATCCATGTTTTCTGGAGAGTTCAAAAATTTTGGTTAAGAGTGGATGATGTAATTCATCATGAGGAGAAAATATCAGTTATTTTGGTGGAGCCGACAGTGTGAAGTAGCATGTTCACTCATACTGAGTTGGATAGGTCCCAATTTGTGTTGCATCCTTAACAGAGCTGACAGATATGTTATTGGAGAGTTTTATTATTTCTCTAATATGATTTCAATATGGTTCTAACAAGCCAACTTGATTATATCATCTAGAGGAAAGATACTTATATGCAGTCATTTGTGATTGCTAAGTATGATTCAGAGATGAAAGATAAGAGCAGAGCAGAGAGTGCAAAGTGTTGAGCCATCAGTAGAAGGTCTATTTGACATAATAGAAAGTATATTCTATTCATTGGAATAGATCAAGACATCAGGTCTACACGCAGTTCACCAAGATCCAAATATAGTGTATATTTGTTAAATAGAAGGTTGCAGCCTTCACCCCTTTGAGTAGTGTGCTCTCGGACAGTGTGTCCTCACCCCTAATAGGGTTAATTGTAAAAGAATTGTAATAGGATCTAACCCTTGACCAGGTCACTGTACTTATTGCATTATAAAGATCAACTCCTAACAAGGTTGTAAGATCTTCTAACATGGATTATAATACACTAGTGCAGTTCTTAGTGGGTGTCGATTCCCACCAGGGTTTTCACCTATTTGGGTTTCCCCATAACCAAAATTGTGGTGTTGTGTTAAGTGTTTCTTCATTGTATTTATGCTTAATGTTATTGCATACTTAATTGGATAAAGAATTGAAAAATGTAGATAAATGATTCACCCCCCCCCCCCCTCCCCCCCCCTCTCTCAGTTATCTCTTGGGACTATTCCTAACACTTACAACTTCACAATATCATTTTGATCTAGCCAAGGATAGGAGGGACCTCAATGAAGTTAGTAAAATCCTTGAAAAAAGATTCAAACAACAAAACTAACAAGGAACAAGAGAGAACAATGCAAGATCAACCTTTATATTAACATAAAATCAATTATAAATCATCTACAACATGCAGTCTTAAATGCTAGCCATACAAAGATATTTTGAAACTTTTATAAGTTATCTTTTTATACTATCTATCACTAGAAACTCTTGAAATTAATCTCTCTAAAACTACCTCTAAGGATCAATTACAATATCTAATAAAGCCTTTGCAAGCATCAAGTCATCCTGGGGAAGATTACATTCTCCAAGATTAAGAAAACATATTACATTATAGGTCAGGACCCAAATCATAAGAATCCATGACAACTAGAGGTAACATAACATGTGAACCAACAAGAAGGTAGGCCACATGTGTAGAAACATTGAGATATGAAGCTTCACCAATTGGGAAAATCTTGTGCAAGAATAGAAAATACAAACTATTCGTGAAACATTTGGAACAATGGATTCGCATTGAGAATCCAAGATATCTCATATGTGAAGAAACCAATCAAGGTGTGAACCTAGGTGAAGTTAAACCATGATGTTTCAAACACTCCATGAGCTGTTCAAAAGCAACTGATTCAACCTAAAGGAACATTGAGAGAAACTTAGCAATGAAAAACTAAAGAATAGAAAAATAAAATTATTTTAGTGATGCAAGATTGCCTAGTACCTAAGATGCTCCTACATCAGACACCTAAGGTTATTGAAAAGTGAGACTCTCACTTTCTAGAGACTAAAGGAACACCAAGATGGTCTACCTCAGCCTAAGAAATCCATGAAGAATATTCAACTAGTATGTCTTCCATATTACCAAGTGCTCTTAATACTATCTGCCTCTGGTACTTCTGGCATTTTTGTCATCCAAAATATCTTCTATCTTGTCCAAATTTTCTTAGGATAATTTTGTTCAACATATGATCCATCAAGCTCATTAAAATCTATCTCATGATACTCATACAAATCTTCAATATTGAATATAGGTGATATATCCATGTCTTTCGATAATTCCACTTCGTATACATTCCCTGAATCAAAAATTTTCAAGATCGTACATGGTTCAAACTTCCTCATCTTAAGCTTGTTGTATGTCCCAACTAGAAATCTACCCTTCTTCAAATAAACCATGACTTCATCTCCTACAGCAAAATCCTTATGTATTCTCTTTATATTTGTCTTCTCCTTATATTTTTGGTTTATTTTCTCCAAATGTTATCTAACCTCATCATGTAATGACTTCATAACCTTTGTAAATTATTATCCTTCTACACTCCTCTTAACTTCTAGACTGATATTCCACAAATCTGACACTCCCTTAGGATTTATCCATTTGACTATATCAAATGGAATCTTCTTTGTACTCTTATTCAAATTAATATGATATGAAAACTCTTCTTGTGCTAAGATTAAATCTCAATTTCTAGATTTAACTCCAACCAAACATATTAAAAAGTTTCTAAAACTCTTATTTACTACTTCTATTTATCCATCTGTATGTGGATGAAATGTAGAACTAAACTTCAATTCAAGGGTATGTGCAGGGTCATGGTATACCAAACTATCGCCTTAAGTGGCAATGAAAAATTAGAAAATCAGACTTAGTCAACTTCACGTAAAATGTTGAACATCTTATCAACCTCATGTGAAAAATTTGTAAGAATAGACTATGTAGGAAATTGAATGTAGTTTCTAAACTACTAGCACTTGTCTGAAAAAAAATTAATCTAATTGCTCAAAATTTTAGATTTCAATGCAGTAGTACAAAAATTTTAGGGAAAAGATAAAAAGTACGTGTATGTCTAACCACCTTAATCACAATCAAATGATGATATATTTACACGAGATTCTAGATATAAGTAGTAGACTCATGCCTAGATGTAACACATATTTCTGTGTAATTTTTTTTCAAATAAATAATTAATTATGGATTTTATGCTACAACTTATTCAAGATAAAAAAAACTCGCGTGTCTCACCACCTTAACTAATTCTAAACTTTACAAAATTGAAAACATTTTTTTCTTATAGTAGGTGAAGCATAGAATGTGACGCATGTTTCGGATTTTAAAAAGGTTGAACTATTTGAAAGTTATAGTTTTTTTTCAATCAGTGTGTCAATTATGACTTTAAAGATAACTCAATTAAAAAATAAATAATAATTACTTACTAAACTTGAAATTGGACAACAATTATATTGATGGAAAGCTGATAATTTGTCTTTAAGAAACCCTTTCTGTTTCATCAATTTCAAATGAAAAAAAATGCATCAACTACATGGTCGAAGTCTTGAGATCAAAACAAATCTACTGAACACTCCTTATGAGTTGACCATTCATGTTTGGTATTGCGCAAGGCAAATACCAAGCCTAATCGAATATCCAATAAAATTGAATATCTGATAATTTTGAATATCTGATAATATCGAATATCAGAAATCTCACCCAATTCAACATTTCAATTTGGCTTCTTTTTTCAATTTTACGTTACATATTACCAATTTTTTTTAATGCTAATGTTAAATGAGTTGACTACTTTTTTCAGTTTTAAGTTATATATTACAAATCTTTTTTTTGTATTAATGTTAAATGATAATAGCATAGCATTAGTATTATATAAATTTTTATATTAGTATTGTATTATATTATTATTATTTATTTAGATCTATTGTATAATAGTATAATATTAGTATTAAATATTTATTAAAATATTTATATTATATGTTCAATAATACCTAAGGGAGAGAGAGAGAGAGAGAGAGAGAGAGAGAGAGAGAGAGAGAGAGAGAGAGAGAGAGAGAGAGAGATTTTAGATATCTGATTGTTTTACTGGCATTGAAAAGCAAAAGTTTATTCTCTAGGTCTCTCAGCCTGAGAAACACATTTTTCTGCAGAGAACCATGGGATTGTAGTTGTAGAAGATAAAAATCCACTTTTTCCCCCTTTTGGTTGGAATTTCTCTATTATCAAAGTTTTTTTCATCACCTTTTTGGTCTCACTATGGGGAGTAGTAGTCTTCAAATGCATAAACAGAAGAGGAAACTCACAAATGAAGAGATTGAAGTGTATAGAGAAATGGATAGGGTTTCCCATTGAAACAAGAGACAAGGTATGTTAAATATTAATGAAGATGTGGGCATAGGCCCACCCTTAAATGTGGTTTCAAGTGAAGAAGAAAATGAATTTGAAATGATTTATGACAATAATATTGGAAATGAGAATGTAGGGATTGAAGATGAAAATGTAGGTTTTGAAAATGAACATGTAGATGCGGACAATGGAAGTGTGGACATTGACAATGAGAATCCACCAATTAAATATGAAGGAATTGACAATGATAAAGGTACAAAAGAACCAAATCAATGTAACACATCTCCAAATTATATGAGAAATGAAGACCCTTAGGAGGAATAAAGATAAACTTCAAAATTGAGACCTTCAAGAACAAAAAAATGGTTACTTGAAATTGATGAGAACATAATGAGCAATTTAAATGGCAAGAGATTAGAAAGAACCGTTCGGTTGTGGGTTTCAAAACTTTTTGATCAATTTTTTAGCCACAAGATGTTGGTTGAGCAATGTCAAATGTTTGTGCAATTGTTAAAGATGTAGAAGATGATACATACACTAGTCAAATTGAAGATTAGTGTGAACAAGGAAAAGAAGAGGAATGCTATTATTGTGAGAAATCTTTTTAGTGGTCTCAATTCCATTGGAAAGACTACCAAGGAAAAAGATAAGAGAGTTGCTAGGAGGGTTATTACAATCTCATTAGTAAGTAATCATTTGAGAAAGGCTCATTTGATGAGACAAACTTTTGCTGACCTAAACCTAAATCGTAAACCTTTGGATAGAGCACTTGCAAGAAGAGAAAGACTTGATGATCCTCTTCAACATGATACATGGACTTATGGTGGGAGACTTTCACGTTGTGATAAGAAGCTTACCAATGGTTTGAAGGATCAAATTCAACTATTTTGGCAATCTAACTCAAGAGTGTCACCAAATGTGAAGGGTTCCTTGAAGTTGAGAATTGGTATTGAAGACCGCACCCTGCATCCAAAATATTATTTGGAGGTGAGTCAAACAATGTTGTTCAAAAAAAATTGTGAGACACATCCAACATTGAAAATATCACAAAGATATTTTGAAGCCCTCAAGCCTTTTTTATGTGTACCTCTTAAGATTCAAAATTCTTGTTGCAAATATGAAGTGGAGTTTTCAATGTACCATGAACTGTTATGATCCAAGTTCATTCTACTTTGCATACTAGTGAAATTTTGAAGGAGTGTAGTGCAACTTCTCTTCCAAAATCATCAAGAGACTTGCTAGATAATAGCATAGCATTAGTATTCTATAAATTTATATTAGTATTGTATTATATTATTATTATTTATTTCTCTATTGTATAATATTATAATATTAGTATTAAATATTTATATTATATGTTCAATAATACCTAAGGGAGAGAGAGAGAGAGATGTCAACAAAATTTGAGTGGGAGATTTTAGATATCTGATTGTTTTTACTAGCATTAAAAATCAAAAGTTTATTCTCTGGGTCCATCAGCCTGAGAAGCACTTTTTTTTGCAAAGAATCATGGGATTGTAGTTGTAGAAGATAAAAATCCACTTTTTCCCCCTTCTTGGTTGGAATTTCTCTATTATCAAAGGTTTTTTCATCACCTTTTTGGTCTCACTATGGGAGCAGTAGTCATCAAAAGCATAAACAGAAGAGGAAACTCACAAATGAAGAGATTGAAGTGTATAGAGAAATGGACAGGGTTTCCCATCAAAACAAGAGACAAGGTATGTTAAATATTAATGAAGATGTGGGCATAGGCCCACCCTTAAATGTGGTTTCAAGTTTAGAAAAACATGAATTTGAAATGATTTATGACAATACTATTGAAAATGAGAATGTAGGGATTGAAGATGAAAATGTAGGTTTTGAAAATGAACATGTAGATGTGGACAATGGAAGTGTGGACATTGACAATGACAATCGATTGATTGAATATGAAGGAATTGACAATAATAATGGTACAAAAGAACAAAATCAATGTAACACATCTCCAAATTATATGAGAAATGAAGTCCCTTGGGAGGAAAAAAGACAAACTTCAAAATTGAGACCTTCAAGAATAACAAAATAGTTACTTGAAATTGATGAGACCATAATGAGAAATTTCAATGGCAAGAGATTAGAAAGAACTATTTCGTTGTGGGTTTCAAAAATTTTTGATCAATTTCTTAGCCACAAGACATTGGTTGAGAAATGTCAAATGTTTGTACAATTGTTAAAGATGCAAAAGATGAGACATACACTAGTCAAATTGAAGATTAGTGTGAACAAGAAAAAGGAGAGGAATGCTATTATTGTGAGAAATCTTTAGTGGTCTCAATTCCATTGGGAAGACTACCAAGGAAAAAGATAAGAGAGCTTCTAGGAGGGTTATTACAACCTCATTAGTAAGTAATCATTTGAGAAAGGATCATTTGATGAGACAAACTTGTGCTGACCTGAACCTAAATCATAAACCTTTGGATAGAGCACTTGCAAGAAGAGAAGGACCTGACGATCCTCTTCAACATGATACATGGACTTATGGTGGGAGACTTTCACGTTGTGATAAGAAGCTTACCAATGGTTTGAAGGATCAAATTCAACTATTTTGGCAATCTAACTCAAGAGTATCACCAAATGTGAAGGGTTCCTTGAAGTTGAGAATTGGTATTCGAGACTGCACCCCACATCCAAAACATTATTTGGAGGTGAGTCAAACAATGTTTTTCAAAAAAATTGTGAGACACATCCAACATTGAAAATATCACAAAGAGATTTTGAAACCCTCAAGCCTTTTTTATGTGTACCTCTTAAGATTCAAAATTCTTGTTGCAAATATGAAGTGGAGTTTTCAATGCACCATGAACTTTTATGATCCAGGTTCATTCTACTTTGCATACTAGTGAAATTTTGGAGGAGTGTAGTGCAACTTCTCTTCCAAAATCATCAAGAGACTTGCTAGATCATTTTTTATGTCCTAGAGATGATGGATGTTTCTTTTATAGAATATATTTCTTAAATGACAAGTACTCAGATTGTGGTGGGCTAGTGAAGTTTGTTGAATATTTTCATGAGGGTTGCAGACATGATTTTGGAAAGATAATTGTCCACAAATGGTATATGAAAACATTAAATATACATTAAAAAATGGAGTTGAAGGCTCTATATGTGATTTAAATATACATTAATTGCATATTGTACATGGCTACCTAACATGGCCTAGTAGTTGAGATCCATCTTGCATTCTCATCTAGCATTCTGAGTTTAAATGCATTCCTCTAAGTTGCACTTAAGGGGGTTGTTGGTGTAATTAATTAATTATAATTATACTTTACCTAAGATTACTTAGGACAAAGTATTACATAGTAGTTTGTATTGTAAACACTCATGAGTTTGGATCTTATTTTAGCACATAGTGTAGGAGAATTCCACTTTAGGCAGTGATAATTATTATCCCAATTCCACTTCGTGTGAGATCCATCTTAAGTGCTCTTATCATATTATCAAGACTCACATTGTTGCGCATAATGTTAGAATAAATGAGAGGGGGGGGGGGGTGAATCAGTTAGATTAGTTATCCAATAGTCCCAATTACAAAATGTATCACTTAAAACAAATTCAGAAAATTATGCAGCTCGGTAATCATAAAATACTATACTATCTGTGCCTTTACTGATTACCAGTTAATTACTCACAGTGATTACCAAAAAAATCAATTATACAATATGTAAAGTATGACAACCAAACATTCATCACATAAACACATAACACAATGTTTTAATGTGGAAACCCCGTTAAGGAAAAAACTACTTGGGACCGGTAACCCAAAATAATTATCACTCTTTTGAAGTGAGCTCGGTGAAGAGCCAACCATGTTAAAGGTTACAAAACACACTGTAAGGTGTGACCTTGTTAGAGGATTTAAGACTAATAGTTATCATTCAACCAACATTCACTATGGGGTTGATAGGATAATAATGTGCATTCATTGAATGACATGGGGTATATCATAAGATAGTTAAGTTCACTCGGTTAAGAGATTTTTCTGTTACAATGGTTAAATTGAAATAGTAGGTGATCTGATTACAATACTACTTGATTTTGCAGATGTTCAGATCTATTCTAAGCCCATAAAATCCTCTGATCAATATTTTAATTCAGTTCTTCAATATTTAATAACTTATTGTCACTCAATAATAGCTCTCTAACGCTTGATTAACTCTGTAGTTTGGTTTTCCGTCAACTAGTCTGATCAAGCATGCATGAAGCTGTGTTCACGTGAAATCTCTATATTCTCTTTCTTCTATCATCATTTCAAAAATGAAACCAATGTCTCTTATATAGACAAGCAAACCGTTTTCTTTTCATCCATCAGATTTTGCTGCTTAATCTCCTTTGTTGATTTTGCCACTTAAACCTTCCTTGGAAAATGTGTCAATAACTTGTTTCAATTCCATCCTTTAGATCTTCTTCAAATTTTGTTAGCCATGGATCTCGTAACAAACTTTATCTTCAACCTCAAAAACATAACACTTTAGAGCTCATCAATTTTTGTCGGCTAAACTAAACATTTAGGTCTTTTATCCATACTTGGTTAACAAAGAAATGTGTTAGTGAACACAAGATCGGTTGATACTGTCACTCGGTATACACTACACCAGCTCGATGTATACTGAAAATGTTCATTTACTGACCACACTGCTTTGTAACATTTTTCTTCCTTCTTCAAAATACATTAATGCAACATAATCAAGTCAACCATATGAAGTCATAGACTCATCAATAAGTTACCCAAAGTATTCCTTATCCTCATTTATCATATCCATCTTCTTCCATGTAGATATATCAGTTCTTCATCTTTTCTCTCCTCTTTACAGATGTTTAGATATTTGCAACTATCATGATAAGTACTGTCAAAACTAGTTGACATCAATGAAAACATAATGAATGATTCAATTATCTTACATATCAATTCAGTACTCGGTGATCTATAATCATTGATCTTCAAGTCATTCAGGTACTCAATCAGTTGTAGTTCATCAATCTCTCCCTTTGACATTGATGGAAACTTAAGCAATATGAAATATACCATACACATACCAAACATGTATTCTACAACTATGTAATAAAATGTTGTAGCTTGGTAAGCTCTCCCTAGCTTGATATTTAATATGTTTAATCACTATGTTACATGACAGCATTACAAGTGCAGACTTTCCTCTACGGATTTGATCTTTCTAGCTCTCAGATTATCTCTCCCTTAGATAGATGTTACATTGATTTCTCTCAATTTTTCATATTGTTTATCTCTCCCTTTGACAACAATGCCAAAGAAAAACATAAAACATACATCTCTACAATAGCTAAGTAACTCTCTTTTGTTCGGTGCATACAATGTATCTCGATATACTGATATGCAAATCTTTGTTCAAATTTTTCACAACCTTAGATAGAATCCAAAGTGTGAACTATGTTACATCAACATGAATGATCTTCTGATAAGATTAGGCTGATGCAACCTCCAGATCACATTAGTGAGTGGTAGATAGGGGACGAACCCCAAGTCTAGTCCTCAAGTATTCAAAAGTGTCCTTTAGTAGAGGCTTGGTAAAAATATCAGCAAGTTGCTCTTTTGATCTAACATACTCCAGTTTGACTTTCTTCTCCTGTACTTGTTCTCTTAAGTAGTGATACTTAATAGAAATATGCTTGGTCTTTGAGTGCATTATAGGATTCTTAGAAATATTTATTGCACTAGTGTTGTCACAATATATAATCAATGACTCAGTGATTACATCATTCATCCCTTCCGACACTTGCTTGATATAAGAAATGTTTGAACAGTTTGTAGTAGCAACAACATATTTTGCTTCAGCAGTAGACTGAGAAATACATGGTTGTTTCTTACTTGTCCAAGTAACAAGTCTTTCACCAAAGAAAAATGCTCCTCTGGTTGTACTCTTTATGTCATCTATCTTTCCAGCCCAATCTGCATCGGTGTAGACTCTTAATTCAAACTTGCTTTCCTTAGGATACCATAATCCATATTCCTCTATTTTCTTTAGGTATCTTAAGATTCTTTTTACTACAACCATATGTGAATCCTTTGGATTGGTAGAAAATCTAGCAACAATCCCTATTGCATGTGCAAAATTTGGCCTACTGTGTACTACATACATCAGCTTACCAATCATAGATCGGTACAATGTCTAGTTTACCTCTTTATATTCATCATCTTTAGTCAGTTTATAGCTTCTGACCATAGGTGTTCCAACGAGTTTAGCATCTTCCATGCAAAATGTTCTCAATACTTCCTTTTTGTACTTTTATTGTGTGATGAAAATTCCATCATTTTGCTGAATAACCTGGAAGCCTAGAAAGAACTTAATCTCTCCAAACATAGACATTTCAAATTCTTTTCTCATATCATCAAAAAATGATTTACAAATATGATCTTGTCCTCCAAAAATTATATCATCCACAAATATTTCAGCAATCAAAATAGTGTCATCAGACACTCCTTTCATATATAAATTGTTGTTTTCACTAGTTCTAACAAAAACAATACTTAAAAGATAATTATGCAGCCTTTCATACCAAGCTCTTGGTGCTTTCTTTAAACCATATAAAACTTTGTCTAGTCTACATACCATGTCCTTTATATCTAGATCAACAAACCCTTCTAGTTGTTCTATGTAGACCTCCTCAGATTCTAGTATCCCATTAAAAAAAGAAGACTTAACATCAATTTCATAGACTTTGAACTTCGAATGTGCAACATATGCAAGTAACATGCGGACTCCTTCTAGTCTAGCAACATGTGCAAAAGTTTCACCATTATCTATACCTTCCTCTTGTGCATAGCCCTTGCAAACAAGCCTAGCTTTGTTCCTTGTAACTTCTCCATTCTCATTCAGCTTATTTCTGAAAATCCATTTAGTACCAATAACATTATTATCTTTAGGTCTAGGTACTAAATTCCATGTTTTTTTTTTCTCAATTTTTTCTATCTCTTCTGTCATTGCATTTATCCATTCATCATTCTCCAGTGCAACCTTAACATTTTTCAGTTCAAACTCACAAACTAAGCATGTGCCTTGTCTTAACTTACTTCTTGTTAGCATTGTAGCTTTCTTGTCTCCAATGATTTGGTTCTTAGGATGATGTCTTTTGACAAATCTTGCCAGCACTTGATCTCTTCTTTATTGTTCATCCTGTTCAGGTTCATTTCCTTTCTCGGTAGCTATTTCTCGATTCTCAGTTTTCTTTTGTTGTTCCTCAGTGTTCTTTTCTTGATGCTCGGTTTACTCATCATCTGGCTTCGATAGGTGCTCTAGATGTTCAATGTAAGTGAATCTACCATAGTCTTTTGGCTCCCTAGTTCTTTCTTCACCATTTTTATCATCAAATTCATCAACTCTAACATTAGCAATTTCAATCATTTTATCAATAACTCTATTCAGACACTTGTAAGCTTTTCTTTTAGTAGAATATCCAAGAAATATTCCTTCATCTCCTTTAGAGTCAAATTTCTCATTCCTATCATCTTTTAGAATAAAACATTTACTACCAAAAATTTTGAAGTAACTTATAGTCATTTTGTGACCAAACCATAACTCGTAGGGTGTTTTGTTTGTGTCCTTCAATTGTACTCAGTTCAAAACATATATAGTTGTGTTAACTGCCTCTCTCTAGTATGTCTGAGAAACATTCTTTTCTATCATCAGTGTCCTTGCACAATCAACAATTGATCTATTCCTCCTTTCAGCAATCCCATTCTGCTGAGGTGTTCTCAGAGTAGAAACCTATCTTTTTATACCATGCTCATTACAATAGTTAGTGAATTCATCAGAAATAAACTCACCACCTCTATCAAATCTCAAGCATTTCAGTTCTTTCCCAGTTTTTTTCTCTACTTTTGCTTTGTACCATTTAAACATCTTAAATGCCTGAGATTTCTCTTTTAAAAACATTACAATCATCAGTCTAGTGTAATCATCAACAAACAAAATGAAATATCTATCTCCATAGTAGCTATGTGTTCTCATGGGACCACATAGGTCAGTGTGAACTAAATCCAAGATTCTCTTTTTTGAATAGTCTTTACTCTTAAAACTAGATTTTTTCATTTTTCCTTTTTGACATTCATGACACATAACATTATCAGGCTTTGCTAGGCTAGGCAGATCTCTAACCTTTTTATTTCTACTGATCTTAATCATGTTATCAAAGTTTACATGACATAACTTTTTATGCCATAACCATGAATCCTTATTTTTCATCATTAAATAGGAAGACGCATTGTCAAGCTAAAACAAGTTACCTTTGGATTGTGCTCCTATTCCAACAAGTTTTCCTCCATCATTAAATATCTTTACCTTCTTGCTCTCAGAAGCTACTTAGTGACCTAAGTTGTTAAGTTGTGCCACACTTAGAAAATTGTAATTTAGTCCTTCTACCCAATAAGCATTATCACATTTGATTTTATCATTTATTAGTAAAGATCCTTTTCCTCTAACCATATGGTGTATCATTACCCATTTTTACTGATCCTCCATTATATTGCTCAAGATGATCAAAATTTTCTTCATCACTAGTCATGTGATGTGTACAACCACTATCAATAATCCATGTATCATTTTTAATTACTGAAATGAGTGTTGTCTCTACATACCTTTTTTCTTCCTCAGAATCATCCTTCATTGTAACAAATACTACTTCAACATCTTCATCGGTGTCAGTATCAGTATCATTCTCTTCAAAAATGTAACACACCTTTTTTCCCTTATCATTTTTTTCTCAGTTATCCCCATTGTAGTGTCAGTAACTTTGGTTGTTTCTCCTCCCATAGCTTCCTTCACCAGATCGATCTTTGTTTCTATCATCTTCTTTCCTGTTTGGGCATCTAGCAGCAATATGACCAACTTCTTTGCAGTTAAAACATGCTAAAGGAAATTTACCCTTATATCTACATTTACCTTTAGGTAATCTCTTGGCTATAAGAGCTTCAAGATCATCAAGCTCATCATCATTATTATTTTCACTGTTATCATGTCTACTACTAGATTTACCGATCTTCAGAGAAGACATAAAAGTAGACTCAATAGATGGTACAACACTATTATCAAAGTTGTTCAGCTCAAAATTTGTTAGCTTACCAATTAGATTATCAAGAGTAAGAGTACTACCAAGCACAGACCTAATTTCGTGTATTGCAGATATTCTGATTGCATAAGCAAGAAATAAGGTTCTCAAAATTTTACTTACCACTTTATCTTCATCAATGACACCACTAGATCCTCGAATAGCATTAACTATCTCCTTGATTCAATTTGTATATTGCACAATGTTCTCTCCTTTCATTTTCATATCATCAAATCTCCATCTTAAACTTTCAACTCTGGATCTTTTCACATTTTCATCTCCACCATAAACTTGAGCAAGTTTATCCCACATTTCCTTTGGAGTAAGGAAATCCTTGACATCTTCAAATTCGACATTAGATAGAGCAGCAAAAATCTCCATCATATTAATATTATGCTCATGTCTATCTCTCAATTGATCAAGAGTCAAAGGTCTTGTAGGCGGTGCTAAGTAGACATTATCTAATAGGGTGAGGTCAAAATTCCCAATTTCAAATATATGGAGTCTCATTTGGCTTTGCCATTGTAAAGGATAAAATATGGATGGGGTCCTAGAACAATGGCTTGCACATAAAAGAGACCCCAAAGCTAATATTTTACACTTACATGAAATTGTATTGATATAGAAAGTAAATGTAGATGACTAATATTGAAATTAAGAAATAAAGGTACTTACCTCTGAAAAAGAATTAGCTAAAAACCCTATCAAACGATCTCAAAAACTATTGACTCTCAAATTTTTATACCGAAACTGTGAGATCTACAAAACCTAGAAATATTTTTCTGAGATGAGATCAGGTTGACCTTGACCCTCATAAAAGGTCAAGGATGACCTCAAAAAAATGAAGGTCAACTTTGACTTTGTTCATAGATCTTGAAAGTTTGGCAAAAAGGGTATCCAAATCTACTCTCAGATCTAAAGTTCTGCACCTGTACCTGCAAGAAAAAGAAGGTTTTTGGTTGTTTGTTTGGGGGGTTTTGCCTCAGTCAAACCCCAATTTAGGAATTAACCTTGAAATTGAATTGAAATTGTTAGAATAAATAAAGTAAATGGAACAATTCACTTTGCTTGAGTTGAAACCCTTGTGGAGGATTCAAATCCTTGAATCCACAAGAATGGATGAATGTAGCATCAAATTTAGGATGTCTCCAATCATTTGTCTTTAGATCTTCAACACCAATCTTGAATGGATCTTTAGGAAGAGGCTTGAATGGATGAATCTTCAACAAGAGAGCTCCATAGAGCTTGAATCCTTTAATGGCTTCTAATAGATCTCCTTGATAAATTGGAGGCTTGAATGCTTGAATGCTTCATCTTCTTGCTTGCTTGCACTTGAGAGCTTGATCATGAAAGTGGATGGAGAAAATGAGAGAGGAAGGCTCCCTTTTATAGTGATCTAGGGCACAAGAGGGGCCTCATAGAAAACAATAATTAAGGGCCCATGGCACAAAACTCTTGAGAGGTGCACATGGAGAGGAAATTAAATTAAAGTCTTGATAAAAAACTCTAGGAGGGGACCACCCTTAATATAGAAATGAAATAATTATTTAAGAGCCTTGTTACAAAATTTGAGGTAAGGCCAACCCTAAAGTTAATTTGAGTATTAGGCACAAAACTCGAGAAAGGCTAATCTCCAATAATAAATTTGGAATCCTATACAAATATTGAGAAAGGTCCACCTCAAATATTAATTTGAGAATTTGACACTTAATCTGAGGAATAGTGGCCTTGAAGAGGGAAAATGCAAGATTTTGATGAAATCCTGAAACCGGAAGCAAACCCCGAAGATCCCAGACCCTAGGGTCAAGGTCGAGCTTGAACCTAACTAGGTCAAGGTCAAGGCCAATCCTGACCTAGTTAGGATTGAGGTCAACTTTGACCCCATAAGGTCGACTTTGACCTTAGGGTCAAAAACCTCAAGTTCATAGTCCAGAATGCTAGGAAAATGCTAGGAAGAGATGGAAAATGGCGTAGAACAAGGGGAAAAGCCAGATCCAAGTCAAATATCTATTCAAGGTGTTTGACATGACCCCAAACCACTTACTTGGAGGGCTAAATGCTCTTACCATGGAAGTGCTTCCATTTTAAGATGATACAACCATATTGTAAAGTTATCCTGTTCATCTTTGGCACTTCCCTCTTATACATTTTGTGATCTTTCTGCTAAAGTCCTTAAAAATCTATTCCAAGAAACCAATGTGCTCTGATACCAATTGTTATAATAACTGAGAGGGGGGTGAATCAATTAGATCAATTATCCAATAGTCCCAATTACAAAATGTATCAGTTAAAACAAATTCATCAAATTTTGCAGCTCGATAATCATAAAATACTATACTGTCTATGTCTTTACCAATTACTAGTTAATTACTCATAGTGATTACTGAACAAATCAAATATGCAATATGTAAATTATGACAACCAAACATTCATCATAGAAACACATAACACAATGATTTAACATGGAAACCCTGTTAAGGAAAAAACCACCTAGGACCGGTAACCCAAAATAATTTTCACTCTTTTGAAGTGAGCTCGGTGAAGAGCCAACCTTGTTAAAGGTTACAAAACACACTGTAAGGTGTGACCTTGTTAGAGGATTTAAGAGTAATAGTTATCGTTCAACCAACATTCACTATGGGGTTGATAGGATAACAATGTACATTCATTGAATGACATGGGGTATATCATAAGATGGTTAAGTTCACTTGGTTAAGAGATTTTTCTGTTAGAATGGTTAAACTTAAATAGTAGGTGATTTGATTACAATACAACTTGATTTTTTAGATGTTCATATCTATTCTAAGCCCATAAAATCCTCTGATCAATATTTCAATTCAGTTCTTCAATATTCAATAACTTACTGTCACTCGATAATAGCTCTCTGATGCTCGGTTAACTCTGTAGTTTAGTTCTCCTTCAATCAGTCTGATTAGGCATGCATAAAGTTGTGTTCACACAAAATATCTACAGTCTCCTTCTTCCGGCATCATTTCAACAATGAAACCAATGTCTCTTATATAGACAAGTAAATTGTTTTCTTTTCATCCATCAGATTTTGTCGCTTAATCTCCTTTGTTGATTTTGCCACCCTTCCTCAGTAGATGTGTCAATAACTCATTTCAATTCCATCCTTTAGATCTTCTTCAAATTTTTTTAGCTGTGGATCTCATAAAAAAATTTATCTTCAACCTCGAAATCATAACACTTTACAGCTCATCAATTTTTGTTGACTAAACTAAACATTTAGTTATTTTATCCATACTTGATTAACAAAGAAATGCATCGATGAACACAAGATCGGTTGATATTGTCACTCGGTATACACTACACTAGCTTGATGTATACTAAAATCTTTCATTTACCAACCACATTACTTTGTAACATTTTGCTTCCTTCTTCAGAATAGATTAATGCAACATAATCAAGTCAACCATATGAAGTCATAGACTCATCAATAAGTTACCCAAAGTATTCCTTATCCTCATCTATCATATTCATCTTCCTCCATGTAGATATCTTATTTCTTCATCTTTTCTCTCCTCTTTACAGATGTTTAGATATTTGTAACTATCATGATAAGTATTGTCAAAACTAGTTGACATCAATGACAACATAATGACTAATTCAATTATCTTACATATCAATTCAGTACTCGGTGATCTCTAATCATTGATATTCAAGTCATTCAGGTACTCAGTCAGTTATAGTTCATCACATAATTCATTGCATAATGGAGGATGATCCACCTTTGTTGGACATGTGATGCCACCTAGTGTGGGTGATAGGTTATCTCTTGTTTATCTCCTATTCATAATTCCCTCCCTGTATAAAAAAATATATTTACAATGCACTCAAGCATTATTTTAAATTATTATTGATCATTATTGAATCTAGTCAATTAATTAATCATATCATTTTATATCTCTTTCTTGTGCTATTGATTGGGCTTCTAGATCTTGGCATATTTCAATATTAGAACTAGTAATTGTAACTCAGTTTGCAATTTTTACGCCGAATAGATGTTATGTTATTTAATTATTTAGTTTTATCCCTTTTTTATTTTTAGATACAATTGTTCATGAATAATTATTAAATAGAAGTAAATTATTAATGATTAGTGGAGGAAGGTGACCCAAATCAGTAAAGAGAATCATTGAATGACTTCCAAATTTATATATAATTAGTTTCTTATTTTATTAATTTAACAATAGTATATTTTGTAATAATAATTTGTTAGTTAACTTTAAAATAAATTGAATCATTTGATTTTAAATTTAAATATTGATTAATTTATAAGAATATAAAAATTATCCAAAATTTGAATGTATTTAATATAATTAGTATGTGTGAATATATATATATATATATATATATATATATATATATATATATATATATATATATATATATATATATATATATATATATATATATATATATATATATATATATATAATATCAGATAATTTATTCAAATATAAAAATTAGCAAAAAATTGAATGTATTGAATTTTTTATTTTTTTTGAATATTAATTTAAAAGTGGAATTTTTAATTTTTATTATGAGATTTGGCGACTTCTATTAAAAAAATTTGCAAAACAACTATGGTCGCTTTATCTCCAGATCAAAATACCTTTAATCGGGTGATCTCTGAATGAAATAAAGAATTGATATAGTATATAGCGATTATGAGGTTCTCAATTGGTCGCTGAGTCTCCAAATGCAAGTTGGCGATCTATTTTGCAATTCACCAGATCTCCAAGTTATTCAACGGTTAGTTCTTTTATTCTGTGACCTAGCGATTTAAATGGTCGCATGTTCTCATGATTCTAGCAGTTATGTGTCAAGTGGTCAACAATTTAGTGACATGGTTATCTCGAAGTCTTCCAGTGTAGTGGTTAAGTAATGTAAAGTATGGCGACTTAGTGGGAAACATTGGATGAAGATTTGATCGACGGTTGATCTTTAATCTTATTACTTGACCTTTGTTAAGAAAATCTTCTGGGGACTTGGAGAATAAAGGTCCTTGTGCATTTTCCAGTCTTAACCATAGTTGAAGGAAATATGTAGCAACATGGAGATGACTTCAATCTCATGGTCGCCAGACGGGGGTGAGTTAAGAAAATATTTTTCAGTTAGTTGTTTTCAACCGTTGATTTAATTTTGATCGGGTGGTGGTTGCCTAGTCTCAGAATCAAACCATGGGTTAGAAAATGTTCCAGCGACCTTGAGATTTGTCTTGTCGCTCAATCTTCAGGTCAAACTCAAATTATGTTAGTTGCTCAGTGATTGGGAGACTGTCTTCAGTCGGGTAATCACCAAAATAAGAAGAATATAAATAAATAAGCAGACTTGACTATAGTCGCTTAATCTCCAAAAAAATAAATCAAATTTTTCTTATCTTGAGTCGTTGAATCTCCGAATAGGTGAGTTGGGAGGTCTTAAGAAATTTTTTGAAAATTCAACAGGCTTCGTCGAGTGGGAGATTCATTGTGGTCATTAGACTTCTTGATGGCCTTTTGTCGGCAAGTCTCGAGATAAGATTAAAAGGAAAAAAATTTACAAGGACTAAAAGATTGAGTATAGTCTCGGAGTCTCAGAATGGAAAAATTTAAGTGACAAAAGGTCATCCAGTCTCCAGATAAATTCAATAGGGTTCAAAGTTTTCAAGGACTATGATTCCATGCTGTAGTCGGCAGGTCTCCAGAAGATATAAAGTCATTTAATGACTAAAGTTTTTTGTACTAAGTAGGCACAGTTTCTGAATAGTTGGATTTGGGTAAGTCATTTATACAACATAGTTATTTTTCGATGTAGTAGACATGAACAACTAAATCTGATATGGCCCAAAAAAATTTAATGGTTTTGAAGATAGTTATTAGTAAATTTGATTGTACTAAATGACAGATTTTAAGATCATCAACATGTACATTCGATATCTGAACTAAGAGAATTGTACTATAATATTTGTAAGAATATCACTTGTACAATGATCCAACATTTAATGCTCATCTGTGACAAATCTATGAACATTTTTGTTAATTAATACTCTTTTAAGCACATTATTTGCTAATCAGATTTATATGGCAATTCCAAATTTAGTTGTCATGAACATTGTATTCCAATATTGCAACAAAAACCATGTTAAAGAAAATTCTGATCTAAACGAGACATCAGATAAGTTATGTGTGTTATAATTTTCAGTTGATGACTTGGATATTATACTTAAAATTAACTGACAACAGTGACAAGATTTAAAGTACATCCATAAGAAATCTTATAAAGATTTTGTTATAAAATGATATTAAATTATATTTTGAATTTTAGAACATGTCATGTATCAGTTATTAAATCTGAATTATTTTGCATATAACATAACTTAAATGTGTCATATTTCACTTAAGATGACATCAATATAAGTCATGAAATTAAGTTAGAACAATCTATAACAATTAAAGGCCTTCCGTACAAAACCTACTAAAGATTTTGTTAATTAATAATCTTGTAAATCTTATAGATAGCCATATATGTGTAAATTTCTACGTTACTATAAAATGAGGAACAAGAAAATCAATTCCTTGTAAAGATCATTAGAGCAGATAATATAGATTATTATAAATCAGCTGTTAACAATGGAAGCTACATTTACTTTTCAAACAAGCACACAACAAATAGCTTTCTTTGGGAGAGTACAACATACATATTTAAAAAAATTATTACTGTGCAAGAGTAACTCTGTTGTGCAAGCTGTTCAATGGACATTAGGTGAAGAATTTCATAATGCTACTCATCGATGGAAAGTTAATGCTTACATTGCTGCTATGTTAATGGCTTGGGGTTTAGAAATAGGTGAAAATGTTCAGACCGTTCGTTTTGTTATGATTTCTCTTTTTCCTAAAGATTTGATTGACGGAATTAATTTTTTGCTAGAATATGCACAACCAGGTGAAGGTTTTGAGTATAGCAAGTGTTTTGTAAACAAATAAGACATTGAAAAGATAGGTATTTTACCATTTCTGGGATGGCCAATGTCAATTGACGTAGAGATTTACAAAAAAGATATAGAAAATCAATGGGTAAATCTATGTAAAGAAATCAGACAATACAAACAATTTGAAGCCGCATCAATATTTCTAGTTGTCTTTCCACAATATGAACATTCTGTCTGTGTACAAATAAAAAACAAACATTGGAATTATAAAGGTTTTACACCAAATCAAGTTGCATTGAGGATGCCAATCATCTATCCCAAATGTCGTTGTAGTTTTTATCAATTAAGACGAAGGATAGTTGAAAATTTTGCAAGCTGATAAAAAACTAAGGTAATTAGTATAACATTTAGCTTTTATTAAACTTAATAAATCATAGCATTAATTTTCATCATCTTTATCATTTTTTTGTATGTTTTAATTCAGGTAGACAAAAGCTTATACCTTTGGAAAGTAAGATAAGCGGGAGAAAATATTTTCAATTTTATATGGCAGGTTGTTCATATTTGTAGTAAAGCACATTCTTGTTAAATTATCTGGTTTACATTTACTTTTGCATGAATGATATTGTAAAAGAAAATACATTTCAAGATACAAATTTTTTATATAGAATCATAATATTTTTAGAAATGTGGAAATGCTCTTCAGTGTTTCCAGTGAAATATAGGTAGTTGAATAGTGTATATGTATTTTTTGATATTCTAAAATATGTTTTCGTTTATTGATTTACAAAAAATTGTTTATATATAAAATGTCATCAATATTTTTTTTTAGTTACATTTATATACATTATGTGAAGTGAATATATAGATTGTAGTAATCTGTAAAAGAGTTTGCATATTTATTTTTTGTATTCCAAATTGGTGACTAAAGAAATTGTTTTTAATTTTATATGGCAAGTTGTTTATATTTGCAGTAAAGCACATTCTTGTTAAATTATCTGGTTTACATTTAGTTTTGCATAATTGATATTGTAAAAGAAAATATATTTTAGGATATGAATTTTTTATACATAATCAGAATATTTTAAGAAATGTGGAAATGCTCTTTAGTGTTTTCAGTGAAATATAGGTAATTGAATAGTGTATATGTATTTTTTGATATTCTAAAATATGTTTTCATTTATTGATTTACAAAAATGTGTTAACTTGGTTTTATTCTCCAAGTTATATGTATAAAATGTCGTTGATATTTTTTTTTGGTTACATTTATATATATTATGTGAAGTGAATATTGTTCAATATTTCACGTTTTCATGATTTTATGCATAGAGTCATCTAGCAGTTTTGATTTTAAAGATGTATTGATTATTGGAAGAAAAGACAGTCACTGAATTTGATATCTTGTTATGTCTTTTTATAAGTATTCATCGACTATAATTTTGAGGTGACAGTTTATGTGAAATCTCTTAATCTCTGAATTAAATCTTGATTTTGATCTTTTTGGGAGATTTTGTGATTGTTGGAAAATAAAGTTGTCTTGTTTCTTTTGGAGACCTAATGACAATAGTTATATCATAGTCGCTTAATGTTTTGTGATTTATCCATAGTTAAGTGTGGGTATAATGGATGAAGAGATTAGCCGACTATAGTTTTATTTAGGGAAGAAATCATTAAATTCGCTCGATCTCATAAATGTTTATACAACATAGTTAACACATTAATTTTTTTAGTAACCCTACCGAGAACTCAAAATAATTTATTTCATATTTAGTAGCCATGAACAGCTTAATCTGATATGTCAAAATAAACATTTAATGGGGGACTGTACCCTTTTCTCATTATCTCGGAATGAACCTTGTAACCACTAAAAAATCTAGAGAATGTGTGAATAGATATCATTAAGGAGATGTTTGAGACTTTTAAAAAAAAATTGTTTGGCAGGGTTTGAGCTAGTAGAAAATTCAGATTTAGAAGTTAGTAACAACAAAATCTGATAATAATTTGACATGACTCAATTTTTTTAACATATACAAGGCTCTTAGATTTAGTTTTTTGTGAGTTCTAAATGCGAATTTTGTTTTAAAGTTATTTGTCTGTGCAATAATATTTAGCGGGCATGACATCATAATCGATTAACGATTTTCAAAAAATTTATTGCTTTGACAGTAGTTGGAAAAACACACTAATCAATATAAAAGAAAGTAAAGTCATACGCCATTCTATGCACCATCTTTACTAATATTTCCTATTTTCAATAGACATACTGATGATAACTGCAAGCGAAAAGAATTATTGTTGAAAACAACAAGAACATTAATTCCTTGTACCTTTTTATGTGTTTTATGTCTATTAAATTATGTTATAAAAATAATAAACTTGTAGTAACTATCATTTGATTGTTTGAATTGTGTATATTTTGAAGAGCAAATGGTTACGAATGTATAACCTTGTACAATATGGGTAGAAAAATAAATAGTTACGATCATCTTGATAGAATAGAAAATGCATGGAAAGGAATCATAGATACAAACCTTTATTTTTACAATTTAAATGATCTCCATAGAAGGATTAAATCAGAACCAGTTCATCCGATTACACAAATGCTGATTGCCAATGGATTAATAGAAGTTGCAGGATTTCCAATTCCTAATCAAGTACCAGAGCTAATTATGGAATGCATTCAAAGATTTGATCCACATACTAGAGAAATAAAGAAAGAAAACAATGAAGTAGTCATTTCTTTGAATAGAAGTACTTTGTTTTACCTTCAAGAGAACAATACTCATAATGGAATTTCTCTCTATCAGCGTCAAATTCTAGCTTAAAAAGGTCACGATAATGAGGTGTAATTTCAAATAGATGGTTTGAAACCATTAGAGCAGCCAGTTCTAAGTTACCGAAAACCCTATATGAAACAGATTTAAAAAAAGAGATTGTTGATATTCTAGTACTTTTGCATAGAATTAGAGGGAGTGAACAAGCCCTAAATTTTGAAGAATGGTGGTTTTTCCTTGTGCAATGTATAGGTAAAAATAATATGTATATTGACTGGGCACAACTCATTAGTAATAGGCTTACTGAAATGCTTGTTTTAGCAAAGCATTCATACAAATTTGTAATGTCATCTTTCCTCATCTATGTCCTAGCATGTGAACATATAGGGAATGACCTTCCTAGTGTTGGTGAATATGATGCAAATATTTAGGTTTATGATTTTTATCCATGGATACAACTCAAAAATAGTTATGGAAATTTTAGAAGGGTTAATGATTTCTTTTCAATGAAGCTATGTCCTAAAATTCAGGGTTGTCCAAAATGCAGATTATCAGATGTTGTTGCTAAAACAATAATGTTATTTGGTAGCTATTATACTCAATATTCTACATTTACATATATTAGGATTGGAGGTTTTGATAGGTTTCCATACAAATTACCTAAATATCTAGATGATAAAATAGCTTTGATAGAGTTGTGCAAACAAATTATCGAGGTCAACAACAGATGCAAAAAATGACATAAAGTAGGTATTCATTTTCCAATATTGATAGGTGCTTATACGTTCTTTTCTAGTTCTTCTGAAATGAATGTCATCAAATCATCTGGAAAAAGATATAAATTTGATGAATATAATGTTATTAGGCATCATTTTGACCCTTCAAATTATGTAAAACAAAACTTGGATTTAGGCCCTAGTTTTAATCACATTCCTTCATTAGAAGATTTCTAGGCTAATTGTAAAGATGAATTTGAAATGAGAGAAAGATCATGGTCCCAACTCACAGTTGAACAGATTCAACTTTATAATATTGATATAGATGTGAAAGGATTATATGATGATTAATCTAAATTTTTTTTTATCGTTATTTGGCCAAAGTTAAAGGGACACCTTTGCAACCTGTACAATTTGAAGAACCCGAATTAGACAATCTTGAAAAGAGAATGGAAATGATAATGAAAAGAACCAAGAAAAGGGTTCTATACAAGAAAACAACCAAGGACACATCAAACACACAAGGAAAATCAAGAAGAGAAGCTCAAACAACAGCTTCAGTTCCAGTAGATGGCACAACTCTCATGAGAATGGGTATAATATTTGAATTTCCTTGTGTGTTTGATGTGTCCAAATAAGCAAGACTTGTGGTAGTGGTTCAGTTGCATTGATTAAGATATATAGTTCAGAGGAAGCAGAAAAAATAGAAAAAGAAGATAAAATAGATAAATTAGAAGAGAATGCAACAATGCAATCTTTTGAAGAAGAACCACTAAATCAAAAAAGAGATTTTATTGAAGGTAGTATAAAATGTATTCAAAATATAGTACCCAAGTTTAAAAGTTCAGCTCATGAAATAGAAAGCCCTACAATAGGCAAGAAATTGTTTGATAATGAAAGTTTAGCTTCTGCCTCAGAAATTCTAGGCACTCCTTCATGGATAGAAGAAATAGTGCAATGAAAAAAAAAAAAGAGGGTAGAATTCTTTCTGAAGATTTTATTTCTCAAATCATAACTGAAAGTATTGGTTCAAGGAAAAAAAAGGAAAGAGGCAAACTAGCTTCTCTTCAAAAACATCAAGAAACAGGACATGTAATAATACAAGTTGTAGAACCAAAACAAGACAGTAATTTTTCTAATCTAAATGTAGTAGATTTTGATGTAAATGAAATTGACATAGGACCCACATTCCATGATCGTACAGTTTATATGTGGGAGTTCACACATCATGAGGTAAGAGATAGATTGGAGCAATTAAAAGATGAAAAGAATATTCTGAAATCTACTATCAAACATCTATCGGATTATATCCAAAAAAAATTAGGTCCTATGTCTTCTCAAAGAGCAAGTCAAAGAGAAGATATTTTTGATCCATCACTTCATTCGAGTGAACAAATTATCAAGAAGATGCATGAAGACAGATAGATGGCACAACTCTCATGAGAATGGGTACAATATTTGAATTCAAGAGGTGTGCATCTCATTGACTGCGTAGGCAGTTATTACAAAATATATATTGACCTAAAAGGTATTTTGTGTATAGAATTGTAGATGCTCAAACAACAGAAAACAATATATAGTAGAAAAGAAAAGGTATTGTAATCTGTAAAAGATATGGACAATGAAGAAGCTTTGAATGTAAAAATTATCAAATGCACTGGCACACCTCTACAAAAGTGGATTTTTTCAATCAAATTCAAAACAATGATGTGGATAGATGTTATTGAAGAAGTACAAAATCTAATTGAGACTGTCAAGATGAGCATTGCACATATGAAAAAGATGTTTACTGATATGGTCTACAATATTGATGTAGTCAATGCTGAAGATGCTCTAGATATAGAAATGATGAAAAAAATTTATGAATTGTATCTTCAAAGTATTATCAAGAAAGAAGCATATGAGGAAGTAGATATATACAAATTGAGTGCAATTGGAGAGTTATTAACAACTGTAAATGAAGAGACACGAAGCATTTTTGAACAAATTAAAACAATTAAAAGGAATTATGAATATTCAATTGTAAGAAGTGAAAATATTATCATACCATAGGTACAAGAAATGCTTGATGTAATCAGAGCAATGGATCAATATAACAGTAACAAAGTTCAAAAAGAAAAGGCCACTAGCAGATGACCTCGATATTCTTGATGAAGAATGAAGTTTTGAGCTGGATATTTGACACCTGATCCATGAGCACAGGGATGGTAACTATTTATGAAGAATGGTGTAGGTTAGGCTAAAATGGCAGTCACCATATCTTGTAATAACTCAATCAAATTATCAAGAAAATCTCTAAACAAAGTTGTCAATTATCAATTAAAGAAGATCAGATGAGTGCAAAATTTTTTGGTCTTTCGATCACCCAAGAGCCTTAACTCTTATTCTACAAAGGATTCCAAAATGTTTTAACTATATATTTTTGAATTGTTATGTCTTATTTAGAACACCTTTATCTACTTATTTATGCATATAACATGTCCATTCATGTAAATGATTTCTCTTTTGGTTTGCATATTTTTGAGTTAAATGAATATTTGATAATTTATGAAGCTGAAATGCAGTATTTTAGGTTTGCTTTTTTGTGAGATTTGTTTGGTAAACTTGGTACTCTGTGTAGTATTGATGAAATTATACAAAAACTAGTTTTGATTAGCTATTTTTTAGATTTAGGACATGTGGTTTTTGTAAATTATTATCATATAGTTTGGGTCATGATGATGGTAGAAACTTGTATATTCATGTAAATGCTTTCTCTATTGGTTTGAAAAAAATTTAGTTTGATGAATTGTTGATAATTTATGAAACTAAAATACAGTATTTTAGGGCTGCTATTCTGTGAAATTTGTTTAGTAATCTTGGTACTTAGTATAGTATTCTTTTAATTATATGTAAATTGGTTTTAATTGGATATTTTATAAATTGAAGGCATTTGGTTTGTGTAAATTGTTATCATATAATTTGGCTGAAAATGATAGAAACTTGTTTATTTTATATCGTCATTTTTTAATGAATTTGTAGTTTGTGTATTATATTGTGGATTTGATATTCCAAGGTCTGATTTGATATTAGTTGAGGAGAGTCAGAACATTTAATGATCATCTGTGAAAAATATATGGACCTCAAGATCATAGAAACTGAAGTAAGGAAGGAGATGAGAGAAAGGTTTTAGACAATCAGTCCAGAATAGGGGAGAGATCTAGTGAGAAAATTAGGAGTTCTTACCTCCCAGAATGGGATATAGTTGATGCAATGGTCCTAGATGCAGTCAGGAAACTAGGCACACCATCAAAATGGCTTATCATCTTTGTTTTTTTGGATTCCTACTAATCCATTATGAATTAAGCCAGCAATGAAAGGGGCAAAGTCAAATGTTACCGATAGGTATGGATGTAAAATTTAGACCGTCATAGGATAAATTAATTGAAAACCTAAAAAATGCATTGCGTGAACAAGGCCCAATTCAAGCATCAGGGCAATTACAAAAATTTTCTTCACCTGTTGGACCTTCATCTTCAAGTCTTATTATTGAATATCTCCCTACCCCTCTTGTGTGTTCCATGGGTGATGAAGACATAGAACAAAGATAGAAGCAAACATATGAAAAAAGAATAAAGGATACCATTCTACAATTTTTTGTGAATGTAAAACCATTATAAAATTATAAAATTGCTAAGCAGTTGTCTGAATTTTTGATCTGTTTTAAGAAAGTAGCCACTATAGATGCCATTTTGGATAAGTGGGTTTCTAGAGAGAATAGGTTGAAGTCATTCTTTGAAATGATTAAAGTTATGTGTTATGATTATAGATTATGAAGTTAGATAAACTATTTGGTTGTTGTTCAATGTTAATGGACATGTTGTTGTAAAATGGTTTTAATGTTTTTAGTGACTTGATGGAGATAATATAAGAGGAAAATAGTGAATTTTTATTAGTCCAATTATGAATTATAGAGTTCTCTTTGGATAGAAGTAATGACAAGTATGTTATGATTGATAGTAATGGCAGGTAAGTTATGTTTGTCAGGTATGTTGTGTTAATTTTTGGAGTGACAAAATATAGATAATCAGAGAGAAAAAATTTCAGCTATGTTGTGTTAATTTTCAAATGGTTATATATAATTAGGAAGCAACTACTAAATACTTGAGAAGCCATTATCGATACTTGGTGTTAAGATAATACAATAGAGGCTTCCATTCATCATTTCTTCAATCAAATGTAAGCTCAACTACTTCTATTTGCCCAAATGGATTCCTTCAATTCTCCAACAAACAAAGCCTCAGATATAGCCCATTTCATTCAACTCTTTTCTTTCCCTACAATTCTTTCCATCATCCTCTCTACCATTGCCCTAATTGCTATTCTCTGCCTCAAAAGATCTCAAAATGAGTCCACCCTAAAACTCCTACCTAGTAACTTAGGTTTCCTTCTAATTGGAGAGACAACACAATTCTTGATGGCGCTTCGATCAGGAACACCAGAGGAGCTTTTCAATGAGAGAGAGAAGAAATTCGAGCTAGTTTTCAAGCATATCTTTCCTTTATAGTATGTCAATTATCTTCTAGCTTTGCATTGGATAAATTATGTGAAGAAGAGATCAATTCTTATGAAGTTTTCAAGCATATCTCCATTAGCATTTTGTGAAATACTACTTTGTAAGTCACACTACTTAAAGAAATTTGAGTAATTTAGATCAAAATCTAAGGAATAGAAATAGAAACTTTTCAAACACTAATCTCTATAAAATAGCTTCATTGCTATCCAATGGATTATTCATTGAGTAACATCTTTATTGAAAACTTGTGATACACAAGCAAATACACTAAAATTTGATGACCTTGTCCTTTAAAAATGTTGTCACTGAAAAAATTAATTATCTTTCCTTTATAGTATGTCAATTATGTTGAACTCAAGTTTTGATTAGTATGACTATTTAACCAAAGAGCATTTTATATGGTTCTTTTATCATGTTTAGATTTCATATAAATTTCTAAATTTTTTTTAAATTATTAGATAAATAGGTGCAATGAAATTTGTCATTGAATTTATTAGAAAAGTTTAAACAGCTGTGCATGAGCTTTGGTGTTTCTGAACTTTATTGTCATTCAAAAACATCCAATAAATATAAGAAGTTAAACTGTAGTTCAAAAGAATATTATGAATGCCATAACATGTTTGTACATATGGAGTGAAACATAAATTGTTTGAATCTAATGTTCTTGTTAAATTAACATTTGTTATGCATGCCAAAAGGCTTTTATCTTTGAAGTCAAAGTATGAATTATTAATTTATTATAATGAAGATTATAATGTACAATTATTTTCTTACAAATTTTAATTTAAAAATTCTAATCAAATTTGGTTTTTGTTATTTTTTTATTTTTTTTTGTATTGATAGGCAAATTCAAGTAGAAACTTAATATTTTGCATAACAACTTTACAAAGAAGTTTCTACATATATAATATTGACATGACAAATGTTTCAAAAAAATTGTGATACATTGGAAGTTTATATTTATATATGGTTACAGCAAACAACAGAATTAAAATACAAATAAATGTAATTAATACAATGTGCAATGTTCGTAAAAAAACAATTTCAGCGTTTGCCATTGACACAATTTCAATCATAGCGGCCTCTTGAGAGCGCAAGCTACACTGATGAGTTTCATTGACAATTGGTGGCAATGGTGTGACATATGCATTTGACACATCATCTGCCCACCTAAAGTAACCGCATCCATTGTTGCCCTACAATAATAACTTAACATTAGTACATAGTATAATGTATAGTCTGTATATTTATTGTAAACATAGTCTTCATGTCCAACACTAACCTTCTTGCTAAGTGGACAGGTCCAAAATTTTCTATGAGGCTTTTTTTTAGTGTTTGAGGTTTTCAAAATGCAAGCTCCTTCATCACAGTTGCAGTGTGGCACATTTAGGATAGCCATTGATATGCTTGACAAAGCTATAAAAGACAAACTTATGTATAAATGCTGAAAATAGATAGATTAGGATCTAATGTTAGTTGAGAGACTGAGAATGAATTCAGTAAATGATAAATATATAAGAGACAATGAAATAGGCTATTGTGGGTGACTTTAAATAGAAAGTACGTAAAATTGTATTAAAAATTGATGTGATTTAAAGACTAGTCTATATTTGTTTCTTCTTCACATTTAAAGGTTGAATATTATGCATCAAACTATGATAAGTCAACACTATTTTGGTGATTAAGAAATTCATTGTAGTTGCTAAATTTCTTGAAAAAAAATTAATTTAAAACTTCAAGTATGAAATATCAAACATGAAATATTGAAGTGTCAAAAACAAAAATAAATGGTGGCATACATATCTATATAACTAATTATTGAAAGATATAAAGATTATCTATTTGTAAAAAGTTTTTGATTTGTATAGAAAATTGAAGCTCAAGGAGGTAGACCTCCATCTCCTTAAATACATAAGTAGTAGAGATCTACTATTTTACAATCTGAAAAAACTTACTGTCTTAAATTATATTATCATAACCCATGGGTTGACCATTCATGGGATTCAAATCATCGAACCATTAAAGATGTTCATATGTTTGACATAGTATACCCCAGTTCTATGTATGAACCTTAATACTTGGGTAGAGTTTATAAGTGGTTTGGGTCCATGTAGGTATTTGTTCCCTTACAATCTTTTTTATACGTTCACGTATAGGTATAGATAAGTAACAGTCCTGAAGTCCCCATCTTTGTATGACTTGTTTGTTCCACAATGTGTCTGACCTAGATGCAAAATGCAAGCGATACATTTGACCATGATAACAAATATTATGTAAAGAAGTAGTATCAATTTGTGGAGTTTGAAGTAGTTTCTTTATGCATAATTGACCTGTTCCATTAATCAAAGAAGAGTATTCAGTCTCAGATGCTATTGATGCTGGTCAAAACCATGTTTCTCTTGGGACATGAAGAATTTGTGTTGGATTGCATGTGTCACAAGACTCCAATTCTTAAATATATGGATCTCTGTAAAACTGGCGAAAATTTCTTTGTGATACTGGATGAGATGTTATTAGTCATTTTTGTTGTAGAAACCTTTGCGCTTGCAATCCTGAAATTCTATCTTCTTCATGTATTGTGTGAATGTCCATGTGTTGAAAGAAGTCATGACTGACAACTGTTGTCTGTCACAACATTTCTATGTGATCTGCCTTATAAAGAACAAAATTTTGTATAAGTAATCACTAATTTAAAATGAAATTAAAAAAAATATTTGAACTTCCTTTTTAGAGAAAGACTTGTTTTATTCTATATATCTTAAAAGAAGTAAAAATATTGCTAAAGGTATCACATTGGATTTAAAACCGTACTTCTGTCATTTTAAGAATTTTGAAGACAAAATATCAAATAGTTTTACTATTCAGTGAATTAAATTGATTGTTAGAATCGAATATTTATCAAATCAAGATATTTTAAGGTTTCAAGACATTTTTTTTTAGATTATATTAGTTCAAATTGATTTGTACATATTGGTCCCTATCTATATTATTGAAATTTGTTTTCTAAATGAACTTTGTTTGATAGTTTTAGGTATTGAAATAAACAAAATGTGCCAAAAATGAAGGAGATTAAGAATGATAAATAATGAATGTAAATACCATTTAAGTTAGTTTAAATACCAGATATTGTTGTGACTTCCCTTTGTCTTCTCTTCTATTCTTGGCTTCTCTTCAAGTTTCTTGATATTGTATGTTGTTTTGATGTTTTATCAATTGTTTAGAACTGTACAAGTATTTGAAATATCAGTATTACTTGACACTTTATAAAAGAACAGGGCAGTGTTGTAGAGTGCTTTGCACTCATAACATTAATTGCAGGAGATAATATTTTGAGGAATGTCGTTAAAGTGATGTGAGGGAATTCTCCAGAGGCAGGCTTACAATAATTATCTATGTAGTACAAAAAGTTTAAATATTTTTTTTATGGGTTAAATAGATGACATGTAATGATAGCTTTAATGTTACTCTTGATGAAGCCTTTAATGCTGACATGATTTTTTAATAAATTTATTTTATATGTCAATCATATCACCGATGACATGTGCAAAATAGCAAAGGTACCTTTTAAAGTATTTTGATATTCCATATAACTAACTTGGGAAATCTCAAGATATATCAGAGAAATTAAGAATGGCAAATGTCGTATAAGATGACATCGATATTATATATAAAATTAGTTTACAACAGTTAAAACATTGAATTTATATTTGTGAAAATCTAAGAAAGATTTTGTTAATCAATAGTCTTTGAGATCCTATACAAACTGAAATATTGGTATTCAGTACAAGGAAGACGTGCATTAGAATTATATGCCAGGAACTACTAATTTCAAAAATATCATTGTCGGGTTTTTGGAAAAGTGATACATACTGTACTCATCAGTGGCATTTTGTCAGTCCGACTACGTTTGTAGTCATCACCTTTTGCAAGAAAAATTGTAATTAGTTAACCTAATTATGATATAGATTTATAATTGTGATAGTAATAATGATATTAATTTGTAGTTGTCACCATTACTTAATACTTACAATATCTAAGTTTCAAATTAAGATTTTATTTAATTTGTATTATAAAACATTAATTGATAAGTAATACTAATTTCTTTTTTAAAATTAATGTTAGTGATAGTATTAAAAAGTAAATAATATTAAATAGTTGATAAATTTATTATATAATTTAAATTTATTTGTAAAAATATTAATTATTCTAATATTTATATAATGATATATGATATATGAATATTAATAACAATATTTTACATTATATAGTAAATAAATATTTAATATAATTTAAAGAATATTACTATATAGCGATGATTATTATATTATAATATGAAATACATTGTCATTAATATTAAAGGTGATATATATTTAATTATTACTAATTAAATATAGCCATAATAATTTTATTTTAATTATGATCATAACTTAATATGTACAAGTTGTAAGAATTTATGTGATATGCAAAGGTTGTTTAATTTTACTCTGTATTTGACTTCAAGAATATAATGTTTTTTATTGAATTATCATTAAAATGTTAAATGATTGTTTAATTTTATATTATTGTTATTATAAATATAGTAAACATTATAGATTATAATTAGCTAAAATATTATTTATATATTGTATAATAGAATATGATAAAATCTATAAAATCCATTATTTTATCTATAAGCTAAAAAAATATAAAGATAATATAAGATTATACATTTTTATAATAATATCTAATATACATGTCTAAATTATGTACATATAGATAAAAATACAAAAACTAATATATTATTATTTGTAGGAGGATAAGCGCTTAGATAATTTATTATTATTTGTTGAAGACGTTGACTTAGAAATTATACTTCTAAGTGATCGTTAAATGGCACTCGGATAATATATTTGCAGTTTTTTAAAAAAAAAATTCTATGGATTTTTTTGAGTAAATAAGATATTAATAATAATAATAGTAATTTAATATGATATTATGATATTATAATTTAATATAAATAATTTTAAATATACTATTATTTTTATTTAATATAAATCATCATATATTAATAGATTATTTAAACAATAGTAATGATCATTTATTAATATGATATTTAAAATATTTAAACTATAGTATTACCAAGGTTTCTTTTAAGTCTAGCAAGCCCTAATTAAAAAAATAGGCCTGAGAAAGCCCTAAATGCCTTTGTCTTCATTAAAACCCTAGGTTGTTCTTTACGGTTCTATTTGGGCCTTACTTTTTTAAAATCACTTAAGTCCTTAAACGCATGTGTATTTAGAAGTATCACCAAGCGGGTTCATATTCTTCACACTTTATACTACCTAGTCTCAACCCCCTTTTTAATTTTTCCTAAGTCTACGCCTGGTGATATCTCTAAATGTTCCTAAGTATTAACCGCTCTATTTCCTAAGGTTTTCAGCATGTTATTTAACCTTGAACCTAACATGAAAATCAACGGTTGTCACATAACCACAAGGAATCTTTTTAAGGTATGCGATCATGTGGCAGCCGCTAATCTTCTTTATTCCTCAGTGCTTATAGCAGGTGGGACCCTTGCCAGATGTATACACATGGATTTTTCTAGTTGGTTATGATATTTGCTGACATGGAAACCATCGACAAGGCTACCATTTAAGCAGGAAAATTTGTAAGTCCACTACCAGATATTGCAATGTGGCAACTCCTCATTGATTAAGAAAAATGCACTCGGCTTCAAGAGGATCTGCAAGACTCACAATTTGTAGAAGATCCAACGGTGGTCGCATGTTCCCATAAGTTTCCTACAGGCCTTGCGATCATGTGAAAACCATTAGATTTGACTTTATTCCCAGGCATAAGAAAAAGGTGGGTCCATTGCCAGGTGTACACACATGGCCGTTGTTGATTGGTCTGAGGTATTTGATGATGTGGAAGATGTCAGTAGCACTGGTGCTCAGTAAGAAAAAGTTACATGTCTACTTGCCAAGTAGTACAACGTGGACATTCTTGATTGGTTGAAGCAAAGTGGGGCCAGTTACTTAAGGTATCAGTAACATTTTGTTTACGTTAGATTCATAACTTAATGATAACCTTAGAAAATAGTAAAATCTCTAGGACTTTTAGAGTTAGGAAAAAAAAAAAAAAGAGGTAGGACCTAGGTAAAGAAATATTAAGAATATGAATTGGGGTGATGATTAATTAAAACATGTGTCTTTTTAGGAAGTTAAGTGATTTTGTAAAAGTAACGGTCATATAGATTTTAAAAGAGCGACCTAGGATTTTCTTTGCAAAGGAAAGGCACTTAGGGTTTTTTCATGTTTGGTTATTTAATTAGGGCTTATATTGATTACAAATTTTTCATTTAGTATACAATTTGGAAGAGTATTAATTAACAAAATCTTTCATAGATTTGTCATGAATTTACTTTCATTGTGGTGACTATTGTCAGTTAATTTTTTGAAAAAGGCTGACAGTTTTCTTTTTATCGGATGATTGTTGTTAATTTGCAAAGAAAACATGTATTCATTGGGATCCTGCGACAACCATGAATGTAGGGAATATCTCATTTGTTTCACTATTTATAACATAGCAACATGAACATATGGTGTGACTTTGTCGAAATGGGTAACAATGGGAAGTGGAATAATTGGGTGTTGATAAAAAACTAGAATTGAAAGATATTAGTGCAGAAAACTAAGTTTGGTTAAATGAGAGACATTCTTGCATGAAAATATGTAGTTTGTATCAAGCAATGAACAATTTTTTGAATTTGTGTAAGTGTGAAATCAAATATAGTCTATTTTGTTGGACAAATTCTTTGTTTATCAAAGAAATTAGGTTTTATATCTAGTTATGAAGTTATTGCTTATTGGTTGATTCAAACTGCACATTTTGATACAAGGGTGTATTTCATCTAATCAATGTTTGTTTTCTACACTGGTATTTTTCAAACACCAATTTTTTCAAAAATGGAAATGTTGAAATAAGACAACAGTTTTTTTTTTTGTTGTCACTGGTTGGATAGTGATATTTTTTGTGTGGTAAATAAATTGAAGGCTTTATATCTAGTATTTGTACCATTGTTTAGGTCATGGTTAGTGATGAGGTGTTTTTATGTATGATAATATCATTATAGAAGTGGATAGGAACTATAATGCAGTATGAAGAGGTGTCAATGATATTTATGAAAAGATCTTATAAGTATCATAAATGATGAGATCAGAGAAATGATTTCATTAAATCACTCCTCTTTTCCTTTACAAAATATTGATTTTGATGGATTGTTCATGATTTATGAATGTGAAATCTAGTATTTTAGGTCTATTTGTCTGTGAGATTTATTTGGTAAACTTGCTACTATGTCTATGATTGATGGAATTATATGAAAATTGGTTTTGGTTGGATATTTTTTAGATTTAGGGCATTGGGTTTGTGTAAATTGTTATCATATAATTTGATCGAAGATGATGTTAGAAACTTGGCTATTCATGTAATGTTTATGTCAAGTTTAGATGCAAACCCACAAGGTTATTTTAAAAGAAATACAACAGTATGCCTTGCAAATAGTCTACAATCTAAATAGAATGCCTTACAAACTATTCTATAAATCTAATATTATTACCATCAAAATCTCTACACATAAGTTTACTCTCTGCAATTGATAACAAGGATTTTAATTCTCTCCTTCAGAGATACTCATAATCAATTGAAGAAATTGGTTGACAACTAGTATATTTTAATTGCCTTACAAATAAAATATACAAGAGTAAACATACAAGTAAAGAGACAACAATAATAGGAAATAGAAATTACACTGTATTCGTATTAAAATGAACATGTAAGTTACATACAAAGATTCATGCTTAGAAGCTCAGACACAAAATTTAGTACTCTGCTCTGTAGCAATTATACTCAGTTGTTCTATTATCTTTTTCTAACTGTTTACAAACTGAGGCTACCGCCTGTATATAGCTCAACCATATTGGAATTCTCTTATCAATGAGAATGCAACAAGCTAGGGATGGTTGGAGCCTGAAACCTAAAAAAGCATATAAAACAAATTACAATAAGCGCTCAAGTGATGGAAAGACAAATATTTTGAACTGTTCTGCCTCCTGACTCATTGATCACTGACACCTTTGTCTGTAGATATTCATGATAGCTTTTTTAGTTGTTGTGAGATATGGTGACCACCATTCCGGTTAACTTACACCATTCTTATTAATAGCTTATCATCCCTCTACTCTGAAGTCAGGTGTCAGGTAGTCCAGGTGTCCTTTTTACTCATCATCCAAAATATCGAAGTCAATTATAGTAGATTTGATCTTCTTGGGCTTTGTAAGCTCATACCATGCAGTTACTTCTTCCTCTATTGGCCATTTATAACTCTAGACATGTTGCAGCTGTGTTTTGTGTCTCTCCCATTTGGCATATGTTATCATCTTGACATCTACTACAAATTTGGTGAGCTCCATTTCTACCTTGATGGCTTCATTCAAAGTGTTATTAAACCTCTCCATATCTACTTTACTATTTTCATCAAGAAATGCCTCTTTCCTAGGCAAGAAAGGATCAAAATTGATCTCCACTAGTCGAGGATCTTCATTGCACCATCTGCATCTTTAATGGGAGAAATGAACCTATTAAAATACTTGTAAATTTGGGTACTATATTTTGATAACCTGTTAGATCTGGTTGAATAAGTTGATTTCTTTCAGTCGATGTGGAGTTTGTATCAAGCAATGAACAATTTTTTGAATCTGTGTAAGTGTGAAATCAAATATAGTCTATTTTGTTGGACAAATGCTTTGTTTATCAAACAAATTAGGTTTTATTATCTAGTTATGAAGTTATTGCTTATTGGTTGACTCAAACTACACATTTTGATACAAGGGTGTATTTCATCTAATTAATGTTTGTTTCTTGCACTGGTATTTTTCAAACACCAATTTTTTCAAAAATTGAAATGTTGAAATAAGACAACAGTTTTGTTTTTTGTTGTCACTAGTTGGACAGAGATATTTTATGTGTGGTAAAGAAATTGAAGGCTCTATATCTAGTATTTGTACCATTGTTTAGGTCATGGTTAGTGACAAGGTATTTTTATGTATGATAATATCGTTATAGAAGTGGATAGGAACTATAATGCAGTATGAAGAGGTATCGATGATATATATGAAAAGATCTTATAAGTATCATAAATGATGAGATCAGAGAAATGAATTCATTAAATGACTCCTCTATTGCTTTACAAAATATTTATTTTGATGGATTTTTCATGATTTATGAATGCAAAATCCAGTATTTTAGGTGTGTTTGTCTGTGAGATTTATTTGGTAAACTTGTTACTGTGTCTATGATTGATGGAATTATATGAAAATTGGTCTTGGTTGGATATTTTTTAGATTTAGGGCATTGGGTTTGTGTAAATATTTATGATGTAATCTTATCGAAGATGATGTTAGAAACTTGGCTATTCATGTAATGTTTATCATTATGTAAATTTTAAAGTTTTAATATAAAATTTTTTTTTGATTATTGTAGGGGTTTCTATTTGTTTAACTGAACTTGTAAATTTGGGTACTATATTTTGATAACATGTTATATTTGGTTGAATAAGTTTATTTCTTTGAGTCAATGTATTTTTGTTGAAAGTTTGGTCTATTGTATTACTGGCATTGCATAATTCATTACTCATGTGTGGACCCATAAATTTGTTAATAGCAAAATTTGTTGCCTTATGTTGGCACTTCAATTTTCAAAGCATAAAATCTTGTAATTCCTTACAAAGTTGAAGTATATTTATGTAATCCTGAAGTTGAGAAAATTTTGCTACAAAAAACCCAGAAAAATCTTGCAAAATTACCAAGGTTTCTTTTAAGTCTAAGAAGCCTTAATTGAAAAAATAGGCCTGAGAAAGCCCTAAATGCCTTTGTCTTCATTAAAACCCTAGGTTGTTCTTTACGGTTCTATTTGGGCCTTACTTTTTTTAAATCACTTAAGTCCTTAAACGCATATGTATTTAGAAGTATCACCAAGCGGGTTCATATTCTTCACACTTTATACTACCTAGTCTCAGCCCCCTTTATAATTTTTCCTAAGTCTACGCCCGGTGATATCTCTAAATGTTCCTAAGTCTTAACCACTCTATTTCCTAAGGTTTTCGGTGTGTTATTTAACCTTGAACCTAACATGAAAATCAACGGTTGTCGCATAACCATAAGGAATTTTTTTAAGGTATGCGATCATATGACAACCGCTAATATTCTTTATTCCTCAGTGCTTATAGCAGGTGGGACCGCTGCTAGATATATACACATGGATTTTTCTATTTGGTTATGATATTTTCTAACATGGAAACCATCAACAAGGCTACCACTTAAGCAGGAAAATTTGTATGTCCGCTTAATATTGCGAAGTGGAAGCTCCTCATTGATTAAGAAAAATGGGCCCCGCTTCAAGAGGATCTGCAGAACTGACAATATGCAGAAGATCCAACGGTGGTCACATGTTTGTATAATTTTCTTTTAGGCCTTGTGATCATGTGACAACCATTAGATTTGACTTTATTCCCAGACATAAGAGAAATGTGGGTTTGCTACCAGGGGTACACACATGGCCATTATTGATTGGTCCGAGGTATTTGATGATGTGGAAGATGTCACTAGGACTGGTGCTTAGTAAGAAAAAGCTACACATTCGCTTGCCAAGTAATGCAACATGGACATTCTTGATTGGTTGAAGCAAAGTAGGGCTAGTTACTTAAGGTATTAGCAATAATGGAAAATCTAACAGTTGTCGCTTGTTTGCATGGAATCTTTTCAAGCTATGCAATCATGTGACAATCATCGAGTGGGTATCAAGGCTGTGATGGCCTACTTTATGTCCAGTAATAAAGATGAAATAACAGTGACTGTCGGATGCAGCATCTAATGGTAGTAAAGAATCCAAGATACTAAGTGGGTCCTGGATGATGTGTTTAAGCATTGCCATCAATACAAATGGATACAATGGTTGTCACATGTTTGCATAAATTTCTTTCAAGCCTTGTGATCATGTGACAGCCATTAGATTTCCTTTAAAATAAGATCAACGGTTCAAATTCAAACTTGATGCAAAGATGGTGCAAAACTCAAATTTTCCCATTGAACGACGACAATTCGATTTGTCAAAGAATTAATGGTGAAATCATGTGGAGTAAATTTATTTATGATTGCTTTTGATTGCTAATGTTTTGAAGATCTACTCTTTTTTTAGAAAGCCACAAGAAGATAAAAGTTTGCAGAGAGCTGGGCGAGAGATTTACAGAAATTGATTGTCATTTCCTAAGAAATTTGAAGAGAAGGTTGATGAATTTTTGCACTTTATTTTCCTATTAAAAAATCATTACAATGCTGTAGTGTTTCTTTTGCACCAATTGTATAAAATCAAAACCCTAAAAATGCCCCCTAGGAAGGAATTGTTTGGTGAAACTGATTATAGTAAGAGGGGTTTACATGAAGATTTACTATAGCTATTGCCCAGTTTGATAATTGATCTAGTAAAGGTAAAATAATTAACGCCAAAGGAACCTAGGGTAAAGGTAAAAGATGGTTTATATGATACATGAAATTACATTAGGGATGCTAAGATTAGTACACTCAATGTGAGTGGCCCTCTCATATCACTGGGTTGACATTATTCATAGTAGGGTTCAGCCAGAGAAATGCCCCTATTCCTACCAGTAATATATGGCAATTTGACTTAGGAAAGCTTATGGTGCCCGACGTTTTCCTAGATGTAGAACTAATGATTCAGGTTGCAAAGAATTATGACCCTATTACTAAAGAGATTAGGGATGCTAAAGGTCACTTGTTGATGACAATTTATGTTGAGGAAATTAGAATGGTTTTTAGGCTGAGCGAACCCTCAAATGACCTAGAACAAATCAATTTTGAAGAATTGAGGGAAGTATATGATGCACAAAGGAATTACCTCAGAAATGGTCCTTGAAGGAGTTTTGTGGTAGGGTTGGAAAAATGATTTTCTTAGGGCCAAGTACATAGGAGCCTTTCAAAATAGATTATTTTGATGTGAGAGCAAGAGTTGCATACTAGTCACTATGTCAGATCTTTGGGGAAGATGTTGAAGAAAAAATGCTAGTACATTTGATGTATATGATGGTGCAGATTTTACATCCACACTTGTCAGTTACATTTGATTTTTCCCCTTTCATTGTTGAATTATAAACTCAGAGATACTACAAAGGGTGGATGGATTCATATGGATAATTTCCTAGAACCATATCATATGGCCACTACAATTGCTAGGAAAAAAGAGCCAGAGGGGTTTTATAATGAAATGTTAAAAAAGAACGTCGAATGCTCAGCAATAAACCACATTTTCAATTTCCCTGAGGACATTATCAGGAATGTCTCAAGATTACACGATCAGGAATTCAGGAAAGAAAAGTGGTTGGTATATAAAAAGACATTGGATTTTCTCAGATAGTTTGATCCAAGATATGATCCCCTAAATAGCATAAATCCTATGGGGAAGAAGATAGATACTCTCATGGAAATTTTTTAGGGTATTTATCAAACCCTAAATGAGAAAAAGGAGAAAGTCATGAGTGAAAACCCAAAGAAATCTCAATCAATATTGAGAAAAACTACATTTGCAAATATGTTGCCTCCCGGCAAGTATATCATGCAAAAAAAGATTGGTTACAATGTCATAATCCAAGAATATGATAGGAGAATACAAACAAAGAAGGAGGACATCCCTTCTACATCACAACAGGTGAAAAGACACAAGGAGGTTGTGGATGTTATAGACACACCTAAGGATCAACCAACTGAGAACATTCTTGATTTCTCACCTCCCACCAAAAAACAAAAGTTGGAAGAGAGGCCCCAAGATGCAGAAGAAGAGTACTCTCCTTCCCAATCACCTTTAATTATCAAGGATGATCAAGAGATTACATGGGTTCTCAAGGTCAAATTTTTATGACTTATGAAGAGATTAATGAAGGAGTGCTAGAGAAACCAAGAGATCCTAAGCTAGGTTTAACAGAAGGACAAATGTTAGGTACAGAGCTAGACCCTATAGTCAAGCAAGCATGTGATGAATTTCTAGCTGATGATGACTTTGTGAAGCCTAGGGATTTTATGCAATTTCTTTAAAAGTTGAATATGAATTAGTTTGAAGAAACCTATGAAAAGAGGCATAAGTAGAATCTAGACAAGGATCTCAAAATCATAGAGATCGAAGTGACGAAAGAAATGATAGAATAGGTTGAAAAAACTACTCCAGAACAAGGGAGGGAGCTGGTGAGAAATGCAAGAGTACTTATCCTCCCAGAATGGGACATAGCAGATGTAGTGGTCCTTGATGTAGTTAGGAAATAAACCACTCCTATGCACAAGACCAAGGAAGAGGTAGAACATGCCATTAAGGGATTTGCTTTCAGTAATGACCATTAGGCCTTGGTTTTGTGGTCTTTAAAAAATGAAGAAAAGAACAAAGGAAAACATATTACTAGAGGTGATCTCACTTGTGGCCTTATAGTAAAAAGGGTTACTGACACGTCTATGATTGAAGCATCAGGTATGGTGGTAGCCACAACCCAGCTTGCAGAAAAGGTAGGAGAGTAGGAAGCTAAGGAAAAAGAAGAGCTCACAATAAGGTTTGAAACAATGCTGAAATCTTATGGGGATTTGAAATAGGGAATGTTTGAAAAGGACAAACTAATTATAGACTTGAAGAAAAGGTTGGGAGAAGAAGGTCCAATTCAAGAATCATGATAGTTTCAAATTTCCTCTTCCCCTACTGGACTTTTTCCTTCAAGTCCTTTTGTTGAATATCCCTTATCCCCTTTTCCTCCTTCCATGAGCAATGAAGAAATAGAATAGAGAAAAAAGCAGAAATATGAGAAGAAGATAAAAGATACTATTTTACACTTTTTTTCTAATGTAAAACCAAAAGAAATTTATAAGAGTGCTAAGCAGTTGGCTAACATTTTGATCTCTTTTAAAAAAGTGGCAGCCACTGTAGGCCAAATTTTGGATCAATGGGTTCCTAGAGAGAATAGGTTGAAATCATTTTTTGATTTGATTAAGGATCAGGGTACTATGAATGTTCAATTGACAAATACTTATAGAATTGTTAAGACCCTTTTTGATTTTGAAGTAAATAGGGAGGGGTTGAAGAGGAAGGCATAACTCTTAAGAGTTAGATTCTTTCAAGACAATTTCCAAATATTCCCTTGTCTTGTCAAAGCAAATGGAACCATAAAATATAGGGAACAATGGTTGGAACAAATTGATAATGGTGTATTGGCTAAAATAGATATTGTTTTGGGTATAGAAGATAATACTCCTTTTATACAAATAATTGAAATTCTACAAGATGCCAGATCACACTTCACTAAGGTAATGACTGAGGCACACCAAGTGGTTACTGGTTTGGACAAAATCCTACCAAAAAGGGATGAGATTCTAGCTTTTAATTGGCCAAGTGAGGATACTTTTACAGCTTGGGAAGTAGCATATCTTGCAGAGAGTGAGAAAGAAGAGGAGACATCTGCAGAGGAAGCAACAAGTGGTGATGCCCCAATCTCATGAACGTTTGTTGCAAACAGTGCTAGAAACATTAGATGGTTGAAGAATGCATAGAGGCTACCATAAAAGATAGGGAACAATGGTTGGAACAAATTGATAATGGGGTATTGGCTAAAATAGATATTATTTTGGGTACAGAAGATAATACCCCTTTTATACAAATAATTGAAATGATGCAAGATGCTAGATCACACTTCACTAAGGTAATGACTGAGGCACACCAAGTGGTTACTGGTTGGGACAAAATCCTACCAAAAAGGGATGAGATTCTAGCTTTTAATTGGCCAAGTGAGGATACTTTTACAACTTGTGAAGAAGCATATCTTGCAGAGAGTGAGAAAGAAGAGGAGACATCTATAGAGGAAGCAACAAGTAGTGATGCCCCAATCTCCTGAAAGTTTGATGCAAACAGTGCTAGAAACATCAGATGGTTGAAGAATGCACGGATGGTACACCTGGTAGAAGTTGAACTAACCTTGGGACTTATTGCAAATTTTGGCACTCATCTCTGTAAATTTTTTGTAAAATTGTAACAAGAAGGTGTTATATTTGCCTTTTTTGTATTATATGACAAAATATTTTTGTCTTTTGTAAGAAAGATCCGAAGCTTGTATGCAATCATTGTTTCTATAAAAGGATTACCAAGATCATTCTAAAAGGACCAAAACTTGAGCATTCTTACAAAAAAGTTTTGAGTCTAGGATATTATAGGCTGTATTAAGGAGATTTTTGAAAGAGAGAAATATTGTTGGTTCAAGTTAAATCTAGATAGTTTGCATTTAAAAGCATTTTGTATACATGATATTTATATAGCATTTGAATAAAATCCAAATTTCACATCTCTCCTATGTGTATCTCTCTTTCAGTTATGAATTATTGAAAATCATTGTATATATTTCTCTGTGTGTATGCTTATGTTCTTCAGCTCTGATTTAGGATCAGATTTAAAAGCTTTAGACATGGCATAAATTCTTTAAGTCTTACACGAGGATATGAGTAAGTAGTATGTATCTAGGATTCCTTTGATAAAATTCACCATAGGGTGATAGCATTTTCAGAGGGTAGGGCTATTAAAGTTCAATATATTTTTTAATGTATAACAATCTTGCAGTCAAGGTGTTTCCCAATGGATAACGCACTAGCCTGTAGTGGAGTTGTTTTCACAAGAATCAGTGTTTAAAATGTTCTATGTGTATTCCTAATATTTTGATATAAATCTATCAAGATTATTTAAGTATAAGTGACTTACAAAATAGTGTTCCACCCAATGATAATGGAGAAACAATGAATGAATGGCCATCATTTAGCATTTTCTTAACATTTATCTATTATTATTGAATCCAGTCTGTTATAATTGAAGTAACACTTGTTGTGCTAGATTAGGAGTACCCTCCTTGGTTTTGTAGAGCCAGAAGTGCAGAGGGCAGTCTTGTCCCTACAATTGTTCCAATCATCATAGAATTCCATATTTGGATCTAACCCATCCTAAAACCCTATAGAAGTATTGGTTCCTTTTGAAAGGATAAATTTTTGATTTAGGAACCAACACCTTATATATAAAACAATTTGTTGTCTTTTTAGAAATGTATAATATTAGATTGACTGGGCTTGATAAGCATAAATTGAATTATAAATTTAATAAAAGGTGATCGAGAATGTGAAATTAGACTTTAGTATATGCAATACATGCTAGGCCAATCGATTCCATGGTGCCTTGTAGCTACTTCTGTCTTCATCTGAGAGACTTTATTTGAGTAAATTAACAAGACAAACATAACTATTTTACATGTCAATAAAGTATAATATAGCTATTTCAGAGACTAAACTTAATTATTACAATTTTGATAATAGAAATATCTATTGTATTTATGTTTCAATAAAAGCACTATATGATAATTGTTGCAGCAACAAAAAAATAGGGTATAGTCAATGAGTATCAATAGATAGTTCAGTTTCTCACAAAATGGTTATTGTTACTAACTTTATACCTATTTTAAAATAACTGTATGTTTTGATACTTTAGAGTTCAAAATCTGAGAATCATGTATACATATTTGTGATTTTAATGAATAATATACAATAAGAATACACAAATGTGTTAATATTATGATAGCATGTTTAAGCATCTTTCTTCTTCTTTTCACCTTGTAACATTTGCATTTTGTTGCATGCGTGAATATCTTTCAAAATTGAAAGCTGGATGAATATGAAGTCCTAAGAGTTCATGAACTCTTGAAAGAGTTGTAAAGGTTAATCCTTTCCATTCTGTGCTTCCAATGTCAATTGTTACTTTTACAAGTGACAAACCCTGTGATTTGTGTATTGTTAAAGCCCATGAAATTCGCAGAGATATTTGACAGTAGCAACCCCTTTTAATTGGTGTGATAGGAATATTCTTTGGATTAGTATCATCCTGAGTTGGACCTATGTAGTTAAAACATTGAACCACAACTATCAATGGTAGTTGAGGAGGCTTTTCACCATCGCTATATACAATAGCTTTGATTTGTCCTATAGCACCATTAACTAGTCCTATCTGGACACATAAATTTATACATAGCATAACTTGTTGCCCTATACATAAAAGAATGTGAGATTGAAGTTGTTCTTCATCTGCATTCGAGGTCTCAAAATCTTTTTGTTTCTCTTGTATTGAAAGAGCCACAGGTTGATGTAGAGATAATAACATACGCTTATTCTAAAGAGCTACCATTTCATTAGTTGCAAAAAGGTATATTTTAGAATGAAAATCCTCTTGTTCCTCTTTACTGAGAGTAGTACTTGTCTGTGACATGAGTAGAGTCCAATCTTCAATTGTTGGTTCTGCATTTCTTAGATTTGTAAGAAGAGAATGAAATTGTACCTAAACATCTGTGTTACCAATTTGGCAAAAGTTAGCCTCTAAAGTGATTACTTTTTTGAATGATTGCCATAATTTTCCACCATATGAATTTGAAGCATATATTGGAATATCTTTAACTGGAGGAAGCTGACCCAAATCACCAAAGAGAATCATTGAAATACCTATAAAAGGAATATGATTTCTATTTGGAAATGCTTCTCTTAATCTCATATCAATTCTTTCAAATAATTTAGGACCAATAAAACTCATTTCATCTATAATAATGTACTGAACATCATATAGATTTTCCTGTAACTTTGCCAGTTGTTGACCTTGTAATTGTACCATCTCTTTTATAGGAATGTGCAGAGCTAAATGAATTATAGATGCCTTGATGTTAAATGATGCAACTCTTGTTGGTGAAAGAAGTAGAATAGGTGACTAACCATTGGGTGTTGATTGAGTTAGACAAGCTTTGATTTGAGTTATCAGATGAGGTTTTCCAGTGCCAGCAGTGCCTTGTACAATTAGCTGTAGTGGTTTTTGTATAGTACTTCTTTGGCTATGTGATATAATCATATCATATGCTTTTTTTTGTTGGACAGAAAATTTATAATAAGTTTTTTGATGCATAACTAGATTTTGTTGAAAGATTTCTTGATTTGATTGAATGAAATTTGTAGCTATAGCTTTTTGTAAAGGAGTAATATTATTTTGCAACCAATTATTTCCTAAATCAAAATCTTGATATCCAAGCATATCTAAATCATTTAAATGTATAGGCATGCCTGGATGTAAGCGAGATAAAACTTTTCATTCATCTGGTATAGTATCTTGCATTGCATCTGGATCTGTTGTAGGGCTTGTAGGATCATCTGCTTCTTCTGCATCTGATTGTGTTCTACATACATGCCATGCTTCATATGATCTTGAAAAAGATTCCCATTGTTGTATTATTCCTTCATCTGATGCTACAAATTCTATTTCAATATTGCGGAAAGGTTTGTATAATAACAATTCACTCCAGCAAAAATTTGGATAAGAAATCTCCTCTCTGGAAGGAATACTGATAAATCTAGGGGAGACTCTAACTATACAAGGTGATCTTCTTTCTTTCCATTTGTCTTGCATTCGTGTAGCTCTAAATGTCCATCTTTGGGTTATGTCAATAAGAGAATACAATTCTAAATTTTGTGGATGTGCCATATAATTATCAATTTGGTTTTGGCATAAGCTTGTTGGCATGTCTAATATAGGTAGACATTGAAGATTTTTTTGGTTCACATTTAAAGATACAAGTTGTCTACTACACAGGGATAAGGGAAGCTTGTGTAGAAGATGGCAGGTTTCTTGGGCACCTATATCACAGTCAACAAGATTTTCAAGAAGCATTCTCTGAAGTGCAGATGGTCCAAACATTGTACCATTCAAAGTTGACTATATTCTACTTAACATTGCATGATATGTTTATGATTTTTGTTCTGCTTTAGCTGCATATTTTTCTATATACTTGATAACTCCATTAATTCAAAGAATAGGTGGACAATCTATATTACCTCTCCAAATGGAAAGTATTTGTATGTTATGCAAGTTTAGACGATCATCATTGCGTGGTGCTGTATGTTTAGGTTAGGCTTTATTTGTAAGTGTTATGTAACGCCCCGCTGGGGAACCCAAGAGAATTTAACCTAAAAAATACTACTAAGTTTGGTGAATATTTTTTTTTCTAAAGTTAACATACAAGATAAACAATAGTACGGAAGCAATTACCATTTACTCACATTAATACAACATCCAAAAAAGATTACAAAACTCAAGGGTCCCATGATGTAGAATTACTTAAGAAAAAACACAACTAACTAAGATCAACAAAAGATTCCATTAACATAATTATTACAATAACATCTTACATCCAAAAAGTATAATCCTCATGGACATCCATGATAAATAAATAAACTGACATCCACTGCACATGTCGCAGGGTATGTAGTAATAAATCTAACTATAATAGTATAATGTCCAGATTAGGTATCACATGTGATACACTAATACAAGATTACAAATAATGACTTTATATGATAAGAAACATAAATGAAGCATCATAAGGAATCCAATTGTAGAATCACCATCAAACACCGGCACCAGAACATCGAATTTCAAATGGTAAAGAATCACTACCACCCATCCGTGTAGAACCATGAAGGCCTACCCCACCATGCGGAGGAGATAACAACAAACCCCAATCAGATAACCAATACAAAACAAGGATAAAACCCTAAGCAGAAGAATCCTGAAAGCATTCTAACTCATGGTATACAAAATAAAGTATAGGTACAACTCACTAATCTAGAGGCAACCGGCACATGTAGAATAACCAAACTATGCATGGGAAGGTGTCATCGTGTACGTCTAACCCTTGAGTTTTGTCCTGGTAATCTCTCTAGATCTCGGCACCCAAGTGACCATACATGGTATCAATGACCTCTTGTATAGATGAAGAAATCAACTATGCCAACTCATCCCTTTAAAGGGGGCTAGTCATCTTCTCAACACCATCTTAGTTTGTACTAGCACTCAAGCATGGGTGAGGACTCATATCTTATTAGGTTCATTTAAATACCCCTTAATTATATTAGGTTATCACTTGATTACTGATACTTACAATAAGTGATCCTGGCAACCACTTGTAGGCCCTGATGCTTATTGCAAGCCAACCCTTACTACATATCTAGGTAAACTACCCTAGGTTCATAGATCTCTCCTAGATCAAACATAGATAAAATCAGAGTCACACATCTAGAATCATCGCATAAATCAGGATCGACTACAATTCATAATCATTGATCACATAGTACAGAATGAGCCTATAAGGTCAAATGGGACATAGAACAAATCACACTCACGCCAAACATAAAAAATAGCATGAACATAGAAGACAATTCCCAAGCCTCTGTACTTCCCTAGGTCATCTAGCACCCATAAAGAAGCTAAACCCAACAACCAGGAAGAATAAAATCATATTGTATAAAACAATCAATTTCAGTATGAAAAGATGCATTTAAAGATATAAGATGACTCATACGTTTCAATATTAAATAAAGCCCAATTGAATCATACAATTACAAACACACCTTACACTTCATACATAGGATAAGTCAAATAAATATTTCAAATCCAAACAACTTAACTAAACCTAATCCATGGCCAATTAGATTTAATTAATCATATTAAATAAAGTTCACTATACCATTAGCAGACATAGTCCTCTAGCCTTGTGATAGAAACAACAAATAGACTTTATCTAAAGCCCTAATATTCCCAAACAATATTTATAATCAATATTTGAACAAAAATCATTAATAACTATTACTAACAAAATTTACCAAATTTTAATTAAAAACTAACACTAACAATTATTATTAATAAATAATAATTACCAATAAAATCTATTAATAAAAATTATTATTAAATAATAATCATTAATAAAAATTACTAATAAACCCATATTCCTTTAATAAAATTTAATTAAAACTAACTATCAAAATAATATAACAAAATTTAAATATAATAAAATAAATTAACAAAGTTTAATTTGTATTAAAATTAACTAACAAAGAAAGTACCTCTGTGGAGGGGGGCCCACTATGGGACCCGGGCTGATGGTGGCATTGCCCACCGCACGACATAGTCGGTAGGGACAGTGCCTGCCGCATAGCACCCACGGGTGCCGCCGGCAGAGCACTGCTCTGTCAACGGTACCGTGGGTACCGCCGACAGGCACGACTGCCGAGTGAGGGGGGGGGTACCAGGTGCCCTCCCCAAAAACTATTAAATTTTTTTATAATTTTTCTTACTTTCCAAAAAAATTTAATAATATATTTTTTTAAAAACTTTTTCAAACCCCCAACTTGCCAAAACATATAATATATCATCTCTTTTACATTGCTAATTTTTTATAACAACTATAAATTTATATTTACATATTTTGACAAGGAGCATACACTTTTAACATTTTTTTTTAATAAAATACATATTTTCGAAAACGGAAATAAATGGGCCTGTGCTTTTATTTCTAGAAAAGGAAAATAATTCTACTTTTGCAAATTTATATTGTAATTTGTCTTTTTCCTTATTCTTTCTTTTTCTTTATTTGTTTGTGAATACATTTCTTTTTACCAATGCAATTTTCTATCATTTGCAAGTATATTATTATCTACTGTGGTAATTTTATTTTGACTGTTATTTTTTTACAAAGATTGGGTTTTTTACCCATATTGCATTTTTCCTTGCCAAAATTGTTTTTTCTCAACAACCCATTTATTTATTTCCTCTATTCAATAGTTTGAACTATAGCCAATTTAATTTTTTATTTTCTAAGGTTTCTATAGTTAATTTTCTCATGAAATTTTGACAGGATTACCCTACTATACCAAGTCATAAAATAAACTAATAGCCAAGAATCTAAGGGTTTATAATCACCCAAATTGAAAGCATAATTGAAAATAGATCTAAAACTATAAATCAAAACAAGCATATGAAAACACTAAAAATTCTACAAATAAAATTACAAGAAGGTTTCTTCAAACCCTACCTCAATTCCAATGCTAGAAATGTAATAGAATGCTTGTAAGATGATGAAACTCCCAGATCTATCAACAAAAGAACTCAACCCTGCAGATCTGAAACACAATGTATGCAAAGCCTAATTCCAGATGCAAGCAATCTTCACCAAAAACACTCAAGCACACACACAAAGCTCAAGAATCTCAAAAATGTCTAAAATTCTCCAAGAAGTCTCTCCACAAATCTCCAACAACCTCATTCCATCCAAATGAATGCAAATTCCCCCTATTAGGGATTCAACACCACCATTCATGCAAACCCTAGATGACTCATAAGACAACTCCTATTCAAACTCCCACTCTTAAGTTGAAAGAAATTACCAATTATTAATTAAAAATATCTTTTAATTGTGCACAACTCAACTTAGACTCCTAAAGACAAGTTGTCACCTTTTTGAAACAAATCTCATTCAAACTTAATAAAGCACATGTTATTATTATAATCTCTTATTAAATAAATTAATATTCAAAACACCATTAAATCATGCAATTTAACTATTTAAAAATCTAATGGACATTATTAATCCTATTTTCACACAATTAATTAATTAAAACCAAATATCCTAATATTTGATTTTTAATTAATTAATAAACATACAAAAACATAGGAATCAAATTTAATATTATTTTTCAACTATAATATTAATTTCCATGACTATAGAAAACCACATACTCAAAAATCAATAAATCAAGATCATCATATAAAACAAACAAGCTCAAGGAAGGAATCCACGAACTTTGTCAACCTGACAATTTTGGGAAGGGTAGTCAACAGATACTTATCCAATGCTTAGGATAAATAGACTTAGGTTAGGGTTTTGGGTCTATGTATTATCTCCCCTCTTTACCATTGAGATGAATGTTTATGGGCACTCTCACTCTTGCCAATTCAGGGAAGAGGATGCCCTGTACCTGCAAACCTGTCATCGCAAGATGAAGCATGTACATACACTAATATATATCAAACAATGATAGGGTACAATCAAACATGTGGATCTTGACTATGCAAGTAACTATGCCTCTGTCCTCTACCACACAAACACGTCAAACAGATACACTCACATGATAACCATACACATGCCAATATGGGGTCAGTACCATAAATCAATATCAAACATAAACATAACATCATAAAGATATCAACATCTAATCTATGAAATAACATGATACACAGGCAATGAACAATAATCCATAATCATCATTTATTAAAATAATAATTGATCACATCAAAAGTGACCTAAAAGAATTTGGCCAACAACTGAAAAACAAGCTTAAAAGAATCTGACAACTGCAAACTAAAAGCAAAGTACAAGTGGGTACTATATCCACCCCCCCTAGGATTAGGCTTACTCCTGGAAGCATGGAACAAGTAGGGATATAAGTCCCATAAACCTTGTTGCTCTAAAAAGAAAAACTAAAATAAGGATCACTGAGTAGGTCCCATTAGACCCTTTCCTGCCTTAGGGTTTGAACACTAAGGATCGTTCCCTATTGCAAAGGCCCTATGAGATCTACGTTCATCACCAACTTTAGGCTCAGAAACCAACGGCCTCTATCCTAAATGTTGAACTGAAAACTAGGGGCAATTGTATGATTTATGACCGGGTTTGCCACAAGTGAAACAATCTCCCTTGAAAACTCTCTTTGCTGCAGGAGTACTAGGCTGCTAGAAGCTACCTCTGCCAAAATCCTGATGTGAACTCTAAGCTAACGGATCCTCCTGATTGTGCATACTATGCTACCAATTACAATAGTTCTCTGATTGAGAACCACCACCATTATCATGGAAGAATTCTTATGCTGTTGATTTTGATTACCTTTTGAAAAGGTAGGAGGATTCTAAAAATTCTCGTTCGTCTAAGACTGATTCCCTTTGGAACCACTAGGCTGAACACCTCTCTGACCACTATGACCCAATGCTAGATTCATCTTTGTAAGGGTAGCCTTAATGACTACTTCCTGGAGGGTCTTAGGGTTAAAGAGAAAGACATCTCTAATTATGTGTGCATTAAGTCCGCTCAGAAAGTGCTAAACTAGGAGAGTTGTATCCTGTCTAAAGCTAGCATACTATTTGAGCTCAAAGAATCAGCGCTCATACTCTCCCACTGACAAGGTCAACTATTTCAGATTGTGAAATTCATCTTCTCTTTGTCTCCTCCACTGATCTGATAGGAAGCACTCTCGGAAGTTTTCCAAAAATAACTCCCAAGTGACAGTATCTATCTGAAACCCTAACTTCTCCTCCTCTATCTTCCACCATATAGCTAAAAAATTTGTAAGCTGCATAACTGCATACCTGGCTTTAATATTACTACTAAAGGGATGCATCGTGAAACTCCACTCTAAAGATATCAACCATGCATCTACCTCTAAACCAGCACCTTTCCCATCAAAGGGAATGGGTCACCCCCTCATGAGGTCCCTCATATGGTTCGATGCCACAATTGTAGGGTCCAAAGTGAAGTTCCTCCTTAGAGGGATCTTGGATTTCTCCCTCTCTCTCTCATCCCTCTGAGAATGATAGAAACCATCCTACTCTACTCTGCTCTAAATAGGACCAAGATGATCAAGAATCATCTATAAGAGCTGTCTCATCTCAAGACCATCCTGACAATCCTCTCTTTGCTCACCCCTAGACTATTGGTGGTGACTCTCCTGACTAACACTTGTAGAAGAGATAGGATGTCTACCCCTTCCATAGTTACTAACATGACCTCTACCATGACCTCTAGTAGATCTATTCATAGCCATAATTCCTACAACATCAAAGATCCAACAACAAATCTCAACAAAGCTTGAAACATAAACAAAAGAAAACATAATCATAAAGCAATGGTCTGAAAACAAAATATTATATGTCTAAGTTTTGTTTCAAGTTTAGACTACACAAAACCTAATAGGCATACATACCCAGAGTTCCCAGTGTAGAAACTCTGCTCTGATACCAGATGTAACACCCCGCCAGGGAACCCAAGAGAATTTAACCTAAAAAATACTTCCAAGTTTGGTGAATATTTATTTTTCTAAAGTTAACATATAAGATAAACAATAGAGTGGAAGCAATTACCATTTACTCACATTAATACAACATCCAAAATAGATTACAAAACTCAAGGGTCCCATGACGTAGAATTACTTAAGAAAAAACACAACTAACTAAGATCAACAAAAGATTCCATTAACATAATTATTACAATAACATCTTACATCCAAAAAGTACAATCCTCATGGACATCCATGATAAATAAATAAACTGACATCCACTGCACATGTCAAAGGATATGTAGTAATAAATCTAACTATAATAGTATAATGTCCAAATTAGGTATCACATGCGATACACTAATACGGGATTACCAATAATGAAGATATGATAAGAAACATCAATGAAGCATCATAAGGAATCTAATTTTAGAATCACCATCAAGCACCGGCACCAGGACATCGAATCTCAAATGGTAGAGAATCACTACCACCCATCTGTGTAGAACCACAAAGGCCTACCCCACCATGCTGAGGAGATAACAACAAACCCCAATCGGATAACCAATACAAAACAAGGATAAAACCCTAAGAAGAAGAATCCTGAAAGCATTCTAACTCAAGGTATACAAAATGAAGTATAGGTACAACTCACTAATCCAGAGGCAACTGGCACATGTAGAATAACCAGACTATGCATAGGAAGGTGTCATCATGTACGTCTAACCCTTGAGTTTTGTCCTAGTAATCTCTCTAGATCCTGGCACCCAAGTGACCATACACGGTATCAATGACCTCTCATATAGATGAAGTCATCAACTATGCCAACTCATCCCTTTAAAGGGGGCTAGTCATTTTCTCAACACCATCTTAGTTTGTACTAGCACTCAAGCATGGGTGAGGACTCATATCTTATTAGGTTCATTTAAATACCCCTTAATTATATTAGGTTATCACTTGATTACTAATACTTACAATAAGTGATCCTGGCAACCACTTGTGGGCCTCGATGCTTATTGCAAGCCACCCCCTAATATATATCTAGGTAAAGTACCCTAGGCTCATAGATCTCTCCTAGATCAAATATAGAAAAAATTAGATAGTCATGTATGCATCCTAAAATGGTCGCCTAGACTTTGGGCCCCCATTCAATAATTTATCAAATCCCTGAATCAAGATTTTCAAAAAATCAGCATTTTTCAATTATATCAATTTCCTTGATCAAATCCCAATTTTATCATTTTTTATTATTGGCCTTGGGCTAACCATTTTATCGTAAGTCTTTATTTAATTAAAAGGAATTTCCTCCTCTTTTATTAAATAAAAATCCCCCCTTTTCCTCTTATCGTATCTTGCACAAATAAAGCATTATTCTTATTTTATAAAAAGAAGAAAAGCACTTTTTATCTCATATGGACACAAAAGTCAACTCTTATTTTCTCATTGGAGGATATTTGTGCACATGGATTACTCCTCTTTCAAGCTCCACCCTTGATTAAATCTTTTTCCTCTTAATCTCCATGGTCCATTCATTTTCAATTCCTTTAAAAGGAGAGCTCTTTTCTCATTCTTAGATCCCACTCTTGATGCTAATGTTGTGCTGCAGGTTTTCTTGGTGACTTTGGAGCTTTGGAGAATTTGTTGCATTCTAGTCTACATACTTGCATCATAGCTTAATTTTTATGGCATTCTTAGCTTAGTTTCCTTTCATGTTTTAGCTTAACCCACATAGCTTAATTAGCAAGGGTTTGTAATACTTTCCTTTCATAGCTTAGCTTGCATCTTCATTCATAGAATAGATTGCATTACATTCTCATTGATTCTTGAGGATATTTGTATTCTTTCCCTTGTCTCATTGAATCTCCCATTGTGTGGTTTATTAGCAAGGTTGCATGCTTCAATAGCTCTAGCTAAGAGCACCATCAACATCCTTGTGACTCCATGCCTAGGGAGCTCTAGGTCACTTTCTCAAGGATTCACATTCATGGATTCCCTTGGAAGTAATGACCTAGAGAAGTGCACTATTTAGTGTGTACATTTTTGGCACCCACCATGGGGCAGAACATTCTTATTTTGTCCTTCATTTTATGTATTTTTGTCATTTTTTTTTCATCAATATTTGCTTTCCGTTTCGTCAAGTTTTGCTCTCTAGTTTTTCTGACAGGATTATCATGCGACAATTTTCCAATGTCGTATGATACTTCCTTACATACCAATGTGATATTTTACTATTTTAAATATCACGCACTTTGACAGATTATATCACACTCTTGTTCTGTTCTTTGTCACACATAGGTATCAGGAATTATTGCTCGGAGATATATTATCACACCAGTATAGGATGAAATATCGCAAGACTATTTCTCTGACAAAAATATCACCCAGGCCTAGCAGTGAGCAATTTTTGTCATTTCTTTGCAAGATCTACTTGGTTTGATTCAAATTTCTGATTTGCTCTTGTAGAACAAGGATCTATTTGTAGATTTCAATTGGTTTTTGATGTGCTAACCCTTGTAGGGCTAACAAGTGGTGCTTGTAGGTGCTCCTATTGCTTGATTATTTTCTTAAAAGAATGCATGTCAAAGCTCCAAATGCACAAGGGCTACTAACTATTTTTGTAGGGCTGCCCAAAGTATAAAAACCAATCAAGTGCTTTCTTAATTGCTTTCTTTTAAGTGTGGCATATACTAGTTGTTTCATTTCATAGGCACTTAATATCTTGTTGTAGGAATCTTTGGGTGGTAGGAGAAGTATGCTCTTCACCCTTGTGGTGAACTAGAAAATCCTGACCCATCTTTAGATTTTGAAAGCAAGAGGGTAATTGAACCTTTTCTTGGTGTGTTTGGGAGATATTTTTGAGTTAGGAGATTATGCTCTTCACCCTTGAGGTGAAATAGAAATGCCAACACTCAAAGGTTGATCCACTCTTTGTTTAGCTTTTAGAATCCTTTAGTGGGCCTTCTCTTGAGCAATCGAGAGGAACGGCCCAAGTGGGGACAAGCTTTCTGCTAGCTATTCTGACCCACTATAAACTCAAGGCTATCAAGGACACAAAACCTTGGTAGACAATACTTTTCTTCGCTTGATGTGAGTACTTGTGAGATTTTGACCATGAGGAAAGTGTTGAGCAAGAATGCTTAAGGTACACTTGTGGCTGTGAGATCCATTACTTGCCACAAGGTAAGGAGTCCCTTTGGGGAGCAAGAGGAGTATTACGAATGGAAGCCCTTATTAAGAACCATAGATAGAAGCCACCCGATTTTTCTGCTTAGCTTCTTGGTGCAAGGATTGATCCAAGTGGAATAACCCAGATCACCCCAAGATTACTCACCATCTATGTTCCTTTGGTTGTGTCATTGGCACTTCCACGACAAAGCCAATATCTATTGTGGGCAACCACTTTGTGTGAGGCAATGGGACATCAAGTGTGGGCAAAGTTGTTAAGTATTGAGCCATTGTCTTTTTAGGCTAGTAAGTGCTTGAAGTGTTCTCACCATGATCTACCCATGTAAACATTCTCAAATATCAAACATCACGGTAGCATTCATAGGATTTTATTGCTTTGATATCACAATTGCTTGTCTTGGCAAGGTTGCTTTTTCCCTTGTGCAAGTGTTTTATGACATGTTTGATCACCTATTGTTTTCAAACCTGTCTATTTACTATTGTCACTATGCTTGAAACCAAAAAATCCAACCTTCAAACTAAAATTTTGAACAAACTGCCCTTAAAACTAAGATTTTTAGCACTCACTGGTCAAGAGTTGTACGATCCTGAAACTGTATCGCACACTGTACTGAAAATTATTGTGCGATAGTTCGTCACTGGAATACTATCACACTGCTTGCCTAGAAAATATCAAATAGGCTACCTTGAAATTATCACCCTGTTTATTGTGAAATATCACCTGGTCAGAAACTGTCGTACTATTAGCCTAGAAACTATCGCACAGAGCCTTTTTGTTGTCTGTCTAGTTTATGAAATTTTTAGTCTTTCCTTAGTTGTCCAGATTTTAGTAGGTGACTTACTCTGTTGCTAGAAACCTGTTTGTACCTTGAGTTCCTAATTTTAGACCCCTTGAATTACTGTTCTCTGACTTTACAAAGTAGTCTTGCTTCACATCGATAAGTTAGGAATTATCCTTGTTGAAAAAGTACACCTATAGATTCATTGGTAACACACTTGGAGAGTTTTAGTACTCTTTTGTCCAATTCACATCCATCAAAATTAAATTACAATTATATATTTGGCAAATCCATCCTCCTTGTCCATATGTGTTAGGATACTCATCCTTTTAGTATACACCTCTATGGCAGTGTTGGTTTGCACCTTTTGCAGCTTCCTGTCTTACCATCTCTTTCTCGACAATTGAACACTTTCACTATCCTTGTTTGGCATTGACATTTTTTAAGGTCATATTATCACCAAGGGTCTTTTTCTTTCATGTTGGTTACAACAAGGTACCAGGTTAGTCAAGTAAAATGACCTCAAGTTGTCTTTGAACAATTACCCTTAGTCCAAACTCATCAAGAGTGAAAGGGGAAGAAACCCATCTTTGATCAATCACCTAGGAGTGAGTCTGAGGCTTGGTTTGACCCAAAGAGAAATCCTAGTGAGTTGAGTACCTCTTTACCATCCTCTCAATCAAATATGGACATGAGTTACACTTTGACTAGGAAACAAAGAGAAGCAATGGATCAAACTCTTGATGATATTTTCCAAAGACATAGGGATAACATGTTGTTTGGTGATGACAATCAACCTGAATCACCCCCTATTAACTCAAGATATTTAGATGCCCATCAAAGAGCTGAAAGACATTATGGGAAAGCTCACCAAGATGCACGGTTACAACATGAAGACCAAAACAATGAATCTGGTGATGCTCATGTGAATGCCGCATTCACTAATGACTTGTTCAGACACTCAAGGTCCAACTCTCCGCTCAGAACAACCTCAAGATATGCTAATGAAAGGCTTAAAAGAATTGAGCGTGAAAAGAAATCTTTTTTGGTTGAACAAGCTGCTAAAGAAGAAAGGTTTAGACACCTAGAAGAACAACAACAAGCCTTGCTAGAGTTGAGAAGGAAAGCATTCCAAGAGGAACAAGATAGGCTTCTAGCCGAACAACTTAATGACCAATTTAACAAAAGGGGTACCAATAGTGGAAACAACTCTCCACCCTCTACTCCCTCAAGAACCTAAAGAAGTAGAAGGCGGTCAAGGACCCCTTCAAGATCTCCTAGTCCTAGAGGAAGGAGGATTTCACAACATAGGAGACAAACACCTCCTAGGAACTCAAGTCAAGATGGAGGAAGTAGTGCAAATTTTGATGATCAAGATTTTGTGAGAATGCAACAAGAGCCACTATTCAAACAATATGTGGAGAAGTACCTCTATCAAAACAAAGATAGGTTCCTAGAGAGTTTGATTAATAAGGGTGCTAGAGTCCCTTATAACTTTGATGTGGATAGGACAATCAAGAAACAAGGACCCTCTCAAGAAGAGGAAATCAAGCAACTCAAACAAATGATGGAAAAGGTGTTTGCACCTAAAATTTCCTTTTCACTTGATTCTATTTCTCCCAATCCTTTCGATAAAAGTGTGACTATGATGGATTTTCCTAGGAAAGTTGAAATTCCCCAATATGACAAGTATGATGGAAATGGTGACCCACATGATCATGTGCACCAGTTTTATATCACGAGTTTTGAGTTCCACCAAGATGACTCTTACCTTATAAGATTATTTCCAAGGATCCTCAAGGGCCAAGCCATGGAGTGGTCTACCAACATAACCCCTCCCGTCAAAACTTTCAAAGAGCTTGTCCACAGATTCGTTCAACATTTTGCATACAACTTATCAATATCAGTCACTATGTTGGACTTATGTAATTTGAAACAAAACCAAGGGGAATCCTTTGTTACCTTCTTGCAAAGGTGGAGACGATTGTGCTCCTGCTATTCTAGGACTATTCCCAAGCATGAAAGGATTGACATCATTGTTAGTAATTTGGTGCCTGAAATGTGTTATGAGGTTTGAAAAAAGGTTTTTGATTCCTTTGATACTATGGTTGAGACCGCATGTCAAATTGAGGATGTCTTAAAAGAACAAGGCATTTTGACCAAACATAGCAATAACAACAACGGTCAAAATCCTAACAATGCTAATAAAGACAAAGGCAAGCACTCGCACTGGAACAAGAATAAGCAAGTAGTCAATGATGGAATTGTAGACCACTCCATGGCTTGGCCCTTGAGGATCCTTGGAAATAATCTTATAAGGTAAGAGTCATCTTGGTGGAACTCAAAACTCGTGATATAAAACTGGTGCACATGATCATGTGGGTCACCATTTCCATCATACTTGTCATATTGGGGAATTTCAACTTTCCTAGGAAAATCAGGTCATACTTGTCATACTTGTCATATTGGAGTCCTAAATTTGTCTAGTGCAGTCCAAGCTATGAAGCTTAACACATCCTCCAACCAACAAGAGAACAAACCAAAGTATCGAGGAAAGCCTAAGAAAAAGTTGAGACAATTTTCTAAATTGGGTGACTCTTATGAGGATGTTTTCAAGACCCTTATTGCCAATAATCTTGTGCAACCACAAGATCTAGAAAACTTCCACATACCTAATGTTAAGCCACATTGGTGGAATGAAAAATCTTTCTAAAAATACCACAATGGCATTGGGCATGACATCAAACATTGCTGGAAACTTAAACACCTCATTCAGGATCTTATTGAAAGTGGCAAACTTCAGATTGATGGGTTGAATACCAATGCAGACCACAAGGCATTTAAGGAGCCTTTGCCCAAATATGAAAAGGGGAAAACCTCTAAACCCAAGAATGGCAAGGCTAAAATCAACTATACCTACACAAGTGTAGAGAATGTGGTTAATATGCTTGAGATTGTTGAGTAAAATGTCAACATGGTGTGAAAGAAAGATTCTTATGGTCATAATGTCAACTCTCCTCCTATACTTGATGAAGAACCCATGGTGGTGCTTAGGGGTCCTCACTCTCAAAGGTCATCCCAAGCTCTTAACACTGTCACTAGAAGCCAAAGTTAAGGTCCTATGATTATTAGAGGTCCTAGTTCCAACCAGTCTAGCAAACCCAAGCAAGTGACATCCAAGAATGTCACCACCAAGTTAGCAGTCAATCCTAAAATGAGCTACAATCTTGTTGACTAGTTACAAAGAACACCAACTCAAATCTCAATTTTTGAACTCCTAGAATTGTCTCCAAGACATAAGTGTGTCCTTGAGGATGCTTTGTGTATAGCCAATGTTCCTAAAAACATAGATATTGACCAATTCCAAAACATGGTTAACCACCTTGCCAGCCCTAATTACCTCACATTCTCAGAAGAAGATGAAAAATCCTTGAGCCATCCACATAATCTTTTCCTTCATATCGAAGTCATGATTCACAAGACCCGTGTCAGGTGTGTGTTGATTAATGGGGGTGTTGGGCTCAATATTTGTTCCTTGAGTTTGTTGAAGATACTGGGTTACTCTGAGAAAGTTATTGATACCTAGAAGAAAATCACCATTAAAGCCTATGATGAGGCAGAGAGAAGCTCCAAAGGCTTGGCCATCCTTCCTATCAGGATTGGCCACGTTGAAAAGGACATTTTGTTCCAAATTTTTGATGCTGGTCCTTTAGCCTATAATATCCTGCTTGGTAGACCGTGGATCTATGACATGCAAGCAGTGTCATCCACCTACCACCAATGTGTTAAGTTCCCCTATAATGGAGTAGAAGTTTTCATACTCAGGGATAGCACATTATCTGTTAATGCAATCTCAGCAAGGACTCATGTTCCTCTCAACAGAGAAGCAGAGGATTTTGATGCCACTTTAGCACAATGCCAGAATAAATTTAAAGCCATAGACCTTGGTATGGGGGGTTATCAAATTGACTCCTTTATAAAATTGCCAGTCTCACCTAGGTCCTATGGTAAACCTTCACAAGAGATGCATCCCTCATCTTCAGTAATGACTTTGTTTGGTATATTTGTAGAGTCCTCAGTGCCTATACAAGATGAAAAAGAAGAGGTAGCTGTTAGAGATTGGATTTACAAGGAGGAAAAATATAAGCATAATGAAAATTTCTCCCCATCTCCTAAAGCTTATGGGAGAGGATACACTTTGGTCAAAAATATGGGCTACCCAGGCCATGGTCCTCTTAGTCACAGATTAGATGCTAAGGCTGAACCACTTAATCATGCTCTCTTTGGCCACAGATCTAAGACAACGGTTGGCCTAGGTTTTGAAAGGCAGAATAAGAAAACTACTCCTATCCTTGCTGCGATGGATAGTGATGATGAATGTAGCTACATACCCAATTTGCAAAATCAACAATATAGGTGTGAAGATTGGGTCCCTTCCACCAATCTCCTTTGGGGAGATTTAGATACTCCAGTTATCAATCCAACAGTTTCAGACCTAGAACAAGAATAATCTACTATTGAAGATCATGTTGAGGATCCTATTCAAGAACATCAATACAAAAATGGCATTCAAGAAGGTGTTACCATTGGTGACATCAAAGCCTCTATCTCAAGGCCTAAAAAACATGCTTGCTGTAAACATCCCAGCCGGGATTCAAATACAAACTCACATGATTATGAGTAGGAGACTCTCTCTGATTGTTCTATAGTTGACATGGACATTGATGTTGTCCATACATATGGTTCCCAACCTGAGGTAGCTAACAAGTCTAGTGTAGGATTAGAAGATTGGAATCCATGAGTTGCTTTAGTGGACGATGCTTCGCTTGGTAGGATAAGTCCTGATTTGGGTACCTTAGAGGGATACTTAACAGATCCTAACTCTGCAATCACCAGAGATGATACCATTCAAATAAATAATATTGAGCTAGTCATTGACCTACCCCTTTCCAATCCTCACCTAATTGATTGGTCCCAGTGCTATCAAGAGCCTCAGCTCCCAACTTTCCAAAATGACTATGAGATAGCATGTTAAATAAATGCTCTTGAACCTATAGTCTCTTCCACCAGGGAACCAACTACAAGCATGATAGAACCAGATATCAAGTACCTTAGTGGAAAAATGAAAAGAAAAGAAAAAAAGAACAAGAGTTTTGATGGCGAAAACCACTATGTGGCTGTGTCAAAACCTAAAAAAGTAAAAATAAAGGACGTATCCGAGGGTGAAAACCTCTCCGAGGCACCTGAGGATGAGGTACTTGATCATCTCCCAAGTTACTTTCAGGATAGATCTTAAGTGCTTGTTGAGCCTACACATCCAATTAATTTGAATACAGAAGAGGCTCCACAAATAGTACATTTAGCACAGTCTCTATCAACATAGGAAAAAGAAGCATATACCAAGTTCCTACATACCAAGAAGATCAATTTTGATTGGACTTACTTAGACATGCCAGGGTTGGACACCAATCTCATTATGCATCACTTGTCCATAGCTTCAGGTATTAAACCAGTAAAATAGAAATTAAGGAAAATGCATCCTCAAATAGCTCTTGTTGTCAAAGCTGAATTAGCAAAACTCCTCAATGCAGGATTTATAAGAGCCATTGATTATGCCGAATGGATATCCAATATTGTACTAGTTTCAAAACATGACAAGTCCATTCATGTCTGCATAGATTTTAGATATCTTAACAAAGCATGCCCAAAGGATGATTTTCCACTTCCAAACATAGACATGATAGTGGACATGACCGTGGGCTATGAGATCTATTCTTTGATGGATGGTTTTCTTGGGTATAATCAAATCAAGATAGCTTCTGAAGATCAGGAAAAGACTGCGTTCACTTGTGCATGAGGAACCTATTGCTGGAACATCATGTCATTTAGATTAAAGAATGAAAGAGCTACTTATCAAAGAGTTATGACTACAATCTTCCATGACATGATGCATAAAAATATGGAATATTATGTGGATGACACCCTAGAAAAATCTTTAAAAAGGGATACACACCTAGGTGATTTGGAAGTAATTCTAGATCATATGTAATAGTTTCAATTGAGATTAAATCCCAAAAAGTGTGCATTTGGAGTCACCTTTGGAAAAATCCTAGGATTTATCATTTTAGTTAAAGGAATAGAGGTGGACCTAGAGAAAGTTCAAGAAATAATGGATATGTCACCTCCCAAAAACATCAGTCAAATGAGGAGTCTCCAAGGATGCCTTCAATCTATAAGGAGGTTCATTTCACAACTGGCTGATAGAGCTCAACCCTTTAACAAGACTTTACACAAAGGGGTTAAATGTGTCTAGAATGAAGACTGTCAGCAAAGCATGGACCAAATCAAGCAATACTTAGCTAATCCTCCAATCTTAATGCCTCCTATCCTAGGAAAATCACTCATATTGTATGTGTCAGCAAAATAATCTTCCCTGGGGGCATTATTGGCTCAACTTGATGATACTGGAAAAGAAAGAGCTATCTATTACATCAGTTGTACTCTTGTGTCATATGAGGTTAACTACACTAGTATTGAAAAATCTTGCCTAGCGGTGGTGTTTGCTTCCCAAAAGTTGCGACATTACATTCTTGCACATACAATACACCTCATTGAAAAAATTGATCCTCTCAAATATTTTCTTGGTAAGGCTACTCTCATAGGTAGACTTGCTAAGTGGATGATGATCTTATCAGAATTTGACATAGAGTATGTTGAGCGTAAGGCTATAAAAGGACAAGCCATTGCAGATCAATTGGCTAATTTCCCAATTCAAGACAAAGCACCAATTCAAGTTGAATTTCCAGATGAGCACATAATGTACATGACTAGAAGAATATAGAAGATGTTCTTTGATGGCTCTTTCATGCAAAAATGGTTCAGGTGCAGGAGTGTTACTTGTTTCTCCTCATGGGTACACAATTCCTAAGTCCTACAAACTATTGTTCCCATGCACAAATAACATTACTGAGTATGAGGCCTTAAAAAATGGATTAAAAATGGCTATAGATTGGAGAATCACAAAGCTTCATATTTATGGGGATTCGCAATTGATAGCCAACCAAGTTAATGAAGAATACCAAACAAAAGATGAAAAACTGGTACCCTACAAGAAAATGGTTGATTCATTGTGATGATATTTTACCTTTGTTACATTCCAACAAATCCCTAGAGAAGAGAATAAAGTAGCTGATGCTATGGCTACATTGGCTTCACTTCTTCAACTAGAACAACATGAGTCCAGATTCAAATTCTTGGTGGAAGAGCTACGCTACCCTATCTATGACTCCCAAGAAATCCAAGTTGTTTGTACCCTTGTTGGCCATGAGTCATCCTGCTATGGTGCCATTTATTCATACCTTAGTGATGGTACTATTCCTGAAACCTTCAATCATAACCTAACCTAAAATGCCTCTCGCCACACCCTTATCTTTAGTGATTTATATAGGAGGGGTTTAGATGGGACACTTCTTAGGTGTTTAGAAAAGGATGAGTCCAACCAAGCACTAGTTGACATCCACGAGGGCATTTGTGGAGAAAATTCTAATGGTCTTGCCATGGCCCAAAGGTTTCTTTGGGCGGGGGTACTATTGGCCTACCATGTAGATAGATGTAGTAGCTCTTGCTAAATCTTGTGAAAAGTGTCAAAAACATGGTAACTTGATACATGCTCCAGGCAGGGAGCTTATTCCTTCTATTTCTCATTGGCCATTTCAGCGTTGGGCCTTTGACCTTGTTGGGTAGATTCATCCCAACTCATTAGGTGGACACAAATTCATTATCACTGCTATTGATTACTTTACCAAATGGGTAGAAGCTGTCCCACTTTCTGTTGCCTCAGGCAAGATAGTTTCTTTGTTTATTTTGAACCATATCATCTGTCAATATGGAGTGCCTTTTGAAATAATCACTGACAATGAAGGTCAGTTTAAAAACAAGGACCTTAAACATCTCTACAAGAAATTCAAGATAAAAAAACATTGGTCCTCCATTTACTTCCCACAAGGAAATGGAAAAGCAGAGGCTTCAAATAAGACCATTCTTAAAATTCTCCATAGAACAGTTCACAAGAATGGAAGAGACTGGCATCTATAGATAAATCCAGCCTTGTGGGCATATAGAATGAGTATTCATACTCCAATATGGGCTACTCCTTTTTCCCTCACTTATGGTACTAAAGTAGTGTTACCTTTAGGGCTGGAGATTCCTTCACTTAGAGTTTCCCTTAAAGGTCTAGTGACAGATGAAGACTATTGTACCATGAGACTTCAAGAACTAGAACTTCTAGATAAAAAATGTAAAGCATCTTTTGATCACATGAGATTCTACCAAAAGCGTATGTCCAAAGCATTCAACAAGAAGGTTTTCCTGAGAGAATTTCAAGTGGGGGATCTTGTCCTATGAGAAAACCCTAAGAATCAACAACATAGAGAGCAAAAGGCAAAATTCAAACCTAATTGGCTTGGACCATACATCATTACTACTAATTTTGGTATAGGTGCTTATTTACTATCTGATCTAGAGGGGGAACAGCTCCCTGAGCCTATCAATGTCTTGCACCTCAAGAAGTTCTATCCATGATGCCTATTCTATTTAGGGGCATCTTTTGTACATATTTATTGATCCTAAAAAAAATTCCAAAAAATTCATATATGATGTTGAAAAAATCCTTAAAAAAGCATGTAAAGTCCTGAAAAAATACAAAAACAAAAAAAAAAAATCAAAAAATGCAAAAAAATTCAAAAAAAATAGAAAAAGTGCCTTGGTGAAAACCTAGAAACAGGCGCCTTGGTAGCAAAAATACAAAAAAAAATTGAAAAAAAAATAAAAAAATCTCCAAGTGGTGAAAACTTGGAAATAGGCGTTACTTGAGGCCTTTGCACCCTTGTTTCTTAGCATGCATCCTTGACACTTAGCCTTTCTCCATCATGCCTTGACCTTGTTGCCTTGGTTTGGAATTGGTCTTTGTCTTTGTCTAGGGGGCATAACTGTGTTAGCTTTAGTCTCTAGGATGCATTTCTCTTTACGACATCCTTGCAAACGATGTTTTTCAACACCCCCCCAAATAGTGTTTTTTAAAACTACCCTAGCGTCAAGTGTTTCTTAACACTTATCAGATGTCTTACCCATAGTTTAGCATGATATGGTTTTTCTCATTCGTAGATGTGATACTCAAACTTTGACTCTATGACCTACACACACGCACTTAAATACTCGTCTCACTGAGACTTGTTTGACTTTATTTCTTTGTGTGCTATCTATGATGATATCTTTGATGAGTGTTCTCTCCCTAATAGTTTTCGATGATGCCAAGCTAGAAGACTAGGGGCATGAGGACATGTTTTATTTCTTTTTCTCCTTGTGGGTATATTTTGTTGGTCCTAATTGTCATTAGCATTTATGCTTATTCCACTTGACATTAGGGTTTACAAGGTATTATCCTTGACTGTTTTCGCAAGTGCATACTTATAGCCATCTTGACATTTCTTGGTGTCTCGATGTGAGTATAATATTGCTATATTAAACTTAGGTAATCTCATTGCACTAGCAATCTTGACTTATATGCCTTTGATGCCTAGGTGGGATTCCCACATATCTATCTGATATAGATATATTTAGATTCACATAGTCATACTAGTGTGTATTGTATGATCTTGCAATGCTACCAATAATGCTCGATGATAAATTTTAGATCCTAAAAGCTTTGTGACCTTGCAAGTAAACCACTTTTCATAGTAGCTTGTATTTTTAGGTTCATGTTAGTTTAGTTTTGCATCTTGCATATGGAGAGAGATCTCTTTTCATCTTTCGTGGACTTGTCAGTAAACTGCACTCACCTTTCGCTTCTTCTAAATCATGTCTTTTTATTCTTGTCTTTCATAACATTTTTTCTTTTTGACCTAATTTTCAAAACACCTCAGAATTGCACGAAAATTATGCCTATGGCTAATGTGGTGTATGATAAATTCCAAAGCTTGTTTTCACACCCTCCAAGAGACTTCACTTGCCTCCTAGTATCCTATTCCTCTATAGGATCTTCCAATAGGCTTAGATCATTAATTAAGACCTATTCAACCTCTTCTAAAAGAGTCAATCTCTGAAAACTTCACCTTGAATGATCAACACCCTAGTTTTGATTCACTTCTCCACACTCACTTAGAAGGCTCTAAGTGCCAAATCTCCATAAACATGCTCCAAGATTGTAAGGATGTTCTCCATCATGTAAAAAATCATAATATTTCTCATTTGAACCATTTTGGGAGGATCTTGAGTCATCTTCCAATCAGCTTCATCAATTCATCATGTAGAGACCTTAAAATAGGCCTATTACCTTATAGCCTTCACCAGTCCATTTTTCCCCTTTTTAGTAAACTTTTCCCAAACAACTTAGAAAAATAAAACTTTATTTGGATACCCTTTTGGAATTTTTAAAACTTTCATTAAGGGTTCTAGGTCTGAAAGTGACCATACAGTGGGTTCTTATAAACAAGGACAAGAGGCCTAATAGGCCTAATTTCTAGGACTGAACTATGGTTTTGATAGAAAACTTGCTCAAACCAAATCCTAAATGACTGGTATGACTCTTCTATTCTTAGAATGGATAGATATTATTTTTACCTTCATGAAAAATTCCTGGAGCAGTACGGATACATACAACCATGCAATGTTTCTTCACTCTTTTCACCTCTAGACCTCTAATCAAGCTGCACAAACTTGCCTAGGGCCTAGCATAATATATAGTTCTTCATGATTTCATGATTTAATGACTCCTAACTCCTAAAAATATGTAAAAAAATTAATCCCCTTCTATTTCCATCTATCATGAATGATTACCCATGGTTAGATTTCATGGAGGAGCCATGACTTTAAACTACTCAAAACAAGTTGAAAATAGACTGCCTGAACTAAAACGCCCAAAACCAGTACTTAGATGAACTTAAAATGACCTGCCCTTCAAATTAAAAATTTCATAAACAACCTATAAAACACTAATCCATCATTATATTTATTCTTTCAGTCCATTAAGTATGACTATCAACACAAACACCGGTAAAAATCTATTAAAAATGCTTGCATAGCTCTCTTAACTTTTCCTAAACTATTACAATGCTTCCATAATAATTTGTGTTTTAGTCTTGGGTCTCATTAGATGCCATTTACTTCCTTTTAGGGCCTGTTTTCCACAGCATAACCATCCTATAACTTAGAGAATCCAAAGATACCCGAATGGCATGCATTCTTTTGCAATAATTGCAAAATTGAAGACAACTTCTTCTCAACACTTGGAAACTTTGTCATGTGCCTCAATCCTATATTCTAGGACTTGTAACCATCTATGTTTTGTGGATCCAAGGCCATTTATGACCTTGTGGCATCTTTACAACAACCATTATGTATTTAGAACATATTTAAGACTCCAACTTAAGCTACACTCCTAACACTAGGAAATTGAAATAACAACAAACAAAGGGTAATTAGTGACCTTAGTCCTAGTGACTAATTCACCTAACCAACATTTCAAATGACCTTCTAAGGTCTTCAAACAAACAAATCTATCCTCTTGACTTGGCTAGAGTCAAGTACAAGCCAAAAACTTATAAACAATAGAGGTTAGCCTATGTGCTCTTGCACCATCCTTCCCAAAATAAGAAGATCAATCCACCCTTGGATTGATGATGGTAGGATCAACTCCCATCTTTTTGAAATTTTATTCTTTTATCCAAATAGTATCAACATCATTCTATCCATGCCTTTTAATGAGATGCTCCTTGTACTCTTTAGTCCTTGTCTTTTTATAGACTCTTGTATCTAGTATATTGTCTGGGCCTGTGACTGTAGCAGTAGGTAATTGGAGATCCTCCACATCTCTGATCACTTCATGAAGAGTCTGATCCATGTCTTGTTGTTGTCCTCTATAATGGACTAAGTCAGAAATATTAAAAATGGATGACAATCCACTGTCTTTCGGCAGTTCAACCTTGAATGCATTGTCACCATACTTAGCCAATATAGGATAGGGTCCTATCCTTCTCATTTGCAGCTTGTAGGGGACTCCTTTTTTTAGTCTTGACTTGTTGAGATGCACCATAACCAAGTCACCAACATTAAACTCAACTGTCCTACTTTCATCCACTTTGGCTTTATGTTTTATGGTGTTATCTGTCAATGTCTTCCTCATTGTTTCATGAATCTCTTGCATAGCATATGCAAAGTCATCAGCATGTCCACTTCCTTTCACTCCATCCTTCAAATCTCTCAATTCATAGACACCTCTAGGATGTAGGCCATATACTATTTCAAATGGACTCTTCCCTGTGGATCTATTTATGGTGTCATTGTAGGCATATTTAGCTTGCCCAATCAACTGATCCCATTGTTGACCATTATCCTTAGTTAGGCATCTTAGAAGATTTCCAAGGCTCCTATTAACAACCTCATTTTGACCATCGGTTTGGGGATGGTAGGCTGACCCAAAAGATAAGTTAGTGCCCAATCTTTGTCAAAGAGTCTTCCAAAAATGACTCATAAATTTTGTGTCTCTATCTGATACAATGCTGATAGGTAGTCCATGTATTCTTACTATCTCTTTGAAGAATAGAGATGCTATTTGACTTGCATCATTTTTAGTCTTGCATGGCACAAAGTGAACCATCTTACTAAGCCTATCAACAATAACATAAACACTGTCCATTCCTTGTCTTGTCTTGGGTAGCCCAACTACAAAATCCATTCTTAAGCATTCCCATGGCCTAGTAGGAATAGGTAGTGGTTGATAAATACCAGCATTTGTAGAAGTGCCCTTGGCCTTTTGACATACTACACAACTCTCCATATACCTCCTAACATCAAGATTCATTCTAGGCCAAAAGTAAAACCTTGAAACAAGGTCTTGAGTCTTAGTGATCCCAAAGTGACCACTCAAAGCACCATTATGCTTTTTTTGAATCAAATTTTCTCTAATGGAGCCTCTAGGAACACACAATTGATTCCCTTTGAACAAGAGATCACTTTACAAAGTATAATCAACATATTTACTATGAAAATGATTCTTGTATTCAGCACATACCTTGTAGATGTCAGAAAAATCTTCATCATCTGCATATCGATCCTTGAAATGATCTATCCCCATGCTTTTCAACTGAATTTCTTGAACTGTGAGGGCTCTTCTTGACAATGCATCAGCCACCTTGTTTAGTACACCCTTTTTGTGCTTGATATTGAAGGTGTAAGCTTGTAGGTACTCAACCCACTTCATGTGCTTGTGACTCAACTTCTCTTGTGAATTCAAAAAACTAAGTGCTTGATTGTCTGAATACACAACTAATTCCTTTGGAAGCAAGTAATGCCTCCACTTTCTTAGAGCTTGGACCAATGCATACATCTCTAAGTCATATGAGGAGTACTTACTCTTAGCCTCACTTAACTTTTCAAAATGGAAAGCCACCGGTCTGCCCTCTTGGCTTAGAACAGCCCCAATTGCTACATTGCTAGCATCACATTCAATGGTGAATAGTTTCTCAAAGGTTGGCAGCACCAAAATAGGTTGGGTAGCTATCCTCTCCTTCAACAACTCAAAGCTCTTGTTAGCATCTTCATTCCACACAAACTTGGTTTTCATTCCTCCTTTGATAGTATCTAACATAGGGGCACAAATTCCACTAAGTTGTCGTATGAACTTTCTATAGTATTGTGCAAGACAATGAAAAATCATTACCTTAGTTGCTGACCTTGGATTAGTTCAATTCATGATAGCCTCTACCTTGCTCTTATCCATTTTCAGATTGCCACGTGATAAGACAAACCCAAGGTACACTAATTCTGATTTGATGAAGTCACACTTCTCCAAGTTGTTCATCAACTTCTCCTCATGTAGCTTCTTGAAGACAATATCAAGATGTTCCAAATGCTCACTCTTTGTCTTGCTAAAAATTAGTATATCATCTAGATATACAACTGCAAACTTGCCTATGTAGTCCTTGAGTACTTCATTCATGAGCATCATGAAAGTAGAGGGGGCATTTGACAATCCAAATGGCATGACAAGCCATTCATACAGCCCTTCAGGGTGACCCCACAATAGTGGGTTACACTTTTTTAGACATGCTGATTTTTCCTGAAATAATAGATTTTTAATAAAATTTGATTATTTGAGCCTTGAGAGGTTCCATTTGAAGGAATAAATTACAAATGGTTTGCTCAAAGAATCTTAGATAAAAAAACATTGATATAACATCTATACTCCTCATTCATACCTACAATAGAATCTCCTTCGCACCTATTAAAATGTTGAGAAAAAATCACTTCAACTTTATTTTTTGGTAGTTTGAATGAATCCATTTGAAAAACCTATCTATGTAGTAAGGTACTACTGAGAAAAATCTTTCCAATGATTATAATTTTAATATATATTAAGTTTATTATGACTTTGTATTTTTAGTGTTACTAAACATAGATATTTCATTGTGTGTATACCTCTATGTTTGATGCTTATGGAAAAATAGTAAATGAAAGAAAAAAAAAACTAAAAATTATCTATGCCCTAGATATTGAAGTTCTCTTTCTATAAAAAAAAGTAAAAATGAAATTGGACAAATACACAACAAGTTATAAGCTATGTAGTCAAGGTATGTCAAAATTATGGTTTAGTCAACTTCAAACATTAATAAAATATGAAATAGTCATGATAATTTCATCAAACCAATAGCATGCCCTCTATATGGATGTTAAAAAACTAAATTCGGAAGAATCACATTGATATCTATTTTAGAAAAAAGTTATGCTCTATGAAAATAATGTAACTCTTTGAAAATGATGTTTTCATCAACATACCAATTTTTGTGGGAGAAAGAAAAAAATAATCAAATCAATTCAAAAATATAAATAAAAAATATATTTAGAATTTAGACAGAAAATACTAAAATACTCTAATTTACTTCATTTTCTAATTCCAAATGATTTAATGAGAATATGCATTTGAATCTGAAAGTTTTTTTCAAAATGTAGAGTTCAGTATCCATTCAGGAAAAAAAGTGTAACCCACTATTGTGGGTTCACCCTTCATTGGTCTTGAAGGCTGTCTTCCATTCATCACCTTCATGGATTCTTATTTGGTGATAGCCACTCTTCAAGTCTATCTTGCTATAGTACTTTTCTTCACCTAAACAATCCATTAAACCTTCAATCCTAGGGATAGGGAACCTATACCTTATGGTTATCCTATTGATAGCCCTTGACTTAGTACATAGCCTCCAAGTCCCTCCCTTCTTAGGTGCAAGTACGGTGGGTATAACACATGGACTAATACTCTTCCTAATTAGGCCTTGGTCTAAGAGATCTTGTATTTGCCTTGCTATTTCCTCATTTTGTTGAGGGGTCATCTTATAGGCTACTTTGTTGGGTAGGGTAGCTCCTGGGATAAGGTCTATCCTATGAATTATGGCTCTTTGAGGGGGTAAGGCTGAAGGTTTACCATCACTTATAATGCCTTGGTAAGTCTGAAAAATACCTTGAATCTCCTTTGGTAATTCAGTCTTCGTAGTCACCTTGTCTTCACCTCCTTCTCTTGGTTTCAACACCAATGCATACCCTATGCCTTCACTCTCTTCCATGGTTTGTAGAAATTATTTTTCACTTACCATAAGAACATTTGGACCTACTGTCTTTACTTCAGCATCCTCCAACAATGACTGAATTTTGAAGGTTTTATTATCCTTCTTGAAAGAATAGGAATTATTTCCTCCATCATGTATGGCTTGGCAATCAAATTGCCAAGGTCTACCTAGGAGCAAATGACATGCATCCATAGGCAACACATCACATAAAAATTTGTCTTTGTACCTTCCAATGGAGAACTCCACCCATGCTTGCTCATTCACTAACACATGTTGGCCTTTGTTAAGCCAAGTGACCTTGTAAGGATTGGTATGAGGTATCCTTGTCAACTTGAGCTTGTTGACTACTTCCTCTAACACTATATTACCAGTAGAGCTTGAATCAATGATGACCCTACATACTTTCCCCATTATCTTGCATTTGATTCTAAACAAAGACCTCCTTTGGCTTGGCTCCTCCTTCACCGGCTCCTTGATTAGAGTCATCTTCATCATGAGGTTCTTTCCTTCCTCTGAATTTAATGGAATCTCAGAATGCTTGTCTACTACATTGGTGTCTTCATGAACAAGGTTAGCTCTTTTATCACCTCCTTGTGATGAACCACCTTTCTCAGGGCATCTATAGGTAGGGTGCCCCATTTGATTGTAATGGTAGCACTTCATATTGGAAAAATAATTGCCTCTTCCTCCTTGTGATGAACCACCACTTCTTCCTCTAAAGATAGAGTTATAATTTCTTCCTCTACCACCTCTACTTGAGCTTCCTTCTTGCTGCCCACTAAATTTTACCTCACCTTGAGCTCTTGAATCAAAACTTCTTCCACCATAGCCACCTCTTTGACCTTTGGTATCTTTTCCTTTTCCTTTACCTTTGGAGCTTTCTTGCTTTCTCTTGCTCTTCTCCTCTATCTTTAAGGCCATTTGATAGCATTTCCTAATGGATTTGAAATTCACTAGGCTCATCTCTTCTTTAATTGACCATTTGAGGCCATTCAAGTATCTTGCAAGCTTGATACTCTCATCTTCAACTACTTGGATCTCAAAAATAGTTTTTGAAATTTCTTAGTGTAGGCTTGGACATCTAGTTCTTTTTGCCTCAGATAGTGTCTCCTCCTATGAAGTTGAACTTCATAGTCATCAGGAAGGTAGGTTTTCTTCACTTTGGATACCATTCCCTTCCATGTCACAATAGGACCTTTTCCATCCTTTTCCCTCTTAGTTTGCACAAACTTCCACCAAGTAAGAGTTGAACCTCTTAGTCTAGACTTGGCCACCATTACCTTTTGTGCTTCAAAGATACCATCACATTCAAAATGGTTCTCAATGTTGTGTATCCAATCTACAACTAAATCTGGATCCGTTTGTCCACTAAAGAGTGGAACACATTCCAAAGCCTTGCCACTCAATGCCTTCAATGCTTTTAAGAATGGCCCTTCAGGAAGAACAAGGTCAGGAGCTGGTGCTTCTTCCTCCAAATCCAATTCTTTCTCCTTTGCTTCAGCTTCTTCTTTAAGGTCAACCCTTTCTTTGACCTTATCAGCTTTGTCTTGGACTTCACCCAAGAGCTACTCCATTTGAGCTAGTCTTTGCCTTAACAATTTGTTATCCTCTTCTTGCTCCTCAACCTTCTTTGCTAGTTTAAAATTAGTCACCATGGCTCTAGCTGGTGTATTCTCTCATACTAATTCAGAAGATTGATGCATTAACCACAAGCTTAATCAACCATGCTCTGATACCAATATGGTGTATGATAAACTCCAAGGCTTGTTTTCACACCCTCCAAGAGACTTCACTTGCCTCCTAGTATCCTATTCATCTATAGGATCTTCCAATAGGCTTAGATAATTAACTAAGACCTATTCAAACTCTGCTATAAGATTCAATCTCTGAAAACTTCACCTTGAATGATCAACACCCTAGTTTTGATTCACTTCTCCACACTCACTTAGAAGGCTCTAAGTGCCAAATCTCCATAAACATGCTCCAACATCATAGGGATGTTCTCCATCATGTAAAAAATCATAATATTTCCCACTTGAAATATTTTGGAAGGATCTTGAGTCATCTTCCAATCAGCTTCATCAATTCATCATGTAGAGACCTTAAAATAGGCCTATTTCCTTATAGCCTTCACCAGTCCATTTTTCCTCTTTTTAGTAAAATTTTCCCAAACAACTTAGAAAAATAAAAATTTATTTGGATACCCTTTTTTAATTTTTAAAACTTTCATTTAGGGTTCTGGGTCTGAAAGTGACCGTATAGTGGGTTCCTATAAACAAGGACAAGAGGCCTAATAGGCCTAATTTCTAGCACTGAACTGTGATTTTGATAGAAAACTTGTTCAAACAAAATCCTAAATGACTATTATGACTCTTATATGCTTAGAATGGATATATATGATGTTTACCTTCATGAAAAATTCCTGGAGCAGTATGGATATGTACAACCATGCAATGTTTCTTCACTCTTTTCACCTCTAGACCTCTAACCGGGCTGCACAAACTCGCCTAGGGCCTAGCATAATATATAGTTCTTCATGATTTCATGACTCCTAACTCCTAAAAATATGTAAAAAAATTAATCCCCTTCCATTTATGTCTATCATGAATGATTATCCATGGTTAGATTTCATGGATGAGCCATGACTCTTTAAACTACTCAAAACAAGCTAAAAATAGACTGCCTGAACTAAAATTCCCAAAACCAATACTTAGATGAACTCAAAAAAACCTGATATTCAAATGAAAAATTTCATAAACAAACTATAGAACACTAATCTAGCATTAGATTTAGTTTTTCAGTCCATTAAGTATGACTATCAACACAAACACCAGTAAAAATCTGCTAAAAATGCTTGCAGACCTCTCTTAACTTTTCCTAAACTATTACAATGCTTCCATAATACTTTGTGTTCGAGTCTTGGGTCTCATTAGATGCCATTTACTTTCTTTTAGGGCCTATTGGCTACAGCATAACCATCCTATAACTTAGGGAATCCAAAGATACCCGAATGACATGCTTTCTTTTGTAATAATTGCAAAATTGAAGACAACTTCTTCTCAACACTTGGCAACTTTGTCATGTGCCTCAATCCTATATTATAGGACTTGTAACCACCTATGTTTTTTGGATACAAGGCCATTTATGACCTTATGGCATATTTACAACAACCATTATGTATTTAGAACACATTTAAGACTCCAACTTAAGCTACACTCCTAACACTAGGAAATTGAAATAACAACAAACAAAGGGTAATTAGTGACCTTAGTCCTAGTGACTAATTCACCTAACCAACATTTCAAATGACCTTCTAAGGTCTTCAAAAAAACAAATCTATCCTCTTGACTTGGCTAGAGTCAAGTACAAGCCAAAAACTTATAAACAATAGAGGTTAGCTTAGGTGCTCCTGCACCATAATGTCGACAATCTGGATCCATTTTCAAGATTGAAATCAAAATATGAGTTCATCTTGATAGTCAAAATTGCATTTCAAAACTTTCACCCTCTTCTGCACAGTTGATTGACCATTTGAGGCCTGATCCTTCGATCTTTGTTGGGGCACATTCATTTCTTCATCCCCGTCTCTTGCAGACTCCTCTTTCATTCACCTTCATTCACTTCATCTTTATGGGGTTTGACTTTATTTTTATCCTATATCTTTCTTTGTCAAAACTAGTCAAACTAGGGCATGTCTTCACTACTGATGGCTACCCTATCATCTTTCACCTTCGATTATGATTTCTAGTGACTTGATCAAGTTTATCCATTTGTTGCTTCTACTCTACTTGATTTCAATTTCGATTCCAAGGGGGCAGTACCTATCATCTTTAATCTTTGATTCAGCTTATCAATCAACCTTTCTTGAGATTCTCATCTCTTATTTGAGACTTGATTATCACCTAGCTATATAGGTGTTGGTTTTGTCTTTCGGCTTATCTTTGTCATCTTATGCTTATGCTTGTCCTGATGTGTTCCCATCCGTCAAACACACATCTGGGTTATTTTTTGATCCCAAATCAATCTCACATCTCAATTCCATTCTTTGACCACATGTGATCCCAAATTGATCTCACATTAGTCAAAGAGGGGAAAATGTATGCACCCTAAAATGGTCGCCTAGACTTTGAGCACCCATTCAACAATTTATCAAATCCCTGAATCAAGATTTTCAAAAAATCAACATTTTTCAATTATATCAATTTCCTTGATCAAATCCTAGTTTTATCATTTTTTATTATTTGCCTTGCACTAACCATTTTATCCTAAGTCTTTATTTAATTAAAAAGAATTTCCTCCTCTTTTATTAAATAAAAAGCCCTCACTTTTCCTCTTATCGTAAGTTGCACAAATAAAGCATTATTCTTATTTTATAAAAAGAAGAAAAGCACTTTTTGTCTCATATGGACACAAAAGTCAACTCTTATTTTCTCATTGGAGGATATTTGTGCACATGGATTGCTCCTCTTTCAAGCTCCACCCTTGATTAAATCTTTTGCCTCTTAATCTCCATGGTCCATTCCTTTTCAATTCCTTTAAAAGGAGAGCTCTTTTCTCATTCTTAGATCCCACTCTTGATGCTAATGTTGTGCTGCAGGTTTTCTTGGTGACTTTGGAGCTTTGGAGAATTTTTTGCATTCTAGTCTTCATACTTGTCTCATAGCTTAATTTTCATGGCATTCTTATCTTAGTTTCCTTTCATGTTTTAGGTTAACCCACATAGCTTAATTAGCAAGGGTTTGTAATACTTTCCTTTCATAGCTTAGCTTGCATCTTCATTTATAGCATAGCTCACATTGCATTACATTCTCATTTATTCTTGAGGATATTGGCATTCTTTCCCTTGTCTCATTGAATCTCCCATTGTGTGGTTTACTAACAAGGTTGCATGCTTCAATAGCTCTAGCTGAGAGCACCATCAACATCCTTGTGACTCCATGCCTAGGGAGCTCTAGGTCGCTTTCTCAAGGTTTCACATCCATGGATTCCCTTGGAAGTAATGACTTAGAGAAGTGCACTATTTAGTGTGTACAAGTCACACATCTAGAATCATCACAGAAATCAGGATTGACTACAAGTCATAATCACTGATCACATAGTACAACATGAGGCTATAAGGTCAAATGGGACATAGAACAAATCACACTCACACAAACATAAAAAACAACATCAAAATAGAAGACAATTCCCAAGCCTCTGTAATTCCCTAGGTCATCTAGCACTGATAAAGCGGATAAACCCAACAACCAGGAAGAATAAAATCATATTATATAAAATAGCCAATTTCAGTATGAAAAGATGCATTTACAGACATAAGATGACTCATATGTTTCAACATTAAATAAAACCCAATTGAATCATACAATTGCAAACACACCTTACACTTCATACCTAGGCTAAATCAAATAAATATTTCGAATCCAAACAATTTAACTAAACCTAATCCATGGCCAATTAGATTTAATTAATCATATTAAATAAAGTTCACTATACCATTAGCAAACATAGTCCTCTAGCCTTATGATAAAAACAACAAATAGACTTTATCTAAAGCCCTAATATTCCCAAACAATATTTCTAATCAATATTTGAATAGAAATCATTAATAACTATTACTAACAAAATTTACCAAATTTTAATTAAAAACTAACACTAACAATTATTATTAATAAATAATAATTACCAATAAATATTACTGCATATTTAATAAAATCTATTAATAAAAATTATTATTAAATTATAATCATTAATAAAAATTACTAATAAAACCATATTCCTTCAATAAAATTTAATTAAAACTAACTATCAAAATAATATAACAAAATTTAAATATAATAAAATAAATTAACAAAGTTTAATTTGTATTAAAATTAACTAACAAAGAAAGTACCTCCATGGGGGGGGCCACTGTGGGACCTGCGCCCATGGTGGCATTGCCCACCGCACGATGCCCACGGCGCCACCGGCAGGTACAGTGTCTATCGCACGACATCCATGGGTGCCACTGGCAAAGCACTGCTCTGTTGACGGTACTGTGGGTACTGTTGGCAGGCACAACTGTCAAGCGAGGGGGGGTACGGGGTACCCTCCCCAAAAAAATTTTAAAACTTTTTATAATTTTTTTTTACTTTCCAAAATTTTTTAATAATATTTATTTTTTAAAACTTTTTCAAACCCCCAACTTGCCAAAACATATAATATATCATTTCTTTTAGATTGCTAATTTTTTTTAACAACTATAAATATATATTTACATATTTTGACAAGGAGCATACACTTTTAACATTTTTTTTTTAATAAACAACATATTTTCAAAAATGGAAATAAATGGGCCTGTGTTTTTATTTCTAGAAAAGGAAAATAATTCTACTTTTGCAAATTTATATTATAATTTGTCTTTTTCCTTATTCTATCCTTTTTCTTTATTTGTTTGTGAATACATTTCTTTTTACCAATGCAATTTTCTATCATTTGCATGTATATTATTATCTACTATAGTAATTTTATTTTGACTGTCATTTTTTTACAAAGATTGGGTTTTTTACCCAGATTGCATTTTTCCTTGCCAAAATTGTTTTTTCTCAACAACCCATTTATTTATTTCCTCTATTCAATAGTTTGAACTATAGCCAGTTTAATTTTTCATTTCCTAAGGTTTCTATAGTGAATTTTCTCACGAAATTTTGATAGGATAACCCTACTATGCCAAGTCATAAAATAAACTAATAGCCAAGAATCTAAGGGTTTATAATCACCCAAATTGAAAGCATAATTGAAAATAGATCTAAAACTATAAATCAAAACAAGCATATGAAAACATTGAAAATTCTACAAATAAAATTACAAGAAGGTTTCTTCAAACCGTACCTCAATTCTAATGCTAGAACTATAATAGAATGCCCGTAAGATGATGAAACTCCCAAATCTATCAACAAAAGAACTCAGCCCTATAGTTCTGAAACATAATGTATGCAAAGCCCAATTCCAGATGCAAGCAATCTTCACAAAAAACACTCAAGCACACACACAAAGCTCAAGAATCTCAAAAATGTCTAAAATTCTCCAAGAAGTCTCTCCACAAATCTCCAACAACCTCATTCCATCCAAATGAATGCAAATTCCCCCTATTAGGGATTCAACTCCACCAATCATGCAAACCCTAGATGACTCATAAGACAACTCCTATTCAAACTCCCACTCTTAAGTTGAAAGAAATTACCAATTATTAATTAAAAATATCTTTTAATAGTGCACAACTCAACTTAGACTCCTAAAGACAAGTTGTCACCTTTTTGAAACAAATCTCATTCAAACATAATAAAGCACATGTTATTATTATAGTATCTTATTAAATAATCTAATATTCAAAACACCATTAAATCATGCAATTTAACTATTTAAAAATCTAATGGACATTATTAATCCTATTTTCACACAATTAATTAATTAAAACCAAATATCTTAATATTTGATTTTTAATTAATTAATAAACATACAAAAACATAGGAATCAAATTTAATATTATTTTTCAACTATAATATTAATTTTCATGACTATAGAAACCCATATACTCAAAAAGCAATAAATCAAGATCATCATATAAAACAAACAAGCTCAAGGAAGGAATCCATGAACTTTGTCAACCTGACAAATTGGGGTAGGGTAGTCAACAGATACTTTTCCAATACTTAGGATAAATAGGCTTAGGTTAAGGTTTTGGGTCTGTGTATTATCTCCCCTCTTTACCATTGAGATGAATGTTTATGGGCACACTCACTCTTGCCAATTTAGGGAAGATGATGCCTTGTACCTGTAAACCTGTCATCACAAGATGAAGCATGTACATACAATAATATATAGCAGATAATGATAGGGTACAGTCAGACGTGTGGATCTCGACTATGCAAGTAACTATTGGCATTAAGCATGATTGTCATTAGTGACAACACTTATTCTGCACAGTGCATACCGAGCAGATCAGTGCATACCGAGTAGATCAGTACATACTGAGTAGAACAGAGCTTACCGAGCTGAGCAGAGCTTATCAAGTAGAACAGTGCATACCGAGCTCACAAAGTTTCACAGTGTTTACCGAGTGCTGCACTGTTAAACAGGAAATTTAGTTTCTACTAAGTAACACTTTATCTACCGAGTCTCTAGTGTTTACTGAGTTTGAAACTATGACCGAATGGTTAGTATGGACCAAGTTTCCACTTCTACCAAGTGCATGACGATGTTGAGTAACGCAGTGGATGCCGAGTATCAGAAAGTCACTGAGTTAGTTTGCAGTAACCATGTAATTATATTTGGGCCGACTCAGTAATATTTGTGTTTACTTGTTTAAGAGCTGACTTTGTAATTGTTTTGGAATTGACTTAGATCGATATATAAACAATGTTTTATGTCATATCCAAGAATGATGAAATAGAGAAGTATGAAAAAGAGAGAAAGGCAGAGATAAGAAAATTACAAAGGGCTATAGCAGTATAAGAAGCAGAAAAGATCTATCCATCATAGAAGGTGATCAGTACATCATAGAATCTCAATCAGTAAGTACAGTTGCAAGCAAGAGATCTACTGTTTCATCCTAACAGGTGAATCAGCTTGAAATCCTTTAACCGGGTAGACTTAACAGTCTTTGTAAAAATCTCTTAACCGAGTGCATACTTCATTGTATGTTTGTAAATCCTCTAACAAGGTGGACCTAGTAGTCCTTATTGCTCCTAACAGGGTAGATCATCAGAAGTGATCATTGTAAGCCTTAACCGGCAAACTTTATACTACAGTATTGAAGTTTTGTGGGTATCATCCCCACCCCAGTTTTACTTTCTACTTGGAAGGTTTCTAGGTCACCAAATCTCTGTGTTCTAAGTGTTATGAATGTTTTATTCTTTCTGTTACTCATGCATGCAGTCAGATTATCAATCTAATATTATTAAGATCTGAATCTGTTAAAAGTTTTGAAGTTACTGATTCACCCCTCCCCTCTCAGTAACCTAGATAGTCTTGAATATTTTCAACAATTGGTATCAGAGCTCAGTGGATCTCAAAATAAAGTTTGACAGCTTGAGAAAAGATTTAGGACAATGGAGATATTCAGACTGAACAAAGTAATTGAGAATGAAAAGCTAGATCTAGAAATGGCCATAACTCAACTTAAAGAAGCAAGAGAGCATCTTTCCCTTTCCCTAAAAAGAAGGAAGGGACTTGCAAATCAGATCAATGACCACCAGTATGTTGAAGAAAAGATTGAAGACTTTTTCCCTTCAAGCAGCTCAAATGAAGCAAACAATGCAATCAAAGAACTTCTAGAAAAGAGTGGTTCTCTGCAAGAAGAAGTGAGAAAATTGAAAAGAGAACAGGAAATTCAGTCAACAAGATTCTATGAAGTCTTGGAACAAAGAAACAAGATGAAAGATGAAATAGATGGAAAGAACAATGAAATTTAGAATAAAACTCTTCAGCTAGAAAATCTTATTGATCAAATCTCCAATGCAAATGAAGAAATCTTGACTCTAAGATCAGAAAATGAAAATATGAGAGAAGAGCTGAGATCTGAAAAGCAAATCAATTTAAGAGTAATGAGTGAGCTAGATGCTGAAAGGCAAATCAATGAGAGAATGTTGAAATCTCAAGAAGATATGAATCAGGTGTATGAACGAAACCTTCATAGGCAAAAAGGAAAAGCAGGACTTGGATACAAAGAGGAAGGTGAATCCTCCAAACAAGGTACTCAAAAGAATCAGAAACCTACCTGTAATCACTGTGGCAAAATTAGTCATATTTCAAATAAATGTTGGAGCAATGGAAAAGCAAAATTCAATAGAAAATGCTACAATTGCAATCAGCTTGGTCATAAAGCAAATGAATGCAAGGAAAAACCAAGATTTAAAGGCATATGTCACAAATGTAGCAAACAAGGTCATAAGGCATCAGAATGCAGAACTAAAACACCCAATCCAACAGAACAAATTATTAAAGCAATGTTTGGTTGGGATTACAACACTTGGTGTAGATGTCATTACTGTGGAGAATATGGACACATTGGCATGAATTGTGTAAGGCACCACTTGAGAAAAAGGGATTCTACCATAAGATGTTATAATTGCACTAAGCTTGGTCACATAGCTAAAAACTGCATGAATTTAGGCAAAATTGAAGATGAAAAGAAAGAAAAAGAAAATAACATTAGGAAGTAGATGAGACAGAAGTGGATTCCTAAACCTACCGAGCAAACCAATCCTGAAGTCACTAAAGAAGGGAGTGGCTCTATGAGCTCTAACTAGTCTCCAAGAAAGCACTGGAACTGTATCTTCATAGACATATTCCAAAATAGTTCCTGAACTAAAAGGAAGATAGATCCAAATCAGTATGCAAGATACAGCAGGATCACCAGAAGGTCGGTATCAGTTATCACCGAGCAAGGTTGGGAGTAACCTAAATTCATTTGGTTACTGAGTAAGGTCAGAGAAGTATGAATTTGTATGATCACTGAGTTGCGGAGTCTTTACTGAGAAATTAATTCATAGTGGATGATAGCCTATCTAATTCTATACCCTAATTCATACTGAGCATTAATGATAAAGTTTTAACAAAAGGAGTGAAATCAAGTTCACTATTCACCGCGAACAAAAGTCTCCTAGTGCAGTCAAGCATTTCGAAGCATATTTTAGCAAGATATTCTCTTTCCTCGAAGAATTTACTATGTTCACTGAGCTACCATGGCATCATCCAGCGCTAAAATGAAGAAAGATTCAGAAATGTTGGTTCATGGACAATGGAAAGCACCAGATTTCAAACTCGTGCCCACAGTTGCCGAAAACCTAGACCCGAGTGGAGCTCAATCTTGGATTCCTCCTAAGGTACTTCTTATTAACGATATTTGTAGTCATTTTAAGTGTACAATTCAAGAGCTTGGAACCCTAGAGATAGATACTATCCATGAGGAACTATGTGTCGATGGTGTTCTCAAACCGGAGCATCAACATTTGGAAGATAAGGGTTTAGTTCACATCACACACTTGCCTCAAAGCTTTCAGATAAAATGGATCAGATATATCCTTAGTCGAGTACATGAAGGTAAAATATGGCTTGAGCAACTAGTAGAGATTACAAAGAAGATGATTCACCGAATCACTGGTCTTCCCATGCTCGATAAGGAAAAATCTACAAAAACCCTAGGTCAGACGGAACTGGAAGAGAAAACCCTAGTCAAGTGGGACGGTAGAGGTATGAAGATAAGCAGAATTACTGATGTAGAATTGAAGTTTGGTATACATATCGTAGCTCACAAGATATACAGTTCAAGTCGACAGAACAATGTTCCATGTGAAGCAGTTGACCTAGCATATAAAATTGTAAAGAACAATCTGTCATTTGACCTAGCAGATCTTTTGTTGAGACAGTTCAACAAGAACATGGAGAGCATCCAAACATCAAAGAACAATCCATGTAAGTTTGGCTCACTATTGGTTTGTTTATTTTTCTATGCTCAGAAGTTTTTCCCATCAAAAGGCATGGTAGTATGGAGAAAAGATGTGTCGGTTCTTTATCAGATGAATGAATACATTTCAGAAATGGGTGACAATTTTGAAAGCATAATGGATAACTATTTTGAATCATTTAAAGAGAAAATGAACAATAGATTCTGGATTCTACAGAAATTGGTGGAAGATTACAAAGATGATATTTGTTTCATGGTGGACTGTGATAATCTATATATACAGGCAGCAAAACCAAGGATTGTACATGTGAAACCTCTTCCCTATGAGGTAAATATTGATGAAACCAAGAATATTATTGAAGCCCTAATTAATCAACCTGTTAACCCAAAGGCACCATATTTTGGGACATATGAAGAAGCTAAGGAGAGAATTGAGCTTAGTATAAAGCTTCCATAGGCAGTTAACAAAGGAAGAAAGAGGTTGGCCAAAATACAAGCTAGCACACCTCTAATGTCAACCAAGGAAAAAGGAGAGGACTCTGAAGAAGAAGAAGAGAAAAAGGATGAGGAGGAAGAAGAACAACTACCAGCAAAGAAGAAAGGAAAAGTATTTATCACCAAGGCACCCAAGCAACCCTCTACAGTATTTACAAGAAGGAGTACAAGAGGCAAGGCAGGCAAAGACAGTGAAGAAATAGTATTCAAAAGGCCTCCTCCTTCATTAAAAGAAAAGATCAAGGATATGAAAGAAGGATGTGGAATTGCAAACTTCAAATCTCTAAAATATGAAATCAGATCTGAGGAAGAGCAGCAGGAAATTGAAGATGCTGTTATCGAGAAAATAGGAAGATGGAAATACTCACCTGAAGAGATAGCTTCTCAAATCCCAGGAACTCTGCTGAACAAAATTAAGTTAAGATGGTCCAATGCAAGACAAACTGTCAACGACATCTATGCTCAAACCTTGAGGCAATTAATGCCAAGTTTGAAAAATGCTAAAATTAATAAGGCATTGATAGATAATGAAATTAAGATGACAATCAAATTCAACAGTTGTTTGATTTTGATCAAAGATATTGAGTCGGTTGTGAAGAGTGCCACTGCCACATGGAAAAAAATCTATAATCTTCACAAACTGAGTGTCGAAACTATGATAATCAAGGATATTGATGATGACAGTGATGAACATGAAGAAGATACCGAGGTAGACAAGCAAAGTGATGAGGAAGATAATATTGTTCAAATAGCTACAGAAGTCATTGCCTCACTTCCTCACTCTCCAGCAAAATTTGCTACACCTAGCACGGAGATAACTTCAAGTATGATTATGAAAACTTCCACAGATACATCAAATGTCAAATCATCACTACCACAACTCAATGAATCATCGACAGAAATGACTACCACCTCTTTTACCGAGTTGCAGTCTCCTGTATCTACTTCAGTACCTACTTCCATATCAAGTTTTCCAGCAGTAAGTACCTCAGTTTTGGATACTTCAGTAAGTATTTCAGTTTTTGATTCTACAATTGTGAATACTTCAATTTTGAGCCCTTCAAGTATTCCAGTCGGTAGTTTATCATTTTTCATAGCTAGTCCTACAATGTCTACAATAACTTCTACAAAGGCATTAAGTGCAATAACAGTTGATCCTAAGGCTCAACCGAGTACAAGATTTCTGAGTAAGAATGTAGAAGAGGATATAGACTTAGATGAGGAGATAGAGATTCCAAAATTAGACTTTGCAAATCTTTCAGCAGACCAAATGCAAAACATTGGTGAACTCCTCCAAAAGAAAGCAAAGCAGAAGAAACTAAAAGAAGAAAGGGACAAGGAATATAAAATTATTGAAGATGCAAAGGATATTTTGTCAGAAGCATTAGGTATTAAATTTGATTCCTCTCAACATATTTTGTTACAGTTAGCTGAGGTAGTAAACAAGTTCCATGAGAATTCCTCTGTGTCAGAGAAGATTCTTGAGAAAGCCGAGAAGAAGTTTGACAATAAAGTGCTTGAGCAAGTTGCTTAGCATATAGCTATTAATCAGGCAAAATTATCTTCAGTTTTGACAGATATTGAATCCTCCTATTCCAATGTTACCTCACTTGTTGCTAAGCTATGTAATGTTACCGAGTTCACTAAGGAAGTCAAGGAAAAATTGAATAAGATTGATGAGGATCTGAAGGACAGTGTACAGAGGTTGTAACTTGAACCTAGTTCAAGCTCTGTACATCATATGAAAATCACATTCCTATCAAATAGGCAGTTAGAATTATTAAAAGAAGATACAAAGATCTAGTCAACACTGCTAGATATTTAGAACATGATCCTTCCCATCATGGACATAATGCAAAAGCACATTGTTCACTCAAAAGCATTACTCCATGACAATCAATTTTCCATTGCAGATCACGTGATTGAACTCTCTGCAGAAGTCCAAATTGCACTCCAAACATGCAAGATTCTGTTGGAAACAATTGTCTGAAGGAAATTGCTACTCAATTATGTATTGTCTTTGATGTCACACAATGTCATAGTCCACAGCAACCAGTTACTACCGAGCTCAGTCGGTCTGCCAGACAGGAATATTAGTGCTTACCGAGTCCACTCGGTTATCGAAGAAAAGTAGTGTCTACCGAGTTCACTCGGTTGCCAAAGAAAATTTAGTGTTTACCGAGTTCAGTCGGTCATCGAAGAAAAGTTAGTGTTTACTGAGTTCAGTCGGTTATCGAAGGTAAAAGATTGTCGGTGTTTACCAAGTTCCCTCGGTCTCCGAAAGATTATAGAAAGTTATGGTCACCGAGCACTGTCGGCCCTTGAAGGATTTTTGCAAATAGAGTTTGCTTATTTCAGCCGACTGTTATACTAAATAATGTCGATTTGACAAATCTAAAATCATATAAATAAAAGGTCAAATGTGAAAAGTAAATAAGAAATATAGCAGAAGATTTTACAAAAGAAAAGCAGAAAAGGTGTATGCGAATTTGTGAAGGATGTTCAGATATCCTTGAGGTGCAGCAGAGATTTATTCGATCAGAAAAGATCAGACTTTTACAGAACAGAGATCTGTAATCAGCAAGACAGTTGCATTATTATACAGGTCATTTTTCATTGTTACCTTCTTATCATTGTAACAGTGAATTCTAAATCTCTTAACCGAGTTGGTTTAACAACCATATTGTAAATCCTCTAACAAGGTGACAATTCCATTGAATTGTTTTCAAGACCTCTTACCAGGCCACTCCTAGCAGGGTGTTTTAAATCCTCTAACAAGGTCACACCTAGCAGTGTGTTTTGTAACCTTTTACCGGGTTGGCTTCTAACCGGGCATCACTTCAGAAAAGTGAAAATCAGTATCTAGATACATTGGTGGTTTTTTCCCATATTGGGTTTCCACGTTAAATCTTGTGTCTCTTGTGTTCTTAATTGCTTTCTCAATCATATACATGTGCTGATGAATATCTAAAGATAATTTTGCTAATACTTTCTGCATCTTCAAAGTTACTGCAATCTATTTACTGAGTGCTAAAACAGATAACATTGTTAAAATATCCTAAGGGATCTGGAAAGAATTAATTGTGAAGTGTTTTATGGTTGACTGATTCACCCCCCCCTCTCAGTCACTTCATCCATATTCCATCAGATTCTGCAAGAGAATTGGGACAGAACTCTGGCACTAATCATGAAGGTACATTCTAATTTTCTTTCGCATTTTGGATTCTCCCTATAAAATAATTGTATATACACCTTTGGCATTATTGTCAAAAAGGGGGAGAAAATGTATAGGAGAAAGTGTATAAGATTAAGGTGTGTAATACGAAAGGGGGAGAAAGTACTCTATATAAGGGAGTCATGAAATGTATAAAAAAAAAAGTACTCTATATAAGATGTATAAACAGCAGTTTGACAAAGATAAATTTTGAAAAATCAAAAAAAAGATTCAGCATGATTCTTGTATATAAGTTTTGGCTATAAGTGTTTTTGTCACTAATGCCAAAGGGGGAGATTGTTGGCATTAAGCATGATTGTCATTAGTGGCAACACTTATTCTAAACAGTGCATACCGAGCAGATCAGTGCATACCAAGTAGATCAGTGCATACTGAGCAGATCAGTACATACCAAGTAGAACAAAGCTTACCGAGCCAAGCAGAGCTTACCGAGTAGAACAGTGCATACCGAGCTCGCAAAGTTTCATAGTGTTTACCGAGTGCTGCACGGTTAAACAGGAAATTTAGTTTCTACCGAGTAACACTTTATCTACTGAGTCTCCAGTGTTTACCGAGTTTGAAACTACGACCGAATGGTTAGTATGGACTGATTTTCCAATTCTACCGAGTGCATGATGATGTCGAGTAATGCAGTGGACGCCGAGTATCAGAAAGTCACCGAGTTATTTTGCAGTAACCATGTAATTATATTTGGGCCAACTCAATAATATTTGTGTTTACTTGTTTAAGAGCCTACTTTGTAATTGTTTTGGAATTGACTTAGATTGATATATAAATAATGTTTTATGTCATATCCAAGAATGATGAAATAGAGAAGTATGAAAAAGAGAGAAAGGCAGAGATAAGTGAATTACAAAGGGCTACAGTAGTATAAGAAGAAGAAAAGATCTATCCATCATAGAAGGTGATCAGTACATCATAGAATCTCAATCAGCAAGTACAGTTGCAAGCAAGAGATCTACTGTTTCATCCTAACAGGTGAATCAGCTTGAAATCCTTTAACCGGGTAGACTTAATAGTCTTTGTAAAAATCTCTTAACCGAGTGCATATTTCATTGTATGTTTGTAAATCCTCTAACAAGGTGGACCTAGTAGTCCTTATTGCTCCTAACAGGGCAGATCATCAGAAGTGATCATTGTAAGCCTTAACCAGCAAACTTTATACTGTAGTATTGAAGTTTTGTGGGTATCATCCCCACCCCAGGTTTACTTTCTACTTGGAAGGTTTCTGGGTCACCAAATCTCTGTGTTCTAAGTGTTATGAATGTTTTATTCTTTCTGTTACTCATGCATGCAGTCAGATTATCAATCTAATATTATTAAGATCTGAATCTGTTAAAAGTTTTGAAGTTACTGATTCACCCCTCCCCTCTTAGTAACCTAGATAGTCTTGAATATTTCCAATAGTAACTATGCCTCCGTCCTCTACCACAAAAACATGCCAAATAGATACACTCACATGATAACCATACACATGCCAGTATGGGGTCAGTACCATAAATCTTGATATAAAACATAAACATAACATCATAAAGATATCAACATCTAATATATGCAATAACATGATACACATGCAATGAACAATAATCCATAATCATCATTTATTAAAATAATAATTGATCACATCAAAAGTGACCTAAAAGAATTCGGCCAACAACTAAAAAACAAGCTTAAAAGAATCCGGCAACTGCAAACTAAAAGAAAACTATGGGTGGGTACTACATGTTAATTCAGATCTTTCTTATGTGGCCCATGGAGCTTTATAACGGCATGAAATAGGATCACCTTTTCATCTTAAACATGTATGTAGAGAACATTTTGTGTGACGTTGAATATGATTAACCAAATCACTATAATCAAAAGCTACATCTATTGCATATATCATCTATGTACTCATCGGACAAGGATCATGAAGAGATTTGGAAAAGATCCCTTGATTTCTTTGTTGTATGCTTTGTGGATTCCATGCAGATACATACTGGTCTATGTAATCTAAAACTTTCTGCACTGATAGATCATTATTCCATTCTAAATTTTTAATATCTGGTGGTGAACCTCTATTTTTGCATTCAAACCTAATATAAATTTAAGTTAGTAAATAAACATGTAATTGCATAGGAATTAATAACATTTTAAATAGGTTGTTTACTTGTACCAATAGTCAGTTGTGCCAAGCAGTTTCTCCAAGACTTCCTTTCGAAATGCAATGAATCTATGATGCATATATACAACTGTCAAATGAGGATTTTCAATAATATTTTGTATTCACCATCTTGTAGCCATAGATGGATTTTCTGGTGTGGTGGATGGCATGATATTGTGTAAATTAGGCCATTTGGTATTTGCAGCACTCAGAGTAAAGAAAAGTGTAGGACAACCAATTTGAATAACCATGTCTATCAGTTTTGCTCTTCGTTGATTCCAAAAAGATCTAGTGCCATGTACAGAAGAGCCAAATCTCATCAGTTGATCTGCCAATTTATCATCATGTACATCCCATAGCTTTTGATGAAGATCTGCAATTGTTACAAGTAAAGATCCATCCAATTGTTTGTGAACAAACACAGATGTTGTGGCTTGGCTTCAATGATGCATGATAATATTCAATATAAAGTACCAGAATCTTGAATGATGCCCAAATCTATTATCACAGTACCATAGAAGGTGTAGAGCATAATCATGCAGTTTGACTTCTTTGATACGTGGTTGTTTGAATGCATCCATTCCATTGGGAAACAAAGTTGGAAATTCCATAACAAATAAACCTTCAGTTGTGTATTCATTTATAGGAAAAGGTGTGATAGGAGGCCATGCAATAGATTATGTTGTTTAACCTTCACCTAAATGCAACAAAGAACGTATTTCTTTTGTTTCTCTACGTGGAGTAGGTAGATTACAAACAAATGAGTTGTTAAATTCTAGAGTGTCATCAATCTCATTTTCTTCTATCTCATCTAACATGGATGAGTTATCTTCAATAGGATGACTATTTTCCATTGCATTAAAAATTAGGTCTGAAATATCAGTAGATTGTAAAGGTAATGATGCTAATGTATTTTCATCTATTTGTACATCTCTATAGTATGAGTCATTCAATGTTTTATATTTCAATGCTTCATAAACATGGGATCTGCTAACATAAAAACTATATTTTTTATTTCCTATACTCTCTTTGTTAACAATGATTATATCTAATGCATCTATTCATCTTGGCAACAATGTTGTGATATTGGAAATGTTTTGAGGAAAACAAATAGTATGACCACTATATTTGTGTTGACCACCTTTTGCATATGTAACTTGCAAAATAGGACTTATTCTTGCTATCAGCATTTTTTCAATTTGTGTTAACATTTTCAAACACAATGGTTGTTCACCTGGATCCATATTGTTCCATTTTGAGAACCGATGGCCACCTTTTTCTGAATTGCATCTGTAGCATATTAAAGTTTCGTCTGACATGTGCAATTTAATTCCAGGATATCTTTCCATACAAATAGAACACTTTGTATAGTTTGAAATATTGTCTATCTTTCTACAAAATTCTTTTCTAGCATTGTAATAATTTGCAGAGAAAGGTGAACTAATAATATCATCAGTTGTATTCATGTAAGTTGTATGATCCTCAATACAATAAGGTATTTGAACTTCTGGCAAGGAAGCATTTTGAATAAAAGAATTTGGTAGAGGATATGAATTTGGAAATTCAAGAGGTTCTAAATGTGGTGAGGTGGTCAAACAATGTATATCTGAAGCAGAAATTGCAAGTTCAATATTTTTAAAGGTTTCTTGTCTTCTTTTGTTAATAACAGTTTTTTTGGCATCATATCTAGCTCTCTGCATGTGATTTCTGCATGATTGTGCTAAGCTTCTCTTTCATTATTTGCAGTATCCATGACTACATATATAATTGTCTCTTATATCTGTAATAATTGAAAATCATAAAATTAAAAACTATAATGAGATATGGAAATGTTATCAAAAAATAATCATGGTAAATTTGGAAATGCTAGTTCTTTATAAGTTCTATGCAGTGCATATATAATTGTCATTTATATCTGTAATAATTGTAAATTTTAAATTTGAAAACAATACTCAGATATGGAAATGTTATCTATAAACAAACATGGTAAATTTTGAAATATTGATTCTTTATAAGATCTATGCATATTGTATTCACAAAAAGTAAATGGAAAGTTATTAGATAAAATACAATAATAATGTAAAATGTAAACATATACTAATATTAAAGTAAATTATATAAAGATTCAAAGAAATTTAGTATATCTGTACAACATAGTTTTAAAAGATCTAAAAACATTTATATATTTCCCAAATTCTAAAATAGCATAACATTAACATGAGACAGTTTATTGTCAAATAAACATATATACACAAACATATTATCAGATACGTTCAATATTACAAGTAAACTATTATTTAAAGCAAGCTTCAAAGCCTAAACAATTATGCTTTGAGTTTCTTGTCCAGTGAAAGAAGATGTCTTGATAGTTAGATCAAATACAAACTCAGAATCATACAGATTATTCAAAAGTTTATCTGCACCGGGTTCGGCAAGCAGTAGTTGAAAATCTTCTGCATCTGCACCCAATAAAGCATTTGTAAGGCCTTGAAAGGTAGTAACATTGTGAAGTTCACCTAATGGATTTTGTAAATCCATATTAAGCATGTAGGTGAAATCACATATTGGAATATGAAGACAACATTTAGGACATTCATATGTCCCAGTATGATTCTAAATAACTTTTTTTTTAACATTTTGTTAGCTTGCAGAGACTGATCAAGAAAGTACTATACATATTTTCAGTAATTTTTGGGCTGACATGTTGTAACTCATTCTAACCCTAAAGCGGAAAAAATATTGTATAATATGGCTTAGGGTTAGGGATTTCATGATGTATGATTTTAGTACTTGCGGCGGAATTGAGTTGTAAGGGATTACAGATTGTAATCAGGTTGTAATCACTAGATAATAAAATATTGGACTCATTGTTGGTGGACATAGCCCATGGATTGGGTGAACTACGTTAAATCTTTTTGTCTTGTGTTCTCTTTTGTGTGGTTTATTATTTTCTGATATTCGTTATATTTGCATGTAATTGTTATTTATGCCTTGTTAATCCTAACAAGTGGTATCAGAGCGAGGTTATTTCTTTTGTTCTTTCATCTATTCTCTGAAGCAGGTCTCACAAGTCAATGGGAGAGTCTCTCGATTAAGTGGGAGAAATGGTAAATGAGGGTAGGCTGAAGGTTGATAAGTTTAATGGGAAAAACTTCTAACTGTGGAAGATGCAAATGGAGGACTATCTCTATCAGAAGGATCTATGGCAACCATTAGAGGGAATAGCCAAGAAAGAGGCAACAATGTCTCAGGAAGATTGGGATATTTTGGATAGGAAGGAATTGGGGAGTATTCATTTATGCTTGGCACAATCGGTTGCATTCAATATTACTAGAGAAATGAAAGCTAAAGATCTGATGGATACCCTAGCGAAGTTGTATGAAAAGCCTTCAGCTTCAAACAAGGTATTTCTTATGAAGTGTTTATTTAATATGAAAATGGTAGAAGGTGGATCGGTCACTGATCATTTGAATGAGTTTAATACAGTTACAAGTCAGTTAGCCTCAATTAAAATTACTTTTGATGAAGAGGTTAGGGCTCTCTTGATTTTGTGTTCTTTTCCAGAAAGCTGGAATGGCTTTGTAAGGGTTGTTAGTAATTCTATTTTTGGTTCTAATACCCTAAAGTTTGATGATGTTATTAGTGTTATATTGAGTAAGAAAATTCATAGGAAAAGCTCAGGGGCATCCACATCGGGTAGTGTATTGAACGCAGAAAGCAGAGGTAGAACAAGAGATAGAGGAAACAACTCTGGAAATCATGGGAAATCAAGAGGAAAATCAAAGGGAAAGAGGTATGAATCCAAAGGGCCAAATGATTGCTGGTACTATGGAAAACCAGGTCATAAGAAGAAAGATTGTTGGTCTCAGAAGAAAGATCAAGGAGACAAACATGATGGAAACAAGGAGGCAAATGTGGTAAGTAACAAATTCGAAGAGGATGCTTTGCTCATCTTTAGAAAATGTTGATGATTCATGGGTGTTAAATTTGGGGGCTTCATTTTATGCTACACCCCATAGAGGTTATTTTTTTTATTATGTCCAAGGGAATTTTGGGCTAGTTTATTTGGGAGATAACGAACCCTGTCAAATTGTTGGAAAAGGGAAAATCAAGATTAAGTTGCACAATGGGAATCATTGGCTACTACAAGAGGTAAGACATGTTCCAAGGCTGAGTAGAAATTTAATTTTAGCAAGGCAACTAGCTGATGAGGGTTGCATAGTTAATTTTAATGATAAAAATTGGAAGGTTTCAAAAGGTTCCTTAGTAGTAGAAAAAGGTGTGAAAGTAGGCACCTTATATCTTTGTACGGGTCATACTATTCCTTCTACTTTAATTATTTCAGAAGATAATGAATGTTCAAGAACAGTGGTTGTAGTTAAGTAGGAAGAACATCAAACCGTTGTTGTAGATTCTGACACAGCAATGTGGCACAATAGACTTGGGCACATGAGTGAAAAAGGTATGAAATTACTTCATTCAAAGAAAGTTTTACCTGGTCTGAAATGTGTCAATATGGATTTCTGTGAAAGTTGTGTTTATGGAAAACAAAAGAGAGTTAGTTTTGTGAAGAGTGGGAAGGAAAAGAAAAATGAGAGATTAGAGATTGTGCATACAGATGTATGGGGACCAGCTCAGGTATCTTCCCTTGGTGGCTCTCTATATTATGTTACATTTATAGATGATGCAATAAGAAAATTATGGATTTATTTCCTTAGATAGAAATCTAATGTATTTCAAACTTTTAAGAAATAGAAATGCTTGGTTGAGAATGAGACTGGTCAAAGGTTAAAATGTCTCAAATCTGATAATGGTGGTGAGTATTGTAGCACAAAATTTGAATATTATTGTTCCTCTAATGGTATTCGTAGGCAAAAAACTGTACCAAGGACTCCACAAGAAAATGGAGTGGTTGGATGCATGAATAGGACAATAATGGAGTGTGCAAGGACTATGAGGTTGCATGCTAGGCTGCCCAAAAATATGTGGACAGAGGCTATGAACACTGCTATTTATTTAATCAATAGAGGCCCCTCTACTCCTTTGGACTATGGTATTCCAGAGGAAGCATGGAGTGGTAAGAAGGTGAGTTATTCTTTTCTCAAAACCTTTCGTTGTGAAGCTTTTGCACTTATAGATTCTGATAATAGAACCAAGCTGCAAGCTAAGTCAAAGAAATGTGTATTTGTTGGATATGGCATTGATGAATTTGGTTATAGGCTTTAGGATTTTGAAAATCATAAAATTGTAAGAAGAATGGATGTCATATTCAATGAGAAAGTATTGTACAAAGATCTGTTGCAGTAGCATGAGAAGAAAGAAAATGACTATGTAGTATTGGATGATACTCCAAAATTTGATGTTCCAGTAGTTCCTTATGCTCCGCAACAATAGCAACAACAAATACCACACACCCTAGTGAATGTTAGACGATCAACAAGGCTAAGTAGACCTCCAGAGAGATTCTCTCCCTCTTTGTATTCTATTTTATTAACATATGCTGGTGAACTTGAATGTTATAATGAAGTTGTGCAGGTGGATACAAAGCTTCAGTGGGAGTCTACAATGACAGATGAAATGGACTCGTTGCTAAAAAATTAGACTTGGGATTTATGCAAGTTACCTATAGGTAAAAGGGCTTTACAGAATAAATGGGTTTACAGGATAAAAGAAGAGGATGGAGGTAAGAAAAGATTTAAAGCCAGATTAATCGTAAAAGGATTTGCACAGAAACATGGTATTGATTTTGATGAGATTTTTTCTCCAGTTGTTAAAATGACTTCTATTCATATTGTTTTAAGTATTGTGGCTACTAAAGATTTGCATTTAGAGTAGCTTGATGTTAAAACAACCTTTCTTCATGGTGATTTGAATGAAGAAATATATATGGTCCAGCCATAAGGATTTGAGGTCAAGGGTAAGGAGAATTTGGTGTGCAGATTGCAGAAAAGTTTGTATGGCTTGAAGCAAGCACCTCGGTAATGGTATATCAAATTTGACACTTTTATGAATGAGCATGGATATAGTCGGTGTCATTTTGACCATTGTGTTTATTTTAAGAGGTTGGATGATGACAGCTATATTATTTTATGTTTATATGTTGATGATATGCTTGTAGCTGGGTCTAACATGGATCACATTAGGGGGTTGAAACAACAGTTAGCACATTCATTTGCTATGAAGGATTTGGGGGCAGCAAAACAAATCCTTAGTATGAAAATTTGCAAAGATAGGAAAAATAGGAAATTGTCTCTATCTCAGGCTGATTATATTGAGAAGGTGTTGCAACATTTCTCTATAGAGAATGCCAAAGTTGTCAGCACACCTTTGCCTAGTCATTTGAAATTGACTAAGGATATGTGTCCCAAGACACCAGAAGAAGAGATTAAAATGTCTAAGGTACCTTATGCTTCAGCTGTAGGGAACTTAATGTATGCTATGGTATGTACTAGGCCATATATTGCACACGCAGTGGGAGTTGTTAGTCGATATATGAGTAACCCTGGTATTGAGCATTGGAATGTAGTCAAATGGATTCTCAGACATTTGAGAGGTACATCCAGTGTTTACACTTTGGGGGTTCTACTACTACTGTACAAGGCTATGTTGACTCAGATTTGGTAGGAGATATAGATAGCAGGAGGAGTACTACAGGTTATGTATTTACTGTTGGTGGGATAGCAGTGAGTTGGATTTCTCAACTATAAAAGGTGGTTGCTTTATCCACTACAGAGGTAGAGTATGTTGCTTCTACAGAGGTAGCCAAGGAGATGATATGGCTTCAATTCTTCATGGAAGAATTAGGACATCCACAGAAGGATAATTTTCTACATACATATAGCCAAAGTGCCATTCATCTTGTGAAGAATTCTGCTTTGCACTCAAAGACAAAACACATACAATTGTGGTACCATTTCATTTGGTCAATTTTGGATGATGGGCAGTTAAAGCTAGAAAAGATACATACATATGATAATCTAGCAAATATGTTTACAAAGGTAGTAACAAGGGAGAAGTTGAACTCCTATTCAACTTTGGTTGGTCTACTAGACTAAACAAAATAAAGGAACAGTTCAGTCTAGGGTGGTTTGATCCAGTGGGAGCCTCATATGGTAGCGGTATTGCTACAGGATCAATCTCCAAGTGGGAGGTTTTTTAGTGTTGATACTGATCAATCACCAAGTGGGAGATTGTTAGCTTGTGGTGACTGATCAGGAAAGTACTATCCAGGAAAGTACTATACATATTTTTGGTAATTTTTGGGTCGACATGTTGTAACTCATTCTAACCCTAAAGTGGAAAAAATATTGTATAATATGGCTTAGGGTTAGGGATTTCATGATGTATGATTTTAGTACTTGTGGCAGAATTGAGCTGTAAGGGATTACAGAGTGTAATCAAGTTGTAATCACTGGATAATAAAATATTGGACTCGTTGTTGGTGGACGTAGCCCAGGGATTGGGTGAACCATGTTAAATCTTTGTGTCTTGTGTTCTCTTCTGTGTGGTTTATTGTTTTCTGATATTGGTTATATTTGCATGTAATTGTTATTTCTGCCTTGTTAATCCTAACACATTTTTTGTCATCCATGATTTATGGACATGAGAGATAATAAAAGTTATTCAAATCAAGTCTACTAATTTGTGTTGTTACACAAATAGGAATCATGGAATGAAAGTCTTTTTTACAAATGGTAGACATTGTCTGTAGATTTGTAAATCTAGCAAGTATTGTTGGCTCTTTAGTCAGAGAAATAGAAGTTTGATCTTCTCTTATTCCTGTACACCATGTCAACAAAGAAATAGTTTCAGTCAAATTTGGATTGATAAGAACATTGGTTGAAAAAATAGTATCCAATGACTTACCAAACCACGAAAGAAAACAAGCAGATTTTATTAAAAGAACAATTATTTTACTTTCCCTGAACAAATTCAGAATTTGTTGTCCTTCATTCTCATAATGATGTCCCCATAGAGTCACTTCAATATAGTAGCCGAAGATATCTTTCATACATGTATTATATTTTTTTATTTCTGTACCATTTTTTTTCTAATGGTACTTGACGTATTGATAGAAACAACCATTCCAATCACATCTACTAGTGAATTAATAGGAAAAGTTTCAAGAGACTCAATGGTTTTGATATGGTAAACATGTTCGGGAACTGTAGATTCAACACATGTGGAAGGTATGATTGTTGAAGAACCTTGTAGAACTATTTCATATGGATTGGTTGAACTATTGAATTTTGTATTTGCAACTTTTACAGAACCGTTAGAAATCAAATAAAGATTATTTGATTGAATAATTTCATAAAAATTATCAACCAATTCATTGAAACAAGTTATATGTATACCAGTTCCTTGTTTGTCTATAAAGTCAAATCCGAATACTTTTCCCTCTTTAGACCCTTTTTTGAAACAATGGATTGGTGATTTTTGTAAAGCACAACCCTCAATAGTCCATAACTTGTGGTATAAGGTCAGGAGTTTTATTGGAATTATGTTACATGAAGAAACATCTAAAACTCCATGACTGCTAGACAATGCTAACTATTTAGTACCTTGAACTATAGGTACTGGAAATCCAATAATGTCTCCATTATTTGACACTATATGCAAATTATCAATTAGGATAGCCCTGCAAGTAGAAAGAAAATAGATATTTAATAAAGATTTATAATTAAATTTTCATAAGTACAATAAAATATAGTAAAATAATTGACATAAATGTAATTGTGGAGTTACTTGCAAGAGTATTCTTTGATGCAAACAATGGACCCTTTAACTAAAGCGTCCTCCACTACAAGTGTGTTAAATTGTTATGGCAAAAGGGCAAAGGTTGTATGCACACCATCAGAAAGTTGCAGATGATATTTTGTACTTGTATTGTGTTGTTGTTCAATAGAATGTAATGATACAATTTGAAAACATGGTTCCTTGATGCAGATACCATCCATTATTTGACTAATTGCTCCTTTTGTTAACAAGGCCATTTTTGTTACCTATTTAATGGCAGATAGTCTGATATTAGTAATCAAAACTATATCATTAATATATACACTATATTTCTAATTGATGCATTCTTGAAAAAAATATGTACACATCATTTTTTGACACAAATAATTTGTCCAATGTTCAAATCATATAACTTACTTATTCACTGTTAACTTTAAAATTGTAATTTTGTAAAATAAAATCTAAATTGTAACAAAATGTGAAAGTTTGAGCGAAATATATGCAAACTTAAAAAATGTAAAATGATAGAAGCTAAGAATTGAAGAAAATGGACAACACTAAAAATATAACTTAAAAGAACCTGTGATAACATTGCCTCCATAATAATCAACTTGAAATGTCTCGATACTCAGGAAAATGTATATATTTGATATTTGTATAAACGCTTCTGTAAAATATTTTGGTGGTTCAAAAAATTATTAGTAGAATTGTCCTTATATAGGCTATGATGATGGTCAATTAAGGCGGTCATGTTGAAAAGGATAAGGAAAAACTGTTACCAACCGAACCATTTAACATTGAATGCAATTTAATGCATTTTCAACAGCTTTTAGCTATACAAGGTAAAACTTTAAATGCAGTGAGGACGAGTAGTAATTGAGTAGCAACAAATAGTCATTCTCAATCATCGAAGAACTATTTATGTCGATATCCAAAAGTCTTATATATTTAAACATAACAAATATCTTGATACATATTGCAAAAACTAATCATTCACAGATATAAAAGGTATTGTTTCAATTTTTTGCAGTGTAAACCATTATGAGAGAGTACGTCTACAAATTCATTAATGTGGAATGTGTCTTCACATCAATCCAAATGTATATATTTTTAATGTATAATTTTATATTAATCATAATATTTTATCTATATTTGTTGATAGATATTAAATGGCAATAAATTTGAAAAGGAATGCGTATGGTCTTTGCTTTGTTATTGTACTTTTTATGATAACCAACAAGTACAATGAATAATTTACATGTTGATTTTATGTTGTATTTTTGTTGTTATTATAACAACAGGGCTACCTTTTGTTGTTTGTTATAACTTGTCAATGTTAGATATAGTAGCGACTGGCATATATTTCTGATGATGGAAAACATTGTATTCAAAGCTAATATTTGACTAAGCTATCATTACCCAGATAGAGTATTTATTAAATAAATCTTTCTTAGATTTGTGACAGATGTGCTTAAGTGGTATCCTTGTCGATGGTTTCCATGTCAGCAAATATCATAACCAACTAAAAAAATCCATGTGTATACATCTGGCAGCTCGGTCCCACCTGCTATAAGCACTGAGGAATAAATAAGATCGACGACTGTTATATGATCGCATACCTTAAAAATATTTCTTGTGGTTATGCGACACCCATTGATTTTCAGGTCAGGTTCAAGGTTAAATAAAATGCCAAAAAACTTAGGAAATAGAGCGGTTAAGACTTAGGAACATTTAGAGATATCACCAGGTGTAGACTTAGGAAAAATTAAAAAGGGGGCCGAGACTAGGTAGTATAAAGTGTGAAGAATATGACCCCACTCGGTGATACTTCTAAATACACGTGTTTAAGGACTTAAGTGATTTGCAAAAAGTAACGCCCAAATAGAACTCTAAAGAACAACATAGGGTTTTAATGAACACAAAGGCATTTGGGGCTTTCTCAGGCCATTTTTTTCAATTAGGGCTTGCTAGACTTAAAAGAAACCTTGGTAATTTTGCAAGATTTTCTGGGTTTTTTTCAGCAAAATTTTATCAACTTCAGGATTACAAAAATATACTTCAACTACAAGGTAAAAATTCAAATACAAGGTAAAACTTCAAATACAGTGAGGAAGAGTAGTAATTGAGTAGCAATAAATAGTCATTCTGAATTATCCAAGAACTATTTATGCCGAGTTTAGATGCAAACCCACAAGGTTATTTTAAAAGAAATACAATAGTATGCCTTGTAAATAGTCTACAATCTAAATAGAATGCCTTACAAACTATTCTATAAATCTAATATTATTACCATCAAAATCTCTACACATAAGTTTACTCTCTGTAATTGATAACAAGGATTTAAATTCTCTCCTTGAGAGAAACTCATAATCAATTGAAGAAATTGGTTGACAACTAGTATATTTTAAGTGCCTTACAAATAAAACATACAAGAGTAAACATACAAGTAAAGAGACAACAATAATAGGAAACAAAAATTACACTGTATTTATATTAAAATGAACCTATAAGTTACATACAAAGATTCATGCTTAGAAGTTCAGACGCAAAATTTAGTACTCTGCTCTGTAGCAATTATACTCAGTTGTTCTATTACCTTTTTCTAACTCTTTACAAAATGAGGCTACAGCCTGTATATACCTCAACCATATTGGAATTCTCTTATCAATGAGAATGCAACAAGCTACAGATGGTTGGAGCCTGAAACCTAAAAAAGCATATAAAACAAATTACATAAGCGCTCAGGTGATGGAAAGACACAAATATTTTGGACCATTCTACCTCCTAGCTCATTGATCATTGACACCTTTGTCTATAGATATTCATGATATCTTTTTCAGTTGTTGTGAGATATGGTGACTACCATTCTAGTTAACTTACACCATTCTTATTGATAGCTTATTATTCCTCTGCTCTGAAGTCAGGTGTCAGGTAGTCTAGGTGTCCTCTTTACTCATTATCCAAAATATTGAAGTCAACTACACTAGATTTGATCTTCTTGGGCTTTGTAAGATCATCCCATGCAGTTACTTCTTCCTCTATCAGCCATTTATCACTCTAGACACGTTGCGGCTATGTTTTGTGTCTCTCCCATCTGGCATCTGTTATCATCTTGACATCTGATACAAATTTGGTGAGCTCCATTTCTACCTTGATGGCTTCATTCAAAGTGTTATTAAACCTCTCCATATCTACTTCACTATTTTCATCAAGAAATGCCTCTTTCCTAGGCAAGAAAGGATCAAAATCTTATCTCCACTGGTTGAGGCTCTTCATTGCACCATCTGCATCTTTAATGGGAGGAATGAACCTGTTAAAATCTGGCCCGAGCATGGCTATCTTAGCCTCAATCTAATTTTCCTTGCCTTTAAAAAGTGGCAATATGGCCTTAATTCTATTTATTTCTTCACGTACTTGTAGAACAATCTCAAGTATATCATTTCTTAAAGATTGCACTGCTGCCAATCTTTCAAAAAGTGTTGCTCTAACCGACCAAGTTGCATAATAACCATTCAAAATTGAAACATAACTATTCACCTCCACCTGCAGTTCAGGTAATTTATTATAAGAATTGAAAACCAAATCACATTTATCTTTTAATACATCAATCATGTGCTGCAAAATCTTTAGTAAGGCTTGTAGGATAGCCTCATTCTTCTCCAATTTTATCTTTTCTATATCTGCAAAAACTTCTTCTTCATTTACACCTTTATTTTCAAGTAGTACATGTTGTTCAGGTGGTGTAGGGTTAGCTATGGGAGTATTTATTATCTGCTGCTCTAGATCTTCTAAAGATTTCTCCAATGTCTTTTCTTTCATTATTCAGATATCTCTATCCTTTAAAAGAGCACTATAGTCCTCTAACAAGGAACCATACATGTCAGATAATTGCTTTGTCTTGTCTTCATTAAGCCTAAAAAAGTGAGTTAACACTTGAGATATCTCAAGGTCTCCTGTATTATGGATTGACCATACAATTTTGTCACCATGCATTTGCTCTTTGACATTCAAAATTTGAGGCTTTTTATCCTTAGGATATAGGCTCCATAGAGCCAATGCTTGATTCTTTGGGCTATACCCAAATCCTCTGATAATCTCTCCTACTTGGGTCTCTGAGGATAATGTTATATCCTCTTGTCTCTTTATCTGATCAATAATAAAATCTGAATATAAATTCCACCTAGGTACTAGTAGCATATTGCTAGCCCTAACCAGTTGTCTGGCTTCGTCTGGGGTGATTCTCTCATTCTCAGGGTCATACTCTCTTAGTATTTGTACTGTTTCATCAAGCACTTGACCCTCTTTAGTGATCTGAACACTTGATGCAACCTGTTGTTTCTTATTCTATATTAAGAAGCTCTTGAATTCATCTGACTGGATAAAATTGTCATCCTTCAAAAATGCATCTTGTTCTAACATTCTTTCATCTTGGCACAGGGCCAATGGCAACTCAAAATCTTCTGTTTCAAGTTTTTTTTTTCTTTTCTCCTCTCTTATCTTATTTCTCAACTGGTGGTTATGAACACCCTTTCAGTGAAGAGGGCTCCCACTCTATCTATTTTTCTTACTTGAGAAGATTCTCCAATTAGAATTTTTTTTTTTTTTTTGTAGGAGGTTCACTGGTGTCCTAGGAGCTATGTAGGTCAGCTAGGTCAACAACTACATTCTAACCACTCTCATGTTTCTCAAATATTATCTGTTCCAAAGAATGGATTTTGTGCACCGAGAAGCCACCATCACTATCCTCATCACATTGAGACTTTGAGTGGACATTCTTCCTTCCTTCTTTCTCATCAATTTGATCCTCAAAATTCATCATTAGGGTATTGAATTGGACCATCATTTGCTCTAGCCTTTGGAGATAAGGCAATGTGGGAAAGAAACCACTGAATGCCAATCCCTTTAGCTTAAATTGCCTCTCCATAGCATATAACTCATGTATTTTGTTAGATCTTCTTACCACTTTTTCTTCATCTATTATATTTCTTAATACATCCTCCTCGGGATATTCCTCATGTCTCTTGTTGAAAGGGATGGTAGGGATATAATATTTTTTGGTAGCAACTAGAAATCCCTTTGTATCAACATATCTATAGGAAGCATCATGCATTCTGAACTATCCTAACCAATCATTCACCTGACCGAAGGCATTCTTTCCTATTGTGACACTATGCACTCTAAAGTGCCTAGGAGTAAAAGTTCATTTTCTATGTGCAGCCAAGTGCTCCTTATCAGTCAACATAAGCTACCAGATGAACTCTAAAAATGCCACCCTAGGTGGAACAAAGAATGGTAGTATGTGGGGGGTTGAGAGCATCCATATACTCTAATTATAGTATGACCCTTTTCATAGTAAATATCTCCCCAATTATGACCCTTGGTCCACTTATCAACAAATTGTTGGGGCCTAATTAGCTGTAGAACTTTACTGGATAGCCTTGAAAGATTCAATCCCAAAATGAGAAGGATAGGTTGAACTATCCAATTTTCAAATACATAGAAATCACTTCTTGTGGAAGATGGACTCCAAGCCCTTATCCAAAACTGTACTGGATTTGGCTATCCCTTATACATCATTTGTGGGTCAAGTACCTCCATGTTCATGATATCATAATTAAAATACAAAATGAGATGCATCAACAAAGAATAGTGCATAAACCTAGGTGTTAAACTAGGCGTGTGGTTTTTCAATGCTAGTAAACCCTCATGCATTCTATCTATTACATATCCAATGTAATCATATCCTCGCATCACATGAAGACTCTAGGAGTCCAAAACCATCATCAAGAGATATGAGGTGATCCTCTCCCCACCATCAACCACTAGAACTTTACATAATCCATATGCAATATACTTTATATAGAATCAGAGATCTTTGTAGAAAAATGGGGTTGTCCCAGCCATGGGCGCAATGTAATTCCTATTCTCCCAAGGAACATGGTTTTGGATTTCTTTCGCCACCATAGCAGCCTCCCTAATATATTTATTGGCCAGGGCCTATAGATTAATCTTCGTAGCCATTGGGACCTGGATACCAAAAGCTCTCATGGATGAATTTCAGTCAAGGGTTACTAGTGGAGAACCATCACCCTTCCTAATTGTTCTGGATAGGGGATCATAGCTATGAGAAAAAACAATTAAGACATCTACATCTAGGAAAACCTCTGGAACTATTAATTTTGCTAACCCTGACGTCCTAGGGTTTGAGATGGGGAGTGAACTATCAGAATTCTTATAAAAGTACTTGAACAAAGACATTCCAATGACATCTGGTGTTCTAGCATCTCTACAGTATACAAGCTCATCGAAAAAACTCTAATCACTAACCTTCCTATTCTGTGATGACCCTAGTAGTAAGATGAGGAATTCATCCAAATAGCTTTCCTTAACTTTCTCCTTAGCACCTTTGGTGGTAGAGGCTCCACTAACTGATAATTGGCTCATCTTTTCTGCAGATTCCAACTCCTCTACAAATTCTGAACATACTCAATTTTGAAATTTCTCTGAAAATCTCATGAAATTCTATTGCTTTGGCTTCTCTGAATGCTTGGTATTTCAAAATAAGTGATCAACAACTCTATTTATTTTACGGAATCCAATGTAGTAACCCGTCAGAGATCAAAAATCTAAAAATCTTGTCACTTTCACCATTACTTGGCACCCTTAGAACTAAATTCTCTAGCCGTAAGCCAAGAAAATGACACTTAATCAAATTTTAACTTCTAGCGACCTAGTGACTACAACACATTCTCGTAAGCGTTGAAATATTTGGCACCTCCTTTACATTCCTGAAGATCTGGCGACTAAAGAAAACTTTAGTTTTTAAATGACTATTTGTTCTGGAGACCTGGTGAGTATGGCAAGGAATCATAGTCACTGAATAGTTTGAATCCTGTTGAATTTATTTGAAGACTGGGCAATGTTGTGTCACTTAAATTTTTCCATTCCAAGACTTGGCGACTATAGTCAATCTTTTAGTCGCTGCAAAATTATTTCCTTTTAATGTTATCTCGAGACTTGGCGACAAAAGGCCATCAAGAGATCTAGCAACCATAATGAATCTCCTAGTCGCTAAAGCCTATTGACTTTTCAAAATTTTTCTTGAGACCTCCTGACTCACCTATTCAGAGATTGAGCGACTGAAGATAAGAGAACTCTGATATATTTTTTCTGGAGATTCAGTGATTATAGTCAAGTCCACTTATTTGTTTATATTCTTCTTATTTGGTCACATTGGGAGACTCGGAGATAACCGTGTCACTGAATCGCTGATCACTTGAGACATAACCGCCAGAATCATGAGAACACATAACCATTGAAATCACCAGGTCATTGGATAAAAGAACTAACCACTAAATAACTTGAACATTTGGTGACCCACAAAATAGATTGCCATTTGCATTTGGAAACTCAGTGACCAACTGAGAATGTCATAATCGCTGAATCCTATGGACTTTTCAAACTTTTTCTTGAGACCTCCCAACTCACCTATTCGGAGATTGAGTGACTGAAGATAAGAGAACTCTGATTTAATTTTTCTGGAGATTCAGCGACTATAGTCAAGTCCACTTATTTGTTTATATTCTTTTTATTTTGTCACATTGGGAGACTTGGAGATAACCGTGTTGTTGAATCGTTGATCACTTGAGACATAACCACCAGAAACATGAGAACATGTGACCATGGAAATCGCCAGGTCATTGGATAAAAGAGCTAACCACTGAATAACTTGGACAGTTGGTGACCCGCAAAATAGACCGCCAACTTGCATTTGGAGACTCAACGACCAACTGAGAACGTCATAATCGTTGATTACTATATCAATTCTCTATTTCTTTGAAAGATCATTTGAATGAAGGTATTTTGATTTGTAGATAAAGTGACCATATTTGTTTTGCAAAAAATTATCATAGCACTCACCAAAGATTGAGCGACAAGGCAAATCTCAAGGTCGCTGGAACATTTTTTAACCCATGGTTTGATTTTGAGACTAGGTGACCACCACCTGATCAAAATTAAATCAACAGTTGAAAACAACTCACTGAAAATATTTTCTTAACTCACCTTCATCTGGCGACCATGCGATTAAATTCATCCAGGTCGCTACATATTTCCTTTAACTATGGTTAAGACTAGAGATTGTACGAAGACCTTTATTATCCAAGTTGCCAGAAGATTTTTTTAACCTTAGTCAAGTACTGACATTAAAGATCAACCATCGATCAGATCTTCATTCAACGTTTCCTGCTAAGTCAACATACTTTTAATAACTTAACCGCTACATTGGGAGACTTGAGATAACCATGTCGCTGAATCGCTGACCACTTGAAACATAACTGCCAGAATAATGAGAACACGTGACCTTGGAAATCGCCAAGTCATAGAATAAAAGAACTAACCGCATAGGCGACCAGGTGCCACGTTGTTAATTTTGTCATTCTCATCTACCCAGTTTCTTTGCCACAGAAATAAAATGGAAGAAAGTACCACTGGAAATGAATTCGTCAGCGCTGCAGAAAGTAAAAAAGAGAGCAATGAAGAAATAAGCAATGCGTGTCTTGTAAATTGCGAACCTAACTCTAGTTGCTAGCGAGTTAATCAATAGCTCTATAGTTGGTTCACACAACATAAATATTACAATTTGGGTTTTTTCAAAATCCACGGACGATCTTGATCATTTCAATTGTCTTGCATGCGTACGACTTGTTCAACAGCTATCGATCAAATTAACCCAGGCTGATGCATTTCATATAAGAAACGCCTTTGGCATAATAAGGAGATTACATGTGAAGTAAAATATTTGAGAATGGGATATGGTGACCATCAACAATAGCCCCCACACATCCCTGTAACATTGAGTGCAAGAACAAGATAACTCATAACTCATCCATAAGAGAATTGTGCGTACTTAACTCAACCAAAAGGGAAATAGGAAATGGGTGGCTACAAGAAGTTGACTCCAACTTTTGGGCAAAAAGTGGAAGTCTTTTCCCTATTTTTCAAATTTTTTGTCAATTGATGTCAAAATTTGAGGCACTTAAAGATTGAATCTTGAAAAACTTCAATAATATAAAATTTAGTACTCGGAGTCTACTTTTCAAATATGTAATTTATTTCAATACCCACATGCTACAAATTTAATTTTAGTAGGCATGTTTAGAAACCACTTTTTCAAAATGCATGTTTCAGGACCACACCACACACGTGTATGGCCACCCTTTTTTGAAGTAAATAAATGCAATTTTGTGAATCCTTCTAGGGAAAGGTACGTAAAACACTAAAGATTAATGAGACTATTTTATGTTTTTCTATTAATTTTTAATTGACTATAAATTACATTTTCAAAACCTCTGGTGTACGATCACCATAATTCAATGATAACTTCACTTTTTTTCAAATTTTTTTAATCTTGAAGGAAATTCTATGTAGAATCATGTCATATAACTCATTTTTCAAAAAATGTAAAATCAAATAAGCTATTAAAATTTTAGTTAGCCTTAGTATTTGAAGTTTAGGTACCACATTGGCTTAATAAATATTGTTAAAATGCTAAAATTTATCATATCACTATAAAATTTATATTTTTTGAATCTCTACAATAAGAACTAAATTGGGTTTTCATTTTTTCAAAAAATTCATTCGAAAAGGTGTCCAAAAAATTATAGCAAGGAAGAAATTTTATATTTTAATGCCTTAGCCAAATTTTTGTAGGGCCAAGCATAGGCTTGGTCACACCAAGCCTATTTTGAACCAAAAACCAAGGCAATGGGTACAATTCCCGCTCATAGTTTTACAAAATGGGCACCAATTTTTTTAAATTCAAAAAATGGGTGTTTGTTTCTATTTGGACCGTTGAATACAAAATGGGTGCCTATTTCATTTAAATAACCGGTGCTTGTTTCTTAAAGAGTCCTTCCAGCCAAAAAATAGGATTGTGGGCCTGATCTCAATGATTGAGGAGTATTCAATCATTTTTTTGTCTAATATGTACTGCAGACAGAATAATTTTCACCAAAATTCTCTTTTTTTGTCTTGTTTTGGATCTGACATGAAGAGAGTCATTTGAATTCAAATTTTGGTTCAAACATGGGATCAAAGGAATGTAGAAAGAGGCTAAGGAAGGTTTTTACAACTGAGGAGGTTGCAACAAATAGAGAGAAGGAGGCAAAATGATAATGAGAAAGAAGAGAGAATTCAAAAACTGAATAATGTTGGAGCATCGAGTTCAATAATTGTTTCAGAAGAGAACAATGAAGACACCATGATGGATGTAGATGTTGAAGAATAAAATACAATAGAAGAAAATTTAGGTGCATCTTCTAAACTAGTATTGGATACAGGTATGTATTCATAGCCAAACATAACTTATTCTGATAAAGAAGTTGATCATTTTCTAGAAGCAGGTTACAATATAAATTATCTAAATTTTATTCCTGGAAATAGAGTAACAAATTTAATTGCACATCAAACTCCACAAATTAGTAATGTTAATCGTAATGATAAAGGAACTAAAAGTCAAACCCCGATTGAAAGTGAAATTCAAACCCCAATTCAAATTTAAATCAACAATGTGGATGTAGACATAGAAACACCAATTGAGAAAGAAACCCATTTGAATCATTGCGAAATGAATGAATAATTTAGAATTAAAAGTGATGTGCTAGACAATCTATGTGGTTTGGTTTCATGGAGATGGATTAGGACACAGGCGACCAAATTGTTTAGACAATTTTTTTATAATAAGAAATTTGGGTTTCAATGTCAACCAATGTTACAATTAATTAAAATGACTAAAATGTGAAAAGTTATGAAGAGGTTAGGCATTTATGTGAAATCCAAGAAGAAGCATGAGTCTCTAAAATAAGTTGTATCAACTATTGCTAGTGTCTTTGACAAAATAAAAAAGAAAAGTCATTCTAAAGATAGTAATGCAACATGACAAGAAATAACAACAACTTTAGTAAACAAAACTAATACTGATAAAGAATGATTAAAAACATAAGTGGATATCGTAATATTCATTGTAAAACTTTAGCAGGACCTATAAAGAGAAGAGTTAAATTTGAAAGTGATCCGGCAAATCATTTATAGACATTCAGTGGTAGACTCCCGACGTATGACATGAAACTTACTAGTGAAGTTAAAACTTTGATTGAAATTTTTTGGCATGATAATACAAGAGTATCACCCAATGCCATAAATATTCTCAAATTAAGAGTCAGTTCAAAAATCCATGATCCACATCCAAAACACCTTTCGGATTTGACTCAAACTAAATTGTATAAAATATTTGTGGATGATAACCTGTGTTAACTATTAGTATTAGTAAAACATCTTTTCAAAAGTGTAAACCATGGTATGTAGGGATTAACAAGGAAAGAGCCACCTATTGTTGCAAAACTCATGTTCAATTTGTTATCATTGTGATATTTTTTGATCTATATGTTCTACCATGCATACTAATGAAATGTAGCAGGAATGTGGTATAAATATACCACCTCAAACTGTAAAGGAGTTTATATCAAGTTTGTTCTGTAACTCACCTAATGAGCAATTTTATCTTTTGAATGCACGTGTGTATGGTGTATGTGATGTATGTGGTAATCTTACATTATTAGATGAATGTTTTCATGAAAATATTTCAATTGATTTTGGACAAGAATTAGTTGATGTACAAATATTTAAAACTATTGAGTATCCATTGAATAATAGAAAGGTTGGAAAATGGTGCAATCTAATAACTGAAAAAGTTAGTGTTCATGCTTTTATGAATGAATTCAAGAGTAACGTGATACCTAAATATGTTATACACTCTCAAAATGCTAGATGGCTTGATGGACAATTTTTCATATGCAAGAAAATATTTTCAATTGGTAGTATACTTTCAGTCATTAACTTTGCAAAGAACTACATGCTTGCACCACAAGATGAGATCCAACCGCAATATTGTAATCTAGTGCAAGTAACAATTTTTATTTATGTTGTTTGTAGGCATGCACTTGATAGTATAGAAGAGGATCAAAAAATATTGAGAGAGTACTATTTCTATATGAGTGATAATAAATTACACACATCAGAGTTTGTCTAGTATTGTTTTAAGACCTTATATGAAAATTTAAGGGAGAGAGAAATTCATATAACACAACATCTAATATGGTCAGATAATTGCACAGAGCAATTCAAGAATGCTAGAATGTTTTATTGGTCAAGTAGGACACATAAGAAAATAAATATCCAACATATTTAGAGTTTTTTTTTAGGCTGGACAAGGGAAGGGAGAACATGATGGTGCAAACGCATGTGTTAAGAGAACCCTTTGTAGAGACAAACACAAATTTGATTAAAAATAAAAATTTAAAGATGCACATGCAATTGTTGAATGGTGTAAAAGAAGTTTGTCTACGGGATCAAGTCAGAACTCTATAATCAGAAAAACATTTTCTGGCTAGTTGAAGAGAAGAATATCCTTTCAAGATATGATTTTGATACAATCATCAAATTGGCTAAATGGCATTCATTTAGGAGTTCTCATTCTAACACTTGGACTATATGGACTAGGGATCTTGCATGTTTTTGTCAATTTGTGTAGCAGGTGAATGAGAAGAATGCGAGAATATGAAATGGGTTGAAGAATGGAAACAAAAATCCTTAACACTTAGTGAGACACAAGATCAAAATGATATATAATAAATGAATACATGGATCATGCATCTTCATCAGAAGATTATGATCGTGTTTCAGACCTCATACAACTTGGTAATTTAATTCAATTTATTATAAAACTTTAAATTATATTAGTTACATGTATTTCATATAATTTATGATTATATTTGAATTATAAATCTTTAAACAAGTTTTATTTGTGCATGTACTTAATTTTGTTTCACAGGACATGTGTATGTTGTTGTTGCACCTAAGGATAATGAAGAGCAGACTGAGTACTGGTTAGCTGGATATGTAGAACCACTTGATATGCCATCAAGTAGATGATGATTGTTTTTAGTATCCAATTCCAAGGGTTTATTGTGGTAGTTGGTACATGGCTACACAAATACCTAACAAGAAGGAATGGTTTACCAACTTTTGAAGACCACCAATCAGAAAAGAAGATTATGCACCATCCCCATTTGGTAGTGGCAACAAATATAAAATTAGAAAGATACAAAGGGAGACTTTATAATAAAATATTATGGACACTTTCAATGGAATAGCATGAGGCAATCATAGATGCATTGTAGAAAAGAAAGGATGCTAATGGTACATTAGGTTGAATCAAATTTATGCATGTAAGTTTTTGTTAAATTTGTCTTATTTTTATATATTGTTCTATATGTAGATGTGTTATTTCAAGTTTCATATGTAGAGATAATTTAGAGATAAATTTGAAATAAATTAAAATTGACTTTAAATGAACTTTACATTTAAATACATATTTTCTAACATTTCAACATTTATTTTTATGATGTAGGACCTCTAGAAGAACATAGACATGAACTATTTATGTAGTTCAATGTACACTTGTATTCATCCAATTTTGGTTTTCTAAATAGTTCACGAGCTCACTTTTATTCATCCAATTTTGTTTTAAATATAAGTTAAATTCATAGTTGTATTCACCTATCTATTTTTGTTCTAAATATTAAACTATGTACATTGGTCAGATTATGTTCACTAATAGATTATAATAGAGTTATTTGTACACTCATATTCATTGTTCAAATTAATAGATCTCATTGTTATATCTAGATTCTTTTTTTATAGTTAATCAAAGTCAATATTACTTGTAACATCTATATTCATCCAATTTTGGTTTTGTAAATAGTTCATGAGCTCACTTTTATTCATCCAATTTTATTTAAAAATATAAGTTAAATTTATAGTTGTATTCACATATTTTTGTTCTAAATATTAACTATGTACATTGGTATTATGTTCACTAATAGATTATTATCTAGAGTTATTTGTACATCCATATTCATTATTCAAATTAATATATCTCATTGTTAGATAGATGCCATTTTTATAGTTAATCAAAGTCAACATTACTTGTAACATCTATATTCATCTGATTTTGGTTTTGTAAACAATTCATGAGCTCACTTTTATTCATCCAATTTTGTTTTAAATATAAGTTAAATTCATAGTTGTATTCACCTAATTTTGTTCTAAATATTAAACTATGTACATTGGTATTATGTTCACTAATAGATTATGATAGAGTTATTTGTACATACATATTCATTGTTCAAATTAATAAATCTCATTGTTAGATAGATTCTTTTTTTTATATTTAATCAAAGTCAATATTACTTGTAACATCTATATTGTTCTTGTCAATTACATGAATAAATAGTCTCTATTAAAGATCAATTATGTAATTGATATTTGATTACAATTGATATTAAATGATCATATTACATAAGCTCATATATCTACATTCAAACCACTATTTGAAAAAACCATGAAATAGGATTAAAAGTCCATGAATAAAATAAATAACATAACAAGTCCTAGAATAATATGTATCATTATAATGTCCATCATATCAACTCATGATATACATAATCACATAACAAATTCCTACTCTAACAACAAGTCCAAGTAATATATGATAACAAGTCCTAGTAATGCAAGTTCTACTTTAACAACAAGTAAAAATAATATGACAAGAAGTCATGATAACACAAGTCCAAATAACATGATCATGACAAGTCTTGATATATATATATATATATATATATATATATATATATATATATATATATATATATATATATATATATATATATATATATATATATATATATATATATATATATATATATATATATATATATATATATATAACACATGCCATCATAAAATGTCCATGATATAAAAAGTGAAAATAATGTATGTGACAAGTATAATCTAACTCTAGCCATCGAGTTGATCTGTAGTCCTCTTCACTCCACATGAAGGTGACTATGATGCACCATCATGTTGTGTCTTCTCTTGAGTGCCCTTGTCCTCCTGTAAATTTTTAAAAGATCGCATGGGAAGACTATATATGTATGGGTGAATTAATTCAAATGACTTGTATAATTTACTTTAAAAAATAATTAATATTAATTTGAACATTTAAAATTATACCATGCGTCCATGCTCAGTAATGCCCAAAATGGGACATGGAGGTCCTCTCTTAGCTACATAAAAAATGGATGCAGTCAAGTCTTGTAAAAATAAACATTACAAAATTTTAATAATTCAGGTATAAAAGATCTAGATACACAATGGATATTGAAAAATTAATTTTAATCATGACCTCAAAGGACAATGTTGATGGTTGCATTGGCTTAATCCTCTAGCCATGCCAAGAATCATGGTAGTGTCGACCTGAATAACATATATAAAACATGTATATTAGGTGTGTGACACATAGCTAATGTCACTGATGTCTTAGGACGTAAATGTGATGCAGCATGACACAATCCAAAATCCTACAGTTGCAAAAAAATAAGTACGAATCAAAGTTGTAAATAAACTAGTAAGCATATAAACACTTAAAATTAATGAATGAAAAACATACTACAGGTATATGCGGCTGAGTCTCAGTGACCAGTGGGGTAGAGAATTAAGAACTGCCAATCTCAATGTTACATGAGAGACCCTACAAAATTGCAAAAAATATGTCAAACGCATTAGCAATTAAAGTTTTTTAATTATTTAAAGTCCAAATATATCTATATCAAAGTGCATACCATGAACGGGGCACCGAGCTCTTGAGGTGTGGATGTCATATGATGACAACTAATGAATGATGGAGTTTCAACCCTCTTTTGTTCACCAAAAAATCCACATGTTATGGTTCATATTGTATAAATATAAAATTTAATATTGCACTATAAATTATAATTAAATTTACCTTTGTGAGACGATCATCGTCCGCATTGAAAAAATCAACATCTGATGTGATATCATCTCTAACATCACCATGTGCGCCACCATTAGCATCATCATATCCACCATGGGAAGCATGGGTAGCATCAAGATCACTCTGGTGACCCCTACATATATGCCCACAAGTCATGCAAACATGTTCTATGCTAGGGGAAACCCTCACCTGGGTCAAGTGCTCTAACAAATTTCTCATAAGGGCACTCAATGAACTAAGAGCTGACTGCACTACTCGATGATAGAAAGGTGCAAGAACTACTAAAGAAGAAAGAGGAACAAGGGGCTCATTACGCACAAAATTTCTAGTTTTATCACTCAATTTGGCCCCTAGCTTGTCCTGTGGCATACCCTGACCAACCCCTTGGAATGCTCTCATGTCACAGTAATTGGGTTTCCTACCCAATTCGAATTCAGCCCATAAATTTTCCAAAAAAAAGGGGAACCTCATGATTAGCATGTGGTGGATGGTCAAATACCATCCACCACCACTCCCAAAAATTCTCAACTATACCAGGGTATAGACACCATCTAATAGAAATATGTGGCTTCTTGCCAAGTATCTCCTCACCCGTTTTAGGGTTCAAAAAATTACGTTTCATATCACTTTTTATAGTTTTTAAATCATTGACCTCTTTATAAGAGAGGTCGTTAGCATAATAAGAACGCATGGACTCCCTCCATGACTGAAAACTATCAAGCTCAAAGTCTAATTGTAGACATGAAAAATTGGCAAAAGGCTTAAATCAATCAAAAGGTGCAATCAAATCATCAAATAGCATGAAAAAATCAATAAATGGGACAAAGGCAATTCAAATCAAAGGAAAATTCAATTAAATGATTAAATGATTAAATAAAGCTTGAAAAGGGGAAAAACAGTACGAAATTGATTAAATTCAATTAATGACATAGTTGTTGAAAGCAAAAATCAAAATGAACATCTTACCCTTCATGGCTAAATTTAATTACTTTAATTAATTAATAAATCATAATTTCCCTCAACAAAGCAAAAAGGAGACAAAATGGACACAAATCACTCACTTTTGTTGAAATGGTCCAGCCTTTTGAAACCATTTAAATGATTGTCCCCTCCTTGTCCCCCCATTTATGGACAAATCAAATCCAATTGACCTTACCCAAGCATAACCATGGTTATCTCACTCTACCCCCTACCCTTGAGAAAATCTTATATATTGAAGGCATTTAGAAGCATAAATCATCCACTCCATATCTTTGAATTGTAGCAATTTGCATCCACACCACTCACTTGTCAATTTTAATAGCTTAATTGCTTTGATCATAGTAGATTGTTCATCAAATAGAGCTAGAATTTGATAGAATAGATCTAAATTTTCATATCATATAGCTTAATTCTCATCTTTAGAGTGTCACTAGTGAGGATCATAGCTGAGAGCCTCATTTACCACTTTATTTTAGAGATCCATGAGATATTTAGATTAATTGTGCATTATTTAGATTAGTTTGCTTTGAATAGTGTAATTGTCTTTTAAATCTTGTTATTTCATGAAGGTGTAAATCACTCACACACAAATGGCACCCACCATGGGGCTCAAGGCCTCAAATTCATCATTATTTTCACATTTTTTGCTAAATTTAGGCTAGAAATTGTATATTTTTGCTCGCTGTCTGCAGATCACAGGGAAGAAATCACGCCGACAGATAAAGAGATCTCGCCTTTAGCAAAGAAATGTCGCCTACAGAGAATAAAATGACGCTCTGAGTCTGAACTTTTACGCGGATTAACCTACAAATTCACGCTACCGAACAGAGAAATAACGCATTACAGAAATAAAATCACACTTCTGGTTATTAAGTTGTCACATTTGTGACAAAGATACCATGCATCTGGTCATTTAAATGTCGCGGACATAAATTGAGAAGTCACTTTCAGGAAGTCATTTTACGTCTGGTGTGAAGGGAGTACTCTGCCTTATTGATTTAATTTCTCGCTTTTGTCATTTGAAATGTCACCTTTGATAAATTAGATATCGCTTTTATCGCATCATTTTGTCGCGTCTGGTAAAGATTTTACGCGTGGATAAAATTAGACATCGCTCCTGGTTATTTTAATCTCGCTTGAGCCCCGTAAGGTGACGCTCGCGGTTAAAGTAATCACGCGTTTGTGAAATTTAATCTCGCATACAGTCTGGACAATGTCGCATAGACTGTATTTTTGTGTTTTATCAAATTGTTAAAATGATGACTGAATTTTAACTCTATGTCCATTTTTCTGTCTCAGGTACATGCTCTGTCGCAGAAAAGTGCTCAAAAAATTTTATTTTTCTTTTTTGCATGCAAAAAAGAAACAAAAAAGGACGTCCTATTAGAGTATACCTTGCACCTTTTGGATTTAATTTGCAAATATTTGAGTTCAAAATAAATCAAGAGCATAATCAATTTGATCATTTTAAGCTTTTTGATTTTGGTTTCCCCTCACTTTGTTTGTATTGTGCCGACTAACTTGTTGGTGGAGGGAACGTTTTGCTAAGGTAAGGGAAGGATTTGGAGAGAAAATGAGAAAAACTACTACTTAAAAATGTGCCTAGCCTTTGCTAGCATCGATTAAGGTATTTTTCTCATCAAGCTTGCACATTCCCTTAGCTTGTGGCATTTCAAAGTTCAAAACATAGTTTAATCATAAAAGGGAAAGAATAAACACTTCAATTCTAAGAACCCCTTTGTCATGGGGTTGAAAAAGAATAATTGATTGTAAGTGTTTGGGAGAAATCCACTTTTCATGCTTTCAATGAACATGTTTAGAACTTAGTGGGCTCGCCTCCCAAGATTGCCTTAAAGGGCCGGTGAGAGGGACAACCCAAAGTGGGATACACTTGCCTTTGCCGCAAGAATCTGACCCACTATAAAAAGAAACGCGTGTATCCTTAATGGGGTGCACGACAAAAGGATTTTAGCCCTTTCGAACTTCCTCTAGTAGTCCTAACGGATTGCGTAAAATCATACTTCGGTGCGTGTGGGAAGCCCCTTAACATACTTGGGGGATGAATGGTTGAAAGCCATTTTGAACGGAATCCACACTACAAAACGGTAAAAATAGAAAAAACTACCTAATAGAGCCATTTAAAAGCCAAATTTGTGCTAGTTAGCTTGCTTGGAAATATTTCTTGTGATCAAACCCATGGAAACATTCGAGAATATACACATTAGAATGATCTAGGGATATGGTGAACTATTGATGTGTGTGTTGAGATTGTCTTCAACTTTTCAAACAAGAAGTTCCAAAGTACTTGATCAAAATACAATTAAATTTTTAAATCTTATAAATTGATCAAGACTTGTGACACATTCCAAACCAACCCAACTAGATTGAAATTAAAGAAGGAAGGATTGATCCATAATGATGAGCCTGTTTGAGGGAATGTTCGACGATCAAATTTTAGAAGCATCCAAAAATACTGAATTGATCAAAGCAATGGAGTTAACTTTGAAAAGGTGTAATGAAGCATATTCCCTTTATTTAGCTCAATCAAAAGCTAAACTTCCTCATAATGATGACACGTCAACTTTAAGAAAGGATGAGGAAAAATAAAAAGATACTTTATCTAAAAGGTGATCATTAAGATCAATGTGTCCTTTTCTTTATAATGATAGGCCATCCATATCTTCATTGTCCTCATATCAGAATGTCCATTGGAATCAAAATTGTGAGGTGTCTGAAGAAGAAGTTTCAGAAGCAATTCAAGATCCCATGTTTATGGAAATAATGAAATTAGTCTTGGAGAGGAATAAAGAAGCATATTTCATGGAGTTAGTTCAAGCAGGAGCTAAGCTTCCTCGTAATTTTGACATATCAACCTTGAGAAAGGATGAGGAAAAACAAAAAGATACTTTATCTAAAGAGCCATCATTAAGATCAATTTGGCCATTCCTTTATGATGATGGGCCATCCGTATCTTCATCCTCCTCACAAAAAGAAGCATTTCAGAGAAACAAAGTTATCTTAGATCAAAGGAAATTGCATAATCAACCTATTTGTGATCAAGATAATAAAGAGTATGGAGTGAAAAATACCGCTCTCAAGAAAGATAATAAACCTCCATATAGCAAGAGTAATCCATTCATCCTTTTTCCATCTCCTAACAAGGTTTCTCCCTGGATGACTTGTACACCTTCCATCCTTCATCCATCTCCTGAACCTCTATCTAGCAAAGACCCTCCCATAGCTAGCATTCCTTTCATCTTTTCTTCATCTCCCAAAGGTCCACAATTATCCAAAATTCCTCCATCAAAGAATGAACCTAATGATGACACTTTTCCCATTAACTATGTCTACCCTCAAGGGCTACCTCTAAAAGAAACCCAAGCTAACTCACGTCTTGTTGTAGATTGTTTCCATGCTTCAAAGATCTTAGAACCCAAAGCTTCATGTGCCTCAATGCCTATTATACCTATTCAAGAGGATCCTACACCATTCTTCCAAACATTCCCCACACATATCCAAACATCTACCTTGTCCTTAGAAGTGGCTTCATGTCAAGAGGATAATCTAAAAAGAAAAGAAACAAATATTGATAAAGATCAAGATCAAGATTATATACAAACCCCTCCCATATTTGATGAAGTTCACATATCCCTTGAACCTTGTGATGATCCCCTTGCACTCTTTCATGGCTTCCAAGATGATATCCTTCCATTCCAAGAACAAAGTACCCTTCCAAGTTCTACATCTTCTCCACTTCCCAAGCAAGATCAAGATATCCCTTCCATAACCTCCAATGAGCATATTGAAAATCAAGAGCAAAATACCTTCGCTACACAATTCAAAGATCCTTGTCAAGATCAAAGTATCCCATCATTTCCTTGTCATATTCCTCCATGTTCACCTCAAGAAAACATCATTCTTCCAAATCCCTTGCAAGATAATAAATCCCTTCAAGCTTCAGTTGATCCTATCAAATGTGTTCCTATCAAAGCTACTCATGAGCCTATTAGTATAAAGATAAATCTTAAAGATGAGAACGTTGACGATGGAGCTCCTTCCAAAGAAATTGATATCCCTTTCACACCTTATATCCCTCCATTCAAATACAACCACTTACCTCCACTATCCTCCAAATCCATTTTGGGTGCCTATGTCCCAAAACAAAAGTCTTCATCCCTTCCATCCATACTAAGTCCATATATTCCCCCATCAACCATTCCTATCATCCCTAGCTATCCATTCACTTACCTTACCATGTATCAAGATCAACAAAGACACACATACTTGAAGAATGTCCAAACACCGATCCATATGAACCATCCATATTATTCCTATTCATCCACAATTCCTAAGTCTTTTGGAAGCAATGCTGATGTGCAACATAAAAATCATAAATCCAAGAATCCATATGTGCATAAAAATCACAATGTCCCATCTAATCGACATGTGAATGAAAAGAAAAATGAAATATCCAAAAGGCCGCAAAGGTCCATCAAGCAAAAAGAAAAAAATAAAATGTGGGTTCCTAAATCCCTCATTGAAGAAATGCATTCAAAAGCATTCCAAAAGGAAGAAAAATCAAAGAATATGTGGATTCCCAAGTCATTGTTGAAAGACTTGCACACAAAAAAAGAATCAAAATTGACATTCAAGCTTCCAAAGGCTTCCATTCCATCTCCTTCCAAACATTCTTCATCTTCTTACATCCCAAAATCCACTACCTCAAAAGGACCCTTACCTCCTTCATCTATCATTCCTCCATCATTCCACCACTCTTCAAAGTGTGTGTCAAAGTTGATCTTGCCAACATTCCCATCTACAACATACCTTCTTCTTATCCTCACATTCATTTTCCAATGCATACTTTCCATACTTCCATCCCTCTTCTCAATATCTTTGAGCATCCTAGTCATACCCATGGTTTATTATAGCATATCTTTCAGAGGAGCATTGTCCAAAGATTCTGATGTTGGGAGAATATTGAAAAGTACAAAAAAAAGAAAAAAAGAAAAAAAATGAAAAAAGAGAAAAAGTGCCTTGGTGAAAACCTAGCAATAGGCACCTTGGTAGCAAAAATAAAAAGAAATAAATCTAGGGTGAAAACCACTTCTTGTGGCGCCTTAGACAAGTACCATGATGAAAACCTGGCAAACAGGCATCATGTGTAATTCTTCCTTCTTGCACTCTACACTTGGGGGTAAGTTTCATCCATGCCATCTTCCATCTTCCTATCATTTACCTCACTTTCATCCATATTTCCTCTATCACCTTCATCTTGACAAGGTTGAACACATCCATGAGCATTGAGTATCTTAACATCCGTTATCCTTTCCATCAACTTATGTACTTGTTGCATCCATGTTACCCTATCATGATCTTGCTTATCCCAAATTCACCTTCATTATTCCTTGATAGTCTTTTCATAATCCCAAAACATCCCGTCATAGCCTCCATCACTCCTTTATCATGATTGTGTTATCTTATACACATCTTACCCAAATTGACCCTTGGTCTTGATCAAGATGAAGAACTTTTTTTTATAAAAAAAAAAATAAATTGTTATCAAAAACTTCTTGACATGTCCACTCTTTTGGATCCCTCATTTTTATGGCAACAGATCGTTATCCTATAGGCTATCTAACACTATATCATTGGCTTTCATGGCTTATCCAAAAACATCCTTCACATTGCTATATCATTTTTTCCTTAGCTTGGGTACTCTTGAGGAGATAGTCCTATGGGTCACATTCACATACTTCTTCCATCATAGCCTTTCCATCTCTAATCCATCAGCTTGCAAATCCATCCTTCATGTCCTATATCTTGCTAAGACATTGGGGGCAAACCAATGTGATCTTGTTTGAGAGCGGGTAAAAAGGAAAGCATAAAGTGCTTCTAGATGCATTTGGCATAAACCGAGCTTCGGTAATATTTTGGAAGTTTTTCCAAGTCCAACATTTTTTCTATCCAACTGGGGCATTTGATCTTAATCAGCGGATTTCAACAACATGCATGAATTCACATGAAGCAAGGCATTAAACCCAAAAAGGATTCAATAGTACAATATTTAGTCACATTAGAGAGGGAATTATCAGAGTTTCAGAAGAGAGAAGAAGATTTTCGTGAAGCTTTGATGGATATCATTGTTCACTAACCAAGAATTCAATTACCACAACTTGATCCATGAGCCTTCATTGAATTTATTATTCGGGATTAAAAATTGACAAAACACTTTAAAAAGATTAGAATGCTTGGAAATACTTTTTGAAAATCATGAAACATTGCAAAACATTTGAAGCTTTCTTTTGATGATCTTTACTTACATTGATTTTTATCACATCTTTTTAGCTAATCGATGATGTTTCGACTAGATTGGCAATGATGGAGACATGATATTTTTCTTGCCTTTGAGTGACTGTCTTGAGGGATATCCAACAACTTATGTGAATTCCTCTAATGACATGGTCATCAAAGAACCATCGAGGACTTTCATATAGGGCGGAAGGTTGACCTTTGCTTGTTTATGCAACATTGAATTCATTGAAACTGGTATTCATACTCTCATAGTTGGTTTATTCGACTAGTGTGGATTGTACTAGTTCAAAAAGGAGGTTACCAAATGCGATAAAAAGTGGTATTCATATCATCATGTCAGTGGGCAGTGGTGATTGTATCAACTTTCCAGTCCCAAAATGCTCAATGATGAAAATTTATCCTCAAGGCATTTATTTGCTAAAAGCTAGTGACACTTAGCTGCATTGCATTGCATTATCATGGAAGGTTAATTGCATTATCATGTTAGATTAATTGCATGTGCCTTTTTGTTTGTAGTATTTTTCCAAGGGAAAAGGGGGGTCATTCAATTGAAATCTTGATCAATCATAAAATGGGTCATTCAATCAAGAATCAAGGAAAGTCCATAAATCATAAGTATCCATAACATCAAAGATCCATGAACTTTGTCTAATCAAAGATACAATGTCATCAAAATGATACATCCAAGTCCTGATCAATAACTGAAACATGATATAAAATTAACAAAATGAAAGAGCTCCATAATCAATCATCTCAATAACCTATACTCTAGCTGGGTCAAACCCATGACTTAAGTCTAAATATCCACGAAGCTAAGGTCCGTATATATATCATTTACAGAAATGTGCCTATTTTGAAAATCAAGGGAATCATATCAGTGAATCATCTTATGTCAATCAATCAAGTCAATCAAGCAATCACACCCAGTACCATTTGTTCGTGTCTCTATGTCTTGAGAGTGAAGTATCAGCTTATCAATCCTATTAGGATCCCATATCGGTTTTCACACTGAGCAAGATCAATCCTATCAACTGTATCAGTTTTCACACTGATCAGTTAACCCATATCAGTTTTACTATCCTATCAGATTGACAAATCACATTCATTGGTACCATTATCCTGTTATCCTAATCACTTGTTTCGCTTAACTACAACAGACCTATCTATCTTGGATATGCAAATTTGTGAGTCATGGCATATCATCAATATTTTTCAGAAATGAAAACATATTGGACCAATCAATCAAAATCTTTCAAATCAAGGAATCAATATGTTTTATTTCTGAGGGGGCATCAGAGTATAAACTTGGCATCACATCAAAAACATTTATCAGTGGGGCATATCATATCATATCAAATTATCATATCATATCATATCATATCAGTATCGTATTAGGAGAAAAATCAATATCAAATCTGCTATCATATCAAACCTATCAACATATCAGCAATCAATAAACCCAAGACCTTTATCAGTGAACCCAGGACCTTTATCAGTGAACCTAGGACCTATCATCAAACCAGGACCCATATCATATCAGAGGCATCAAAATCATATTAGCACCATCATTAGAGGTACATCATCATCATCATCAAGAAGTACATCAATCAGAACGATCAGAGGCATATCAGAACTAGGACCAAAATCAGATCATCAGTACTAAAGGGAATCTTTGAATCGGTGTTCTTCGCACATCGACTCAAAGAGGGGCATTTGTAGACACGAAAAATTGGCAAAAGGCTTAAATCAATCAAAAGGTGCAATCAAATCATCAAATAGCATGAAAAAATCAATAAATGGGACAAAAACAATTCAAATCAAAGGAAAATTCAATTAAATGATTAAATGATTAAATAAAGCTTGAAAAGGGGAAAAACACTATGAAATTGATTAAATTCAATTAATGACATAGTTGTTGAAAGCAAAAATCAAAATGAACATCTTACCCTTCATGGCTAAATTTAATTACTTTAATTAATTAATAAATCATAATTTCCCTCAACAAAGCAAAAAGGAGACAAAATGGACACAAATCACTCACTTTTGTTGAAATGGTCAAGCCTTTTGAAACCATTTAATGATTGTCCCCTCCTTGTCCCCCCATTTATGGACAAAGCAAAGCCAATTGACCTTACCCAAGCATAACAATGGTTATCTCACTCTACCCCCTACCCTTGGGAAAATCTTATATATTGAAGGCATTTAGAAGCATAAATCATCCACTCCATATCTTTGAATTGTAGCAAAGCTCTTGCAATTTGCATCCACACCACTCACTTGTCAATTTTAATAGCTTAATTGCTTTGATCATAGTAGATTGTTCATCAAATAGAGCTAGAATTTGATAGAATAGATCTAAATTTGCATATCATATAGCTTAATTCTCATCTTTAGAGTGTCACTAGTGAGGATCATAGCTGAGAGCCTCATTTACCACTTTATTTTAGAGATCCATGAGATATTTAGATTAATTGTGCATTATTTAGATTAGTTTGCTTTGAATAGTGTAATTGTCTTTTAAATCTTGTTATTTCATGAAGGTGTAAATCACTCACACACACTAATGTATGTACAAAATCTACTATGCCTTACATCCTATCTCCAAGGCATAGTAGCTGGGGAGATGGATAAGGATCATGCCTAATAGTATTTACGTCTCTCATAATGGCCTCTACATTTCTCATAATAATGTCTCTCAACTCCCTAGGTGGAGGTGGAGGTGGAGGTGGTGGTGGTGGTGGTGCTTATTGACCTAAGAGCTCATCAATGTTAAAATCATCCATTTTTTTAATGTGCGTACATATAAAAATATGAAAATTTACAATTAACATACAATTTACATTTTACCTTACAAACAAAGACTTAAATAATTAATTACTTGACATAATTGAATATATATATATATATATATATATATATATATATATATATATATATATATATATATATATATATATATATATATATATATATATATATATATATATATATATATTCTTGTTTTAGTTGTGTCTAGGTTAATATTTTTTTTCTACCTATGGTTTCTTATTTGAGTTGTGTCTAGATTTTTGTTTTTATTTTCTACTTAGGGTTTCCTATTTTAATTATGTCTAGGTTTACTTTTTTATTTTCTACCTAGGGTTAAATTAAAAGTTTTAATAGTTTTCTAGTTTGGTACGATAATTTACAAAGTAAATTAAAACAAAAAATAACTAAATGAAACATAAAATATAATTATTTATGTGATAAATTAGAAAACAACATTAAACTATAATATTTTATTGAAAATAACACGAAACTACATTTTTTTATGAAAAAAATAATAAAAAATAAAGAAAAATAAAAAAACAACGGTACATACTTGGAATCAGGAGAAAAATAGCTGAGGGGGTCGGTAGCAACAACTGAAACGAGCACCCGTACTTTGAAAAATGTGATCCCGTTTTCCAAGTTGTGAAAATGACTTAGAAAATGGTTTAAACAAAAAAAAAATACATTTACAGAATGGGCACCCGATTTTTTAAAAACTAGTGCCCGCTTTTTAAAAATTGGGTGCCCGTTTTGCTTCAGGTACCTGATGCTAAACAGGCATCCAATTGTTAAACAGGTGCCCATTGTTAAAATATAGACGGGGCTCCTGAAGCTAAAAAGGCACCCAATTTTTAGAAAATGGGTGCCCGTTTCTTGTGCCAAATTTTTTTGGCTGCGGACTTCCATGGAATAGGCACTCAACTTTGTCAATCGACCCAAATCCTTTATGGAGACCGAGAATAACTCCATGATGAATCTAGGGTGTAGAAGGAGAAAGGGTTGTAGAGGAGAAAACAACCCTATGCAACCCTCTAGAAGAACCACCCTCACGAACAATAGTTGCAAAAACTACGCTTGAGGAGGCCCCCCAATGCTCCTACACTAGACGTTGCTCCTCTAGCCAAAGATTTCATAGAGGCTTATCTTTATCCTTAGAGGTTTGAACAAAGAGCTAGTCCTCAACATCTTATTTTTCTTTGTCATCACCAAAATCATGGTCAACATCTTAATCACCATTGCCAAGAAATTTAAAAACTTTCTCACTCTTTCTCTTGATCCCATTCCCACTCCACATTGAATCAAACAAAATTTTTTTGTGAAAGATAAAATAAAAATATTTTACATCCTCCAAAAGTTGTTTCCCACAAATTCACTATGAACTTAAAAATATTTTTTACTTATTACAAGAATTACTTATATATTATAAGACCACAATTATTTATTATTATTACACATTAATATTATGAAATGTGTTTTGGATACTTTTTTTTTATTATAGAAATAAACCATACAAACTATCTATAATAATTATATATGTACTATTAAACATTTCTATGCTAAAAGTTATTTAATACATATTTAAGAAAGTAAACAGTGTAGATTGAAAGCATTTAAATCATTTATATAATAAAAATCTTCTAATGTACAATGAAATATTAGATAAATAAACCTACTCTTAAAACTCATTCATTTTAATGATGAAAAACGAAGTTCGACCATTAATTACGCCGTAGGCGTTTTCTATCTGGGAGGCCTCGACCTGTTTACTGCATCTAACGGTTGCAGCTAACTGAATAGGCAATGACTACCATTGGAAACCTGCTAACCGTCGGATGATGTTATCTGCCCATTGTTTTCACACTGCTTTTCACTGTCACTATTTCCCACACGACTTTACTTGTTTTCATGTTTATCTATTTTCTAGACTGACCTGGTATGCCACGCTGTTATCTTTTTCTTCACCCAGTCGCATTGCGTAGATGGTTTAAACAAATTTGGGGATGTTCATCATACTCAGAGATGCCAGAACCATAGAAAATTCAATTGAAATTATGTTACAAAAATAAAATAAGCAACTGGGAACGTCTTTTGATACCAAAATTTAGGTTCTTGTATGAATGAAGTCCTGGTAAACACTTATTTTACTTCAAAGATCTATGCTTCTGGCACAATTCTGTTCCTCTGCAATGATGGCACTTTGAAGCCGGTTGCCATAGAACTGAGCCTGCCGTTAGGGTTGAGAAGGGTGTTTACTCCTGCAGAGGAAGGAGTGTCTGGAGAACTCTGGCAGCTCACCAAAGCACAAGGTAACCGATAGTGTTGACCTTGAATAGCGTAGATGGTTTACTGGGACTTAAATCATACAAGAACCTAAATATTATTCCGGCGTATTATACCTAGCACACGCACTTTTGCATTCTCCGGTCACCTTCGGATCGGCGGGACATTTCTGATCTTCACTTACCCTTGCATGTAGCGAGCTTATCCACCAAACACTGCCCATTGTTTCTTGTTGGTGTCGTTGACAGCTCAACACAATTTGTGTGCATGTTGAGGTAAGTTACTTGCCAAGGTTTTAGTTTGCAGCAGAGGCCAGAGTCTCCCACAAACACTTTGAATTTTCACAATGCAGAAAATCAGTGCAATGAATCCAACAATACTGGACTAGTGCCTTTGAATGGTAATCTGCCCAAACCTCCTCGGGATGAGCGGGCAAGGCACAATAACAGTGATGTAAAGAAGATGTTTGCAGAAAGGCCTAGGCCATCTCCAAGCCAGAGAATGGCATAATTGGCTGAGAAAATTGTTGGTGCAAGCAACAACAATGCTAACAAGGCCAATTGGTCTTTAATCCCATCCTTAAATTGGATTGTTGTGAGGTCCCTTGGGAAGTCTCCCCTGTTGGACACTCCAAATTTCACTAACGAATCTTCTGCCCAGAGCATTCCCTCCAGTCAAATCTCACAGTTTGATCATAATTCAACCTCTCAAAATAGTGAAATGTCCAAACAAGACCTATCCCTGACTGAGGGTTCATTTAACACATGCAATGATCCAAGTGGTAGCCATGGCTTCTGCTACTCAATTGCACACGTGACTGTTTTCTGTAAAGAATTGGCAGCTCCAGAAAGCAGTCCTGAAATTGTTGACATCCATAAAAGGAAACAGGGTATCAGAGATTTGAGTCATTCAAGGCTCAAAAACAAGCTACTCAAGTTCTTGATGAATGCTCTTGCTTATCCTGATACAGTCCTGTAACTTATGTTGCTAACATGGCTTGGCCAAAATGGTACAAGCATTGAGGCCTGGCAATGGAAACCTAAGAAATCACCACCTAACTTCTATGACATTTATTATCGTAGTATAAGAGTGAGAGTAGATTCTTACATAAACAGTGTATGGTGGGTTTTTGAAACTAAGGGAAGGAATTCTAGCCTACCCCTGAGTTTGAGTGTTTTGTAGAGCATTGCAGATATAAGCTATGAAAATTCTGTTTTCCTAACTATATGCATTTCATCTCTGAAAGAGCTTGAAATCCAAAATAAACTTGTGTGATATGAAATTTTGCTCAATTTTGTAAAGAAGTAATGAAGAAACAAAAAAATGAGAAGGAGACCATGCCCATACGTGACATATTCCCATCTGAATTCCCCCACTAGTTAACAGGGCTCTCCGCCCCCAATCTATCTACAAGGGCAATGGATACATGTGTAGATTGCAAATATTTGACAAAGCATGGTCAAATCTGATCTGCTTGGTTTTCAATTGTTTTGATTGTAGATGTTAAGGGACTTGTAGATTGAATGAAAGGCATTATTTTACGTGGGTATTGACAAAGACATGCAAGGCGCTACTTGAAGATGAAGCCACGCCTACAAAATGACAGTTCTGAGCCTTTTTCTGATTTGGACATTTGTTAAATTTGCAGACATCAACAGAGAAATGTATAGGGATCAGTGACAGTATGCAGTCGTCTGCAGGATAGAGTCTAGCAGAATGTGGACTACAAGCTACCTAGAGATTCCTGACCAAAGTTAAATCCAATAGGTAAGCCTTGATCTGCCAAACAAAATCTTAGTCTTCCGAACTCGAAGTGAGTCTGCATAAAAGGTTTAGACCCGTGATCAAACACAGGCTAACACAGAAGAGGGGTAATACTAATGGGTGAGATTGCAGGGGAATATGAAACGGTAGTTGTAGGAGCAGGCATTATAGGCAGCTGCACTGCCTATCAAATTGCCAAGAGAGGCAACTCTGTTCTTCTGCTGGAACAATTCGATTTTCTACACCACAGAGGCTCTTCCCATGGGGAATCCAGAACAATCTGAGAAACTTACCCAGAAGAATACTATACTGCGATGATGGAGGAGGCTTTTTCCCTCTGGGAAGAAGCTCAGGAGGAAATTGGGTACAGAGTTCACATCAAAACCAAGCAGCTAGACATGTGTTCAGTTGAAAACAAGAGCCTTCAATCTGTCATAGGTGTCTGCAAAAAACTAGGGATCGCCCATGAAGTTCTCAATGCAGAGGAAGCTTGCTCAAGATTCAAGGTGATAAATTTGCCTCAGGAATCGATAGCTGTTGTCACAAACAGGGGAGGGATACTGAGACCCTCTAAGGCAGTTGCAATGTTTCAGTCATTAGCCTTGAAGAATGGAGCCACTCTGAGGGACAATGCCCGAGTCATGAAAATTAATAACGGATGGAAATTGAGGGATGGATCAAATGGGGTTTGGGTCTGCACCAGCAGGGGCTCTGTACTTGGGAGGAAATGTGTGATTGCTGCAGGTGCATGGGCTCAGAAACTTGCTAAAGAAATGGCAGAGATTGAGTTGCCTGTTCAACCCATTCATACCACTATTGCATATTGGAAAATCGAGGAGGGTGTAGACAACTTTTTGCCTGAAAAAGGGTTCCCCACATTTGCTTGTTATAATGATCCTTACTTTTATGGGACACCCTCTCTGGAATACCCTGGGTTGCTCAAGGTTTCAATCCATGGAGGTTATCCATGTGTCCCAGACAAGAGGGCTTTGGTCCCTGATTTGGATCTACTTAAAAAGAAGGTAAGCCCTTGGTCAGCTGAGGGTTTTAGAGGGCATATTATGTCAGAGAGTCCTGTTTTGGCAGAGGCGTGCATGTATTCAATGTCTCCATATGAAGATTTCATCCTTGATTTTTTGCCATTGACAAAGACTTCATTGTCAAGAGAAAAGTCTCCTATCTTGATTGCTTTTGGATTCTCTGGCCATGAATTTAAAATGGGTCCATTGGTGGGGCGGATAATGGCAGATCTTGCCCTCAATGGAGAAGCCCATGGGGTACCCTTGCAGTATTTCTCTATTGAACGCTTTGTTCAAAGTCCCAGAGGTAATATCAAGGAGTATGGAGAGCAAGTCTGCCCTTATGTGAAATCATAACGGTACAATAGAACTTCTTGAATGTCCATTTCATTTCAGATGCCGGTAATGATCTTTCTGGGGTAAAACCTGGTGACATGAAGACTGACAATGTAGGTAATTTCAATATGTCCTCTGGCTACCAATAAATTAAGATCACAGTTCGTCTTTTAGTGTCAAAGCTTGCTTTTGCATGACAGAACTTTTCAGTTTGAAGGATGAATAAAGCTTAAAGGACACAGTATATACTAAAGAGTATTTAGAATCTAAACTAAAACGCATATCTTACCAAGGGGGACACTCAGGTTTTTTTTCAACTTCCCTTATATATTTTACGTTTTAGTTTACGATTCCAATAACACATAGCATAAATATTTTTTATTCAAAATATGGATAAAAGGCAGATTTATAGCAATAAATTCTAACAGTTTGATTGGGAGAGGATAGAGATAAATTGAGAGGTAGAGTTAGAAAGAAATCTAGGGAGATAGAAAGAGATACATAGCGAGGAAGAGATAGAAAGAGATATAGATGGTGAGATAGATTGATAGAGAGATAAGGAAGTACATAGAGAAGATGAGAGATAGAGACAGACAAAGGAACAAATTCTTTGTGGAACTTTCATACCTCTATGGCATACCCATTGCACACTAAGGTGCGATTTCTAGTCATATAATAAGTTTTTTTATTATTTTAATACAAATAGAATGTGGATATACTCATCTTTGAAAAGATCTATTAAGAAGCTTCACTAAGAGGGTCGACTCCATTGCCCAAAATTCAAAACAGGTAAAACTAGCCGGTTTTAATATACAGTCAAAACACGGCAATGCGATTAAAGGAAAATCCGAATCCTTCTATTTAGATTTTTATGTTTTTTTAACGGTGGACCCCAAATGCTTGTAGTTTCACTTTCCTCTCTTGACTTCAATGGTGGAGACCACCAGTTCGACGATTCTCTGCAACTTCGTGCTATTTACGGCCCTTATTATACATACTGCATTCAGATGTGCCTTAAAACTACTAATTTTGCACAGACAACTGCTTCCCAGATTACAAATTGGTCGAATTCAGTAAAAATCTATGAAGTTGGGCATGAAAGGGGCTAATCATAGCGTCGTGAGGACTGTGAGTGCAATCCCGCTTTGCATAACAGTGGTGGGTGTTGTCTACTTGGCTATTGATAAAAACCTCCAGTCTTCCACAATTCAGACGCTCTTCCGTTCAGAGATGGACAATTCTGCATCAAATCCAGATTATGTAAGAAATTCTCGCCTTTTTAATTCATTTTAGATACAACTGACATTAGTTTTTCACAGGATTATTTGTGAAATTAATTGTATATATTTGAATCAATGTTTCTGGTAATATCATCAGAAAAAAATACAGTGAAGAATTGAATTTCAATGATCTACCAGTCACTCTGCCTCTTTCAAAGACTATGTATTTAATTCGATTCTTCATTACCATAGATAACTGAGTAAATATTAATTTAAAAATATATACAGTCGATTTGACAAATAATCTTTGAAAAATTGAATTACAGTGATCTACCAGTCTCTCTGCCTCTCATGCAATTCAATTCTTCATTGTCATGCATCGCTTTGTAAATATTAACTCAAAAATATATGCAATTGATTTTACACCAATAATCTTTGAAAATCACATAGATATGTTAAATACATGCAAAGAGACATCAGTTGAGAAGCTTCTTTGATGTAAATTACACAGAGATATCAATCCCCTTTCTTAAACAGATGCATTTAGCAGATATCGGTGCTAATTTATAATATTTCTGTATAAAATTAGCTGTAAATAATGTTTAACATGCAACTTACAGTCAAATTTTAACAGACTTTTATTAATCATTCAGACTCTCGCCTACTTGTATCTTTCTGCCTACAAACTTTGCTCAGAAAGTTGTGATCCAGAGGCCTGAGCAAATTTACTGTTTTCTTTGTTTCTTGCAGCCTTTTAATTCATCAGATGTTACCGACGAGCTTACAGTAAGCCTTTCAAAAGCGGCAAACAAGGAGAAAACCGTTCTAATCACGACTCTAAATGAGGTGTGGGCGCAGAACAATAGCATGGTGGATTTATTTCTGAAAAGTTTCCACATCGGTGACGGAACAGAGGCGCTGTTGAAGAATTTGTTGATTGTTGCCGTAGATGAGAAGGCGCTCAATCGGTGCCGGGAAATACATCCGCATTGTTATCTGATGAAGACAGGGGGAGTAGATTTCTCTGGAGAAAAGCTTTACATGAGTCAAGAGTATTTGAAACTGATGTGGAGAAGGCTTCTTTTCTTCGGAGAGGTCTTGGAGCGAGGATATAACTTCCTTTTCTCGGTGAGTTCTCATGTTTGCCAAGGGTTTGGAGAAAATTGTACAGTAAATTTATATCATATTTACTGATTTTTCATCAGAATAATTCAGATTATGCAATGCGCAGGATGCTGATATTATGTGGTTTCGAGATCCCTTCACCAAATTGTCATCCGAGGCAGAATTCCAGATAGCATCAGATCATTATACAGGGAAACCAAATGATCTGTACAATTCGCCCAACGGAGGATTCATGTATGTGCAATCCAATGAAAAAACTCTAAATTTTTTCAAGTTTTGGTATCGATCTAAGCAAATATATCCCCGTAAAAATGAGCAAGATGTGTTGAACATACTGAAATGGAAAGAGTTCAGACGCAGGGGACTAAAAGTCGAATTCCTTAATACTAAATATTTTGGCGGATACTGTCAAAGGTCGAAATATGTGAACTCCGTTTGTACGATGCATGCCAATTGTTGCAAACGCTTGAAGGCTAAGCTTATTGATTTGAGAAATACTCTTTCCGATTGGGAGAAATATAAGCAGCAACAACAACAAAGTAAAGGCGAGGATGTGCGCTGGACATCTGCAAACGCATGTCGCCATTCCCGGCACCGATGAACTGTTGTAATGTTATCATTATCATTCAATTTTCCTGACATTTCTGCTCCTGATTCAAAGGAATTGGGGAAAATCCTGAATAACTCTGTAATTAGCTTGAAATCATCTAAATTAGAAGAAAAGAAGAAATGTCCCTGAAATTCTCAGACATCATCCACCGCTAAATTTGTTACTTTCCATTTACAATTTTCCTAAGAATCACATTTGATAACTTCCTAGACTGGAATGAACAGAAGTGTATGAACAGTGGAAATCTGGGGAAGACATTGTCTACGGTCAGTTAGCTTTGCGGGATTCTCGTGAATACATTCAATACAGTTAGATTATTAGATTTAAAAAAATTCAAATTTACTTATCATTTACCGAATTAAAATAGTTATTTGCCCCTAGCCTTAGTTTACCTTTGTTTTAATGTTATCATTATCATTCAATTTTCCTGACATTTCTGGTCGCGATTCAAAGGAATTGGGGAAAATCATGCGTGACCAATTGCTATGCTGCTATCTTATCTCACGCAATGCGCATTCCACTTTAATTATCTGCCAGAAAAAACAAAAAACACTGTCTATTCCGAACCTCCATTTCCCGAACAATTTCCGCTAATGCTTTGACAAATTTTCGAAAATATCAGATGTTTCGACATTGACATCCATTAAAGTTGTTGAAATTTCCATCAATGCTTTGTCAGAGGGAATAATTAACTTCGTAACGTGTGAATTATTTCCAGTCAATTTTCCACAAAAAACCAGACCTTTTTACATTGACGTTCATCAGTAAAGTCTCGTGAAGTAAATTCCACGGAGTTGCAAGAGTATGTACAATATTTTCTACAGGGACTTGCTGTTTGTGTAGATTAAATGTTCAACTTTCCGGCATTTGATTTTCACTTCTTGTCAGATTTATCAAAATATCTAAATTTCAAAATTGACGTTTACTAAAGTGGATCAATTTTCCAAACATGTAAGTCGCTTGGATTGAATTCCACGGAGCTCCGTAATATTTTTTTACAGGAACTTTTGTCGTTGGTTAAACTTTCTTCGACATATCTTCAACGCATATAGTAATAATCCTACTAAGTTTGTGGTTAAATCCTGTGAGCACTAAATATTTGAAAGTTTTCATTTTATTTTTATTATTATGTTAACCTAATTTATCTACAGGAAATTTTCCAAATGGTCGTAGACTTCTCTCCCATTAATTTCAGACTAATTAAATTGGAGGTATTTTGGAGCATTTGTTTGTCCCTTTTATTAAATTTATGAAAATATTTCGATTTTATTAAATTGACGTTTACTAAAGTGGTTCAATTGGAATCAATCTCAGGATGTTCCATTTCATGTACAATACTTTCGATATAAATGTAGACAAAATATATGAGATCTTTCTAGAGTTTGATTTTTGTTTCTATCAAATTATCAAAATATCTTTTTTTTCCAAATTGACATTTAATAAAGTTCTTGTAAAATACCTTTAACAAATATTTTCCCTATTAAATATTTCAGAAGTTTTTGTTGTTTGACTTTTGCTTTACTAATTTTTATTTTTTTTCTAATTGACATTTTACAAAAATTCATGACAATATATTTATTGTTAACAAAAATGTTATCTTATATTAACGTAAACATATCAAAAATTTCTGATAACTTTCTTCTTTATTTTTTTTGCTTCTGTTAAGTTACCCAAATATCTTTTTTTTACAAATTGGCATTTAATAAAGTGGTTCAATTTTCCAAGCTTGTAAGTCACTTGGAGTGCATTTTGCACAGTTGGGTTGATCGTGTACCATGCTTTTGTTACTAAATCTTTGAAGTGGGGTTTGTTCAAAATTGTTAACAAAACAATTCAAAATAATTATTGAAAAAAATGTTTTCCCATAATATGCAATAATTACATAATATGCATTGTCTTCCACATATTTTTTTTTTTAAAAACACAATAGTAAAAGTAAAACACGAGTGGTATCAAACCCCTACACCATAGTTTTGCATTGAGTTAGGTTTTATAAGCAATGTCATCTAAGAGTCTATAATAATTGTGTTATGTATAAGATTAATCATAAATAGTTATTGTATATATATTATTTATTAATTAACATTTTTAGTATAGATAAAATATAATTTAATCAAAATTTGACAAGCTCATAATTTAATTTATTTGTATTTAACATATCTAATAGCTAATTAAAATGCCCTATTAAAAAGAAATGATTAAAATACATATAAATAGTTATTTTATTCTCAACAAGAACTTCCTTATCTACATAAAGTTTGGATGTAATATTTATATTTTAATTATAAATGTATTAGTTAATCTCTCTCCAAGATATGGCCACATAGCTTTTCACATCTAAGAGCATATAAAGGTAAACAAAGATTAGTTAAACTTTCTTACCCATTTTCTTCTCTTTAAAGAACAATGGAATAGCTAAAATAATAAGTAATATATACTATAAAAAATAGGAGTGCATTTGAATTGGTCTAGATTCATTTTAGGCTTGGAAATTCTCGTGTAGCATTCTTCATATAGGCATTTCTCAATATAAGTATACCAAATGTCATGTTCAGAATTTTACTAATAGAACATCACATAGTCTACAATTTTTTTAATCTAATGTATAGTTAATGTATAAAGCATGCCACACAAGTATGTGGTACAAAATTTATATGTATCATACATGAAGTAAGTGCATAAAAGATATCAACTTGTTAAAGCTAACACATGAGTACGTGAACAATGTCACCCTCATCCAAGGGAAAAAGTTTTCTAAAGATTAAGTTTGGTATAGGCATGATGTCCAAACTCCTAATCTAAAACATCTAATTTGACTCTAGAACATTTGGCTACAATTATATTGTTAAAGGATCATAAGCGATCCATGTTACTATGAAGACTTTCAATAATATTTAATTAGAAAATTTTGAGTTAGAAACAATGATTAATAATTTAATACTTTTAGGATTACCCATTTTAATGTTGACAATAATTTAATC